>CM050166.1:81059151-81396651 GCA_027410445.1 Discoglossus pictus | reverse complement strand
TTCTTAGTTGACGAGCAAAATAATATATGGGGTATGTTTTTATTCCTATAGTTTGAACTATGATTCTGAAATATGGCAAGACGTATACAGTGTGTGTCATCACCTTAAGGTGTGTGCCCTGTATATATATTAATCATTTCAAGAGCACAAAGGGGAATGTTAGAGATTTCTGGAGAACTTTTCGACTTGTCAATAATAACAATAATAATAATAGATAAGTCATGAGCATTTTTCTGAAGATATGAAGTGATGGGAACTCTCTAACAGTTATGGGAAAGAGTTCCACAGAACTGGGGCTAAAAGCTCTACCACCAAATGATGCCAGGCAAACTTTTTGAATAAATATTCTTTTATTAGAAGGTATACAAATTCCATACATAAATAAAACATTCTTAACAGTCATAAATGTCAGTTTTATCAAGTCATATAATCACAAAATTATCATTTTTCAGCAATTAACTGACTAAACCTTCTTGTTTTTTAATTTTTAGTGAGAAAATGTTCTAGTGTCTAAACTGATTTTTCCAACCATAAAGAAAATACAAGGCATAATAAACCAATTAAATTCAAGAGTACACAGTTGAAAAGAACATACAATATAAAAGTTATTACCTATCTATCTTTACTAAACTATCGTGTACCATATCACAAAAAATAATCATTGGCCCCTCTAGGCGGCCACGGAGCAATCCCGGCTGGTTTCTCCCTCTTACCTCAGATCTTCCTTGCCATCTAGTACCACTGAAAGGTCTCCAGAGCTCCCCCACTCCAGTCCTTTCCTCATAATCGCTTCAGATAATTACAGGCATTATACACTAAAGGAGGATGTTATCCAAGGGTCCCAAACTATCTGGAATTGGGGCATCCTATCTAAAATGATATGGGTTAGCCTCTCTTTAATAAGTAAGTAGTTGATCTTCCTAGTCACCTCTTGAAAGTTTAGATTCATGTCCTTCCATCTACTGGCTATGTGAATCTTTGAAGCTAATGCCATTATTTGAAACAGCTTGTTCTGGGGATGCGACAAGTTTTTAATATGAACCCCCAGTAAACAGGATTCTATCGAAGGAGTTACTTCTTTATGAAAAATTGTGGAGGCTAAACGGGTCAATTGTTCCCAGAGATTCTGGGCACGTGGACAGGACCACCACACATGAATATGATCCCCCACATCCTGGCATCCCCTAAAACATTTATTACTCTCCTGCGGCCTAAACTTCTGCATTTTATCGCCAGGCAAACTTTTGGCACATTTAGCTGCTATGCACTTGCTGATCCAAGAACACAGGTAGGAGTGAAACGGACCAACAGTTCCTTCAGCTAGCTAGGACCACTTAAAATACTTAGTACATATGTCCTATGGTAGGGGTATGAGTAGGAGTGAAAAGGACCAAGAGTTCCCTTAGCTAGTTGGGATTGTTAGAATACTTAGTACATCATATCTAATCAAACCACCAACATCAAAGCCCCATCACAATAAATCACCCACATTATAATTCTTCTTACCCCAATGAAGACATGTCTAAGACTCCACACTAGTACTTATGCTCTTCAATCTCATAATAAAAAGGGCACTGAATGTATTTTTCAATGTAATGGCACTAAATACACTGCATTAATATTCAGGAATAGCTTTAGTCCCATATGTTCTATATGTTATTTTAAATATAATAGTGGGCAACATTTTTAGAAACACAAATAAATAAATAAACACTGTCTTTAATTATTATTATTATACAAGATATTTCTAGCACTCCACACTTAGTACATATGCCCATCAATCTCCTAATAAAAGGGCCACTGAAAGCAATTTTCAACCTAATGTTAAATACTCAGACACTGTTAAATACTCAGCCAGCATTAATATTTAAGAATCACTTTAGACTCATATTTTCTATTTGTTCTTTTAAACATAAAAATGGCCAAAATGATTTTAGAAAGGAAAATAAATAAACACAGCCTTCAATTATTATTTTTTGTGGGGATCCATAAATAAACATTTATTGCAGTTATTCTATCCTGTTCTCATACTGCGCTTTCAGTAATGGTATCCTTGTACACTATGAGCCTTCAATTGTCCGATATATAAAAAATTTTAAGCAAAACATGGAAGTCAACTTGGCTAATCTATCATTTAAAAATATAGTTTAAAAACACACTTACAATAAATATATTTGATTTTTGTTTGCTTTTTAAGGAGCTTACTTATATACTTTCATTAAAAAAAACTATTTGTTCGCCCTTTAAACGTAATCTTTATTTTTAGGAAGGCAAGAAACATATTACTCTGCAAAGTTTTGTCAATCCCAGAAGTTTTTCTAGCTTGGGTGTGTAAAATGAGAAACTTTCTTGGCTTTGCTCGCAGCCTCAGCTTAGATGTACAAGCTTTTTATAGCCACATGCTACAGTTCAAACGGGCGTGAAATACAAAAAAATCTTTCAGAATCTTTTTTTTTATTTTTTATATTTTTTATTGTGAAAACTGAGAATACAAATAAACAACACCAGTGTTGTAAATGCACTTCAGTATAAATGTTAACAGTAAAAAAATAAATTAAATTTTTATAACATAACATTTTCCTATTATATATTTTTACTGTAATTCTTTTCTCATTGTTTCTTTTTCACCTTTTCTTAATTCTAACAATAACAAATCTATGATTATAAACATTTTATATAGTAAAATTTATCTTTTTATTCTGCTTTTTACATCAGCTATTTTACATAGCAAAACTAAATATTAAGTTTAATATTGTAAATATTTTATATAGTAAGTAAATAACATATTATTCCTAAACCTTTATTATTTCCCCTTTTTCTTAACTACTTCTGTTTATAACCAGATTTACAGCTTAACAATATTTGTATCTTACGAGAGATATTAAACTCTCTAATTTACTTTAGCATAGTTTTAGAATATTGAAATAATAACATCAAATGAGAGGAGAGCAATCGCTGTCCTCTTTTTTTTCATGGTGAGCCGGATTGTATCCTAAAATTGGATACAAAGGCGGTTTACCTGATTAGCGTATGGAGCAAATAGCGCTTAGAAAATATTCAGGGGGGGGGGGGGGGTAAAAATATATATATATATATATATATATATTTTATAGTAACGGCATAAGAATGTTTTCAACAGTTTTACAGAGGAGGCACGTGGTTCCGCTTATCACGTATAAGAGTCCATTGGGTTTTCTTCACACTCTATTTCGATAATTGTGTGGATCTTTCTTCTTCTTGGTTCGCTTTGTATTATGGAATTTTAATGTTGTCCCAGTTTGTTTGGAATTGGTAAGTTCCACAAATGGAGCATTGCTTCGCCTTCCTCTGGAGTATGGATTGTGGGATGTCTCCCTTCTTTTGATAAGTTCAATCTAAAAGGAAAACCCCACATATAATTATATCCATGCTTTGTAATCACCCCTAAAAAGGGTTTCAGGAGTTTCCTTTTGTATAAGGTAGTGGGTGACAAGTCCAAGAAGAAGGCTGGTTGCCCTCCTTCAGTTTCAGGAACACCATATCTAGCTGTTTTCATGAATAAGACTTTTGTAGAAAAATAATGGAATCTGAAGATCGCATCTCTTGGTCTCTCATTGGAGGATTGCGGAGCTCTGAGGACTCTATGAATCCTGTCCAATCTAATCTTCTGTACTTAGACCTGGTAAGAGCTTGGCACATACATCTTTCATGTATAGAGGTAGGTCTTGTACTGACTAGAAATGTGCTTATTAGTATTGGACTAATTTTACTCAGTATAGCAATAGAGTTGAATAAGTCCAATACTAATAAGTACATTTCTTATCCATCTCAATTCAGTAATTAGTGCACTATGGAGAGAAAGTAATATGGACCAATACTATCGTAATATGACCAGTAATATGGTATTTTGAAGCACATTCATTCCTACCAAAGCACGGTCAAGCTATTATTCTCTCTTAAGAGTAATACATCACAAGATTCACATATATGGGAATAGGATATAATCAGGACATTTTCTTCCTCTTGTTTATGTGCCATTCTGATAAATAATTCCCAGTGAAGTATAATAAAGGGATTCATTTCAACTTGTTTTTAAATATTTCCCCTTTTTTAATGTTTTTATCTTCGTCATTGTCTCCTATTTAAATAAAATTTAGATTTTGCAAACAATATTTTCTCATTTACTCTATCTTGATTCTTAGTCAGCTGTGTCCTCCTGTGTACAATCCTGTTATATATGTCGATTTGGTGATAGATAAGTCACTTTATATATGATTTTATATTTTTTTTCAGCAGAGCTCATAGATCCCACATTCTCTTTCCATGAATGTTAGTTTCTCCCCCAGAATCTTTTTTTTCTCCAAAAGGTCATAAAGTATTCTAAATCTGCAAAACACTTTAAAAAATAAGATTTGTACAAATGTTTACTATTGAATGAAGATATTTTTTCCATTTCTAGATGCCTACTGTTGCATTTTCTTTAGATTGAAATAGAGCTTTGCCATTTGGAAAATATTTCACTTAGTCATACCATTTTTTTTTTTATTGTGCACCTCTTGAATGCTTGTCAACCTAAATTAAATGTTTGTCCCATAAAAATAATATACTCTAACTTTTAATCTGTATTATTGGTCAAAATAAAAATACATAACCTCAATATTTTTTGCTCCTAGAATGCAAAACTATAATATAGCTAACAAACAGAGACCTTTTGAAAAAGTCAATCCCAAAGTCGCACTCTATTAGGGCCACACAAATCATTTGCCATCCTCTAGTTCAAAATAAATGTGACTATAATATATAACGTTTATTATATATTTTTATAAAAATAGATCACATTCTGTAAGGTGCTGTCAAGGCTAGTCTAATCACTGAATAGTTACCGATTATCTAAACCTATCATTCCTAGGCAAATAGCCATTATGATTTGAAAAGATTGCTAGATCTGTGTGAGGAGATTCTAGATCATTCTGTTAATTATTTGTAAGTTCCAGCCATCAACATTTAATAGGTAATTAGTTACAGTTTAGGATACTGCAGTATCCTGTTAATATTTTATTAGCAATTTATTGAACTAATGTGACAACAGTGATAACTTATTATGGAGTTTTATCCTAAGCATTGGATCTATATTTGCATATAGGCAATAATGTCACATCATATAGACATATATGAGCATTTGCACACTCTATATTATTACATTGTTGTGCATTAGCTACTTGAGGCAACTTGCTGCCTTATAAATGCGCTGTCCTAGTCCTGGGGCTTATTATACTAAGCAGAAATAAAGTGCTAAAAATTACTTTCAGGATTTTAGACTTAGATGAAGCAAAGTATAATATCATAAAAAGATGTTCATGACAGATACTTAAAATAAAGATTGTTCTGGCTTTATGTATTTTTTTTCATAATGTCACAGACTGACCAGTGCCTTTCAAATGCTACACGACAATACAGGAAAAGGATCTTGGTAGCGTATTGTAGTGTAGTGTTAAAAGAGAATATAGAGTACTAAGTTGCATGGGTTAAAAGTTGATGGTTATTTTGGGATGTCTTGAAGAATTTTCAGTGAATGCCTGAATTGTGTTGTCAGTTGCTTTAGGAGATGATTCCTCACAGAAGGAATTCCATTATGAGCTGCATTATTACAAGAGTGACTGAGAAAAGCTTTGGGTGCATCTTATTCAGTGGGTGTCCTCTTATTGGAGCTTTTTATTTCTTCCACTTTTGCTGATAATGACTGGAGCTTTTATTCAGTAAGCCATGAATACTGAACCAGACTTCCTGCAATGAACAATTGACAAGAACCTTGGATCAAAATAGGACTATTTCAATAGCTCTAACTGTTCAAGACTTCAGATAAAGAATGTATTGATATTTTTACATGCTCATTTTCTTATGAACTGAATAACATCAATGCTGATGTATTTTTTCACATACAATATTCACATGTTGAAAATCTGCTGTATCACAAATACATTTTATATTCAATTATTTAAAAACAATATTCAATATTAAGCTAATTTTAAACATTACTTACCAACCTTCTGGTTAAGTAACTTGTCTCCATCTCCTATGAAATGAGCACAGGTTTTGGAGCATTTCTATAGAGAGGCCAGTGATAAATGGTTAGACACAAGCTTTTATCTATACAAGAGCTGGTGCATTTTCATTGGCTGGAGACTAGCCCATGGATATTGCTTCTAATGACTGTCAAAAAGCATTTATGAAATATGTATAGGGAAGTTGATTGAGTAGACACTATTGGGTCTATGGTGCTGAACACAGGTGAAGATTTTCAATGCACAATTCTGACAGTAACTGCTTTGGTCATTATTGACTCAATTGTGCAGAATAGGCAAATAATGTTAGGAAATATATATATATATAATGTAAGGCATAAATAACATTTTAATGTAATTACCTCATGGTGGTGGTTAGACTAATAGACAGAATGTTGTTGGTACAATAATATTTTGAAGTCTGTTCTATGCGTAATATAATTTATCTTTTTTTTAGCTTTATTCAATTTTTATCAATCGCTTAAAGTGATCTCTTTTTTATTCAAAATATTTTTTTATTGATTTTAAGAGAAGAAGCAAAATAAACTTTAGTACAGGCACAGATGTGAAGAACATATGTAAAGAAGTCTCCAAAAGTACCCTCCCTCTGATTGAAAAATGGGTTGAAAAAGAGGGAATAGGGATATTCAAATAGACACAGGCAAAAGAAAATATAACATATAATAAAATTGCTTATTCAGTTTACAAAATAAAGTATAATCTCTCTTACATGCAAGAGAAAGACTGGTTTTACTTACTGACCAGATCTGAGAAGAGGACTCCTATTTGTTCATTCTGGGGGCTCATAAATAAGAAACCAGTTAGTGAGCTGTTTAGAGTCCTTTCAGGACCTTATGATGGAGGAGTGCTTGACTGCAGCTCAGTGACAGACAGTGAGAAGCAGAGGTGGTATAATGAACTGAATCTTTCTGCATCTCAATGTGCACAGATGAGCAGGGTGGTGCAGGTGCAGTGAACTTGCACAAAAGCTTCCAATTTTACTATTATGCAGCAGACTACAAATCTGTAATTTCATATCCATCTCGCCATCCACAATGAAATGCTTTCAGTGCCTGGCTAGAGCAAGCAGAGGCTATGTGTAAAAATGTAAATAATCAAAAAATGTATTATATTAGCATGCAAATGAGGCACTCCTCTCATAGATGCACCCCTGCGAAGCTGCCTTTTTGTCAAGTTAGAAATTGAGCATATATATAATTAAAGACTGAAGCAGCCATGAATGTTCAGTAATCTAGTTACATAGTTACATAGTAATTAGTGTTGGGAAAAAAAAAATTAGTCCATCAAGTTCAACCTTTTCAGATATCCTCTGATCTGCAAACAGGAAAAAAAAAGTGAAACTTTGCCAATTGTCTCAAAGGGGCAAAAAATATAAAATTCCTTCCTGACCTAGATAATGGAGATCAGATTCCTCTCTGGACCCATACTCCCTCTCTAATTATGCAGGATAACCCTGAATGCCCTTTTATTTAAAAATATATCCAATCACTTTTTAAAGTTATCTGTCGAATCCGCTGTCACCACCTCCTTTGGTAGAGAATTCCACAGATTAACCACCCTTACACTGAAGAACCTTTTCTTTCTATAAGGAGAAATCTTTTTACTTCTAATCTCAAAGGATGTCCTCTTGTCAGTTGAAAACCTCTTGGCACAAAAAGCTCCCTTGACAAATCTTTATACTGACCCTGGATGTATTTATATAAGGTAATCATATCTCCTCTTAGATGCATTTTTTCTAGATAAAATAAGATTAGTTTGGTTAGTCTTTCTTCATAACTTAGCCCCTCCATTCCCCTTTAGTTTTGTAGCCTTTCTCTGTACCTTTTCCAGCTCTAAAATGTCCTTTTTATGAAATGGTGCCCAAAATTGTCCTCCATATTCCAAATGAGGGCATACTAGAGATTTGTATAGTGGCAGAATTATATTTGCTTCCCTCGCTTCTATACCCTTCTTAATACATGCTGATATTTTACTTGCCTTTGCAGATGCTGCTTGGCATTGAGAACAGTTACCTAGGTGGTTGTCCACAAGTACTCCCAGTAATTAGTAGTTACCTACCGCCATCACTACAACTTCTTGGGCGCTTTAATCAACACTTCCTATACTATGTTGTGTCAATTCCCCATATATGTATTAACCTGTCAGATGCTGTCTCCACTTTCAATGCATCTGCTATTTATATTCAAACTGAGGGCTCCATCTCATGTTAGTTTTGCTTCAGACTTGATAAAGAGATGTCAGACCTCTCAAAAGCTCGTCAATATAAATAACGCGTTTGTCCAATACAAAAAGGTATCACAATATTTTGCATATATACTGTAATTATGTAATGAGAATGTAGTAAAGATAATGGATGAATAGCACTTGAATGTGCCGGAGTGTGATAGGGCATAGACTATCATAATAATAAATGTATTTCTATACATCAGAAAAATATAGAGCCAGTAAAGGACAGTATCAGAGAATTCTTTGAATATTTCTCTATTCCTATTTCGTCTTATGGAGTTAATGTACTACGAATTTAAAAACTCCAGTAGTTCTGCAACACTTCACACTTTAGTACATATGACCCATAATATTGAGGATTAAATGTAGATATAATCCTCATTGGGGTATATGGATTAATCTTGACATTTGTTTATTTTATTAAATTAAAGCTAAACAAAGTCGGTTTTGTGCAAAGAAAAGACAATTAAATTATATACAATATACTAGAAAAGGGAATGTTTGTTTTGCTATTAAGGTGTGGCACTAAGCTATTAATGTGTATACAGCAATGTATTACAGTGACAGCTTGTGTGCAATAAGAGCCATCTGTTACCATCTCTGACATCATGAACTTCCTGAACATGCATTATTATTTATGCAGTTTGGAACAATACCAACAGCCAAGAATAAAATACACTTTTCAATGAATTTATTTTGTAATGATAAAAACATGATGTTGACACTGTTTAGTATGTATGGCATTTTTCATATATACCGTATGTCTTTCCTACACTATTTTTGGAATTATTGTACATGTCATTTGCAATTCTGATTTATTAAAGGGTATGGACAGAATGTACTAAAGGTTGGAGATTTGTTGCAGGTATCTTGGTGAACTTCTCCATTCAACATTATCTACTGGAGTATATGTTCTAAAATGTTACATCTCCGACAGGTATCTGACACATCATCACTTAGTACATATGTGCATATGTGTAGAAGGAGTCCTTTTACATCCCCTACAGAAAAGAAAATTGTAGTATAGTATATCACTAATCACTTTCATTAAGGTGATTCGGTAATGAAGCAGGATTCTATGGGTTCTTCTTTAAATATACCTTATTTCTTAAAATAGTTCTCCCTCTTCTGCGTCGGTGATGCCACATAGTAAAATTACTGATATATATTTGCAACACTAATAACATTTTGTTCTATACGTTTTTAGAATATTTTAACTCAGGGTTAGAAATGACGTTAATCAAATAAAAGTGATGGCTCAAGGTATATATGTAGACTTCACAGATATGAGGGTGCTCCCAGAGATAAATAACAAAAATCTAGACAGGTCTATTTGCAGGCTACACCTTTACAGACCAGATCATTAGCAAGAGAATCGAATTTTAAAACTTAACTTTTAATAATTTTTTTATTAAAATAGTCTTAAAATCTCAGCAGACACTGGCAAAAAACTAATGGTCCACAAATTATTCGTTCGAGCTTAATAGTAACCCTTTATTGAGTTAAGGACAGTGAGTATGAGACATACTGTAAATCTCATTTATTTTATAATTCTACTAGCGACTTGCCCGTCAAAAATTACGGGGCAATAAAATTGTAAGGCAGGTAATGTTGTTTAGTCCAGACATTAATTCTGTTGGTGGTCCGAGATCCTTCGGCGCTCATTGCGAGCCTCGCGCTGAGCGCTTTCGGCGCTCATTGCGAGGCTGTTGGTTCTTGTATTTTTTTTTTCTGATAGGCGCTTTTGCTGTTATTGTTTGGTCGGCGGTGATCTGCACTTATTGCAAGGCTTTGTGTGCTATGAGCAGAGTTGGCTCTTGTTGTGAGTCGCGCTGTGAATAGCTTTTGTGTTTATTTTGAGTGTTTTTTTTTTTTGTGTATATTTGTTTTTGTATGCTAATTAAATAATTAATAAATTAATAAATAAATATACTTTACCTATTTGTAAGTAATATATGCAGAAAGCATTGTGTTGAAGAGCTGATGATCTGTTTTGATGTTCTTGCAGCATACAATGTAGGTTTGCACTGTCGTGGAGCTGAGGTGGAAGTGTCAGCAATGTGTGCAGTGTGTAGTGTAAATAGGCTGTGTGCGCGAGGGGAAGCCGTTAGGGTAGCTGTGTACTTCCACATTGTGTAAGTTAGTGTTGTAAAATGGCAACGAATGTGTATGTGGTACGCGGCTGTGGATGATGTACCGTCCTTGGTAAAAGTGTATCTTGTACCTCGTACGGCTTTTTGTGAAAAGCCGTATGTGCTTGGTGGTGTTTTGCGTGTTTAGGGTCCTGTAGCCTCGTTTTCGTTTTTTTCGGTGGCCATTTTTTCTGTTGCTTAGGGGATTTTCGGGTGTCTAAACTCTGGAATTTGGACTTAAATTGAGGTGTTACTACACGTTCAGAGGTCCTGGGTGCCCCCCCCCCCCCCCCCTCCCTTGCTGTGGGTAAGCTTTTTATGTATTTTTTGTGTGTATTTATTGTGTTTTTAATGTTTTCAGGTGCGCACGGTTCGGCCGTTAAGGTCGTATTTTTTCGAGGTCGTAAGTCCTGCATCTCGTATTCCCGCGTCTCGTATTTTTTTATGTAAGTCTGTATATAGTGATTGAGTGTTAGATCTATTTTGGTAAAGTGCCGCTTTTGTCGGTGTTTGTAACCGGGTGTGAGGCGCCATAGAGCCTCCACCTCCGCAAATGCGGCCCCTTGCTTCGTGAGGGCCCGCATTTACGGCCTGCAATGAGCCTTCGGCTTATTGTAGCCGACGTGGGAGCGAAGCGAGCTCGCAAAGTGTGACGACGATTCGTAGTTTGACAACTATTATATGTGATGTATTGTCAACTGTCACACAAAGAAAGACAATATTTTTTGCATTTAGAGAGGCTTACTATTTTAGCTTATAGTCTGCACATTACTTCAGTAAAAAAAATTGACAAAAATATGTCCCATTAATGAATAGGATTTATAAGAAAGTGCTTACTAATATTGTTGTAATTCTTGCACTTAGAAGAATATTTAAAGTGCATATGTTCAAAAATGTCTTAAGTGCTTCATGAAAATGATAATAAACTGCCAACTAAACAGTTGTATACATTTATTCTTCTATATAAATCCTTCTGCCAAGAGTCTTCTTTAAAGTGACTAGTGATTAAAATAAATATAATTTTCAGTGCATGGACTAATCAATTCAGTAAAATGTGCCTTTTTTACTGTCCAGATATACTCATCAAAATCTTGGGTATTGTTATAGCAGTGTAGATTATAAACAATAGATAATTTATCCTAAATATATATTGTAATAAATACAATGATTTTAAGTATATTTATAATACAGTAGACCCTCAGTTAAGCGGAACTCAAGTATTCAGAACTCTCAAGCAACCAGAAAATAATTGTACTTTAAATAAAAATGTAATTTTACAAGGCTCAACAAATTCCAGGAGCCAGGTTGTCATGCCACAAAATGCTTACAGGCACCTATGTCTCTGCAATTCAGTTTTACCTGGAAGCAGACAGGCACGAGTGACTGAGCCAGTGCAGTGTTGGCGTTACATTCACCCGGGGTCAGCACTGCACCCTCCAGCCGAACGTAGCTGTATGTAAGTGAGAAGTGAAAGCTGCTGCTGCTAGAATAGCCCTCACTGACAAATATACTTAGCAAAGCATCCTATGTGCAGCTAATCTAGGCCTCTTTTAATTGTGACTCTCAAGCAGCCAGAAACTACATTTATCCAGCATTTACCAATCCCTGTGGATGCCAGATAACTGAGAGTCTACTGTATCTCTATTACAAATGACAGTTTCTCATAGCTGTACATCTAAAACACTAATATTTCATGGATCCATTAGACGTCACTAGGGTGTTAATTTTATTTGCCCACTTGTTTTTGACATTTGATTTTTCAACCTTATTTGCATCCACTTTGTTTTCAAGAGGATTGCTCAGTAAAATGCCTCAATAATAGGGAGTCTACTTTTTTATACGTTAAAACACTAGTAACAGCTCTCCTAAGGGGGTCCAGCGGCAAAGATGCCTGCTAATCTGATTAGAAATAACACCATTGAAGATACACAGAATTGGCCTCTCCCTTTAATTCATCAGGAGATCTTTCCCAGTGACCATTTCATATTTCTATTATATTAATTAGCTTCTTTTGTAATGTGGGCAAATACGTGTGCGCGTCACAATCTAGTGACGTCACACGCTACTGAAAAGCTGCAGGGACACGGACACGAGTCTGATGCTCTGAATTTACCAAGCAAATTGCTGGAGCATTAAATGGCCATAGATTAGGTTTTTTTTTATTTGCCAAGATTGCTGGAAGACCTCCCAGCATTTCCAGGATAGGGATATACTGTCCTGAAGATCTGAAGCAGCATTCTTACCCTGAGCTTGCCGATACTAACTACTGGCAATTCCTCCTGGTTCCTAGGACATTTTTGGAGCTATTACAGCATCTGAGATTGATTCATAATTTAATATAGGCTATTGTGTAAGCCTCCCCAGAGAAGGGATTGTATATATGATTTATTGGGATCAATCTATGGTGCATGGCTGAACTAATTTATGAGGAAGGGCATACTATGTTATAAATACACATATAATAGAACAGTGAGCCTGGGAGTTGAATAGCTATGTGACTGAAAGGGACAAAAACCATTTGATAAGGAGCGAACCCCATTGACCATATTAGATCCCTGCAGCGGGACAGAGTGGTGTCTTTAGCTTTTTATTCTAAGTTTTAATTGGTGTGATTGGAATATTATTTTGTGTTTAATAAATGCTAAGTTTTATTGGTCCCTGTATGACACATATACTGCTATCCAGATATAGGGACTATAGGTGTTCTTTTCTTTATTAATTATTTATATTAGTGTTTATGGCACTGAACCAATCCCTGTTAAAGCACATATAATTAAGGATATCTGTACACTATTATAATACAAACAGGTAGTATCTCAGAAAATACTACATTGGAGGTTCTTGCCTTCAGCTTATTACCTAGTTCTATAAAATCATTCTTTAGGAAACTCCATCGTCCACTAACTTTGTCATTGGTACCAATATACCAAGCTCGCTGGTTCATTTCCAGCCCCTCCCAATAATTTATCTACTCGATCCACAACATGCTCAACCCGAGCAACCAGGAGACAGCAAACTGTTCGATTGCTGGGATCTGGGTGACAAATCACCCTGTCTACTAATAATGGAGTCCCCTACCACCAAAATCTTTCTCTTGCACTGCCTATGCCGCCCTCCCTCTCCTCCAGTAGAACTGTTCTCCTGGCTGTTAGAGAGAACAGCTTTATCTGGCATTGCCATTACTGAATGGACATCCCCAGCAATCTGGCAAATTTGTTGGTGTGTGCCAACTCAGAACTAGCTCGCCTCCTCCTCCTGTTCCCCCTGCTTCCCCTTGTAACTGTAACTCAGCTACCTCTCTGGACATCCTCACTAGCCCCATCTCCACCCTCCATGCTAGGCCCAGCTAAACTGTGCTCAGTGAGCACCAACTCCCTTTCCAGTGTAGCAATATAACTAAGTGCTGCAATTCTCCAGTTCTCCAATTTGATTTGCAAGATAAGTAACATGCTCACACCTATGGACCCTGGATCAGTTGTTCCAACAGTTCATACATGTGACAGGATGCACACTGAGTGAGATTGTCACTAGACTGATGCATAATTACTAATAACAGTGGTGGTGGTGGATGTATAAAGCACTACAATGTACTACCCTTTTCTTTGCACCTACACTTATACTAGAACTGCACTTGACACTAGAAGTGTTCTCAAGCTTACAAGTTCGCTCCTTCCCCTGTTTATATTAGGTTCTTGCTACTCACCTGCCCATTAAGCACTGCACAAGTACACAACACACTTACTGCTCAGGAGAAATCACAGAACAGTTAAAGTTAAAGGAATAAAGACAAATAACTTACTTAAGTTAGAATGTTGACCCAGGAAATGGAAGTTAAGTTATCAATATTTATAATACTAGCTACTTGCCTGTCAAAAATGACAGGAATAAAATTTTAATTTTGCCACCTTTGGCGCTCATCGCGAATCTCTATCCTGTCTACTTCCTCCCTTGTGTCTCATTTCTCCCTCCTCTCCCTACCTTGTGTCTCATTTCCCCCCTCCTTTCCCTCCCTTATGTCTCCTTTCCCCCTCCCCTGTGTCTTTCCCCCCCTCTCCCTCACCTGTGTCTCTTCCCCCCTCCCGTGTCTCTTTCTCCGTCTCCCTCCCCGGTGTCTCCCTCCCTCCCCCCTGTGTCTTTCCCCCTCTTCCTCCCCTGTGTCTGTTCCACCCTCCCTGTGTCATTGTGAGTCTCTACCCTGTCTACTTCCTCAATTGTGTCTCATTTCCCCCTCCTCTCCATCCCTTGTGTCTCCTCCCCCCACCCTCCTCTCCCTCCTTTGTGTCTCCTTTCACCTTCTCCTGTGCCTCCTTTTCGCCCTCTCCCTCCACTGTTTTTGTCCCAACTACCCCCTCTCCCTCCCGTCTCTTCTCCCCCACTCCCTCCCCTGTGTCTCTTCCCCCTTCTCCCCCTGTGTCTCTCCCCCCTCTCCCTCCCCTGTGTCTCTTTTCAGCCCTCTCCCTCCCATATCTCTATTTCCCCCCTATCCCTCCCCTGTGTCTCTTTCCCCCCTCTCCCTCCCCTGTGTCTCTTCCCCCTTCTCCCCCCTGTGTCTCTTCCTCCTCTCCCTCCCCTGTGTCTTTCCCCCCTTCCCCTGTGCCCCCCTCTCCCTCCCCTGTGCCTGCTCCCCCCTCCTCTGTGTCTCTTCCCCCTATCCCTCCCCTGTGTCTCTTTTCAGCCCTCTCCCTTCCATATCTCTATTTCCCCACTCTCCCTCCCCTGTGTCTCTTTCCCCCCTCTCCCTCCTCTGTGTCTCTTTCTGCCCTCTCCCTCCGCTGAGTCTCTTTCCCCCTCTCCATCCCCTGTGTCTCTTCCCCCCCTCTCCCTCCCCTGTGTCTCTTTCCCCCTTATTCTCACTGAGGAGACACAGTGCGAGCCCTGGGGGCCGTATGCGCCTCTGGAGGACAGAGCAGCCTACCTTAGGTGCAAGAGTCGTCTGTGCCTCGCGCAGCCTAAGTCATCTGAGACGTGGATGTTGTGGATTGGGGTCAATGTAGTGCGAGAGTCGTCTGTGCCTCATGCAGCCTAAGTCGTACGCGCCTTTGGATTCCAAAGATTGCCGGGGGTGTTTGACAGGACAGAGGACAGAGCAGCCTACCTCAACTGCTCACCTCGCTTCATGAGGCTCGCAGTAAACTGCTGATTGCCTGGGGTGATTGACAGGACAGAGCAGCCTACCTCAACTGCTTGCTTCACGAGGCACGCAAAAACGTGACCGACATTGCAACGTTCCCAACACTGACAACTATATATATGATTCCTACTTTAAAATCAGAAGGGTACACACTGAATCAAATGTAAATAAACTACAAATTCATCTACCTGCTAGAATGAACAAACACAATATAGATTTTATTATTTAGACAGGTCTAAATGTGAAATACAAACACAAAATAATAGTTGAAATCAGGAGTGGAATTACAAGGGGAAATGGAAAGTTGAATCAGAATAAGGGTATTAATGTGTCACAGTGTGTTTTCTTTTATCAAATAAAGGTCTTAGAGCACAAACACTTATTCAGAAGTTTAACTGTTGTTTTGCGTTTGCCTTCTAGCAGTCAATGAGATATACAGTATGTTCTCTGCATTACTTGTTACTTTCAATAAGATGTTAACAGATTTTAATTAATATTGGCTCCAGCAACAACAAAAAAATAGTTTGTTTATAATGCTCTCTTTTAAATGCTTATAAGAAAACTTCTGTGACCATATCCCTTTAAGATAATATATAAAAGGGTTACATGCTGTAGAACCATAGTGCATTATAGTATCACATGTTGCCTTTAGCTGAACTCTTAAAGGATCACTGTAGATGAACAAAAACATAGCATTAAAGGTATATCTAAATTTCCCTGTTTTTACCTATTTTCTAATCTAACATAAGCTGCTTGTATCGGCACATTACATTGAGTCATTCTATACACATACAGATTTATTTTATGTAACAAAAAATAGTTTTCACACCCTCAGAGCTGCCTTCATAGGCACCTCATCCTATCCAACAGAAACACTGCATAAAGTATGATACTAACCTTCAATCTAACAGCAGAAACAATGCAGAAATTCAGAGCTGCACTGGTGAATTGCATCATTCAAGGCAGGAGACAGAGGTGTGGTTTGGGGAAATAAGCCTATAAATACCATGATGCTTTGCTGCAGAGGCTGCTGAGTCTGACTCTGATTGGACAAAATGAATTATGGATTTTATGCTAATTTTAACAGGGATTTTCAGGGGTCTTAACTCTCAAAATCAACTGCTAGAGAACTCAAGGGATTTAGCAAACTGTAGGGTTGGTTTAATAATGCTTATATCTGTATTTTTCATGCAAAAAATGTTTTCATGCACTACTGATTGTCCTTTATCAGATGCATTCATAATCCATGAAACTTAAATATGCCTTTAACATTATGCCTTAAGCCATTGACATAAAACCATTTTCAAAGAAAATCTTCATTTTAGCACATTCTGCTAGTGCATGGAAATGGCCATATGTTTTCAAGACACAAGGGTGTAGTTACAGAGCCAGGCATGCAAGGTTTGCAAGTAATTGTGCAAGCTGTCTCTATTGAGCCTATGGGAAGGAATGGAAAGATGTCCTGTGCTGAAATCTTATCTTAAGTCAGTCAGCAAATAACCAGTACTAGAGTTATTTAGGTCTTCCACTGTGAAGTCTAAGCATAATGTATATGATCCACAGATTGCCAACATGTGTCCTATTACAATGTAGACAGTCATTTTTAAATTTGTGATATAACCCCTAAAGATGGAAAATATATTTTATCTCTTAATACGGCACATAAGAATAATAATTAAAATGTAACTTTTTCACAATTCAAGTTAGAAGTAAGAACACACAGTTCAAAATACATCATAATAGAAAATCCCGGCTTGTTAAACTCCTTCTAATAAGTAGTTTTGAAAAACACGTTTGATTCACTAATAGCTCGCTTAGTAAATTTGTTGCTTTACTCGTTTCTATTTCCTGGATGGGGGATGATCATTTCTAGTACTCTAGTATCAAGCATATTAATATCAAAGCTTCACAATTAAATTATAGCCATTTTTAGCAATCCATTAACACCTACGATGAATGCAAAAGGTTAGGTGTGGTTAACACTGATGTTTGAAAAATATAATAAAAGTCTTAAATTGAAAAGATATATATTTGTATTTAATTACATCTAAAATATTTTATGCACAAGAGGGAAAAATAAACTTAAATAAAATATAAAAGTTTGTTTTATCACTCAATATATTCACAAAACAGGTAGTTGCATGTAGTTCTATATATATATATATATATATATATATATATATATATATATATATATATATATATATATTTGCTTTTTTGATGGCTTCCTAGAACTCATTCCAAAGTATAGCACTGAAACAGCATGTCGGGAGTAGGAACAAGCACCCTTCATTTCCCAATGGGCCAATGTCTATTTCACTGTCTCCAGATGCCATTTATTTTTTAATATTATTGGTTAATAATAGCTTTTAGACAGTTCTTTGATGCATCATATATCTTATCATATAGCTGAGGCAGCTTTCTGTATTCATTCAAAGCAGAGGTTCTCAAACTGTTGTCCATAGGCCACCAGTGGTTTGCAAGCCTTCCAAGTGATCTGTGGAACTACTGGTATTACAAAAAATGTAAAACATAGTTAATAGAATCTAGTAAAAACTAATAAATAAATAGTACAGAAATACCTAAGTATTATAAAATATAATAATATTAAATACTATTTGTATGTGTAAATAATATACTCCAATATAGCACAATTCATTCCTGTCTGTGAATACACAAAGTTACTCTTAAGTTGTCCACAATTTTCAAGAAGAAAAAATGATAAGATCTGAGATGATTACAAAATTATTATTTTTGCTTGTTTGAACATTTCACTAAAAAGAGCTGAGGGAATATGGAGATTACTCAGTAGAACAGCATAACATAACATAAGGAACTGCCAGTAATGTAGGAAGTTATGAGCTATGGTATCCACATTTTTGTCACATATCTGTAAAAACACAAAATTAACTGAATTTTATTTTTTTATTATTAAAGGACCAATGTAATACCACAGCACATTATTATAAATTATATTCTACAGTAAAGTAAAACGCTTTGATATATGTTTTCTAAAATGCAATTTCCTTAGTGAAATCTTCTAAAAATATATATATTTTAGATTTTTATGCTAAAACAACATATTGTTTCTATTTGTACTACTGTAAATGTTATTATTCAGATCTAAGCCTAACATTAGTCTGTTAATGACTAGGGACCATCCTTACAAGAGAACTCAGAGAACTTTGGTTACTTTCTCTGTGCTGCTATTAAAATGACACATACAACATGCATATTAGTATGAAGTCCCAAATATATGACATCATAACATATTACTGTTACCAGAGTAAAATTACTATCAATGTATTAGCCTGTATCACAATTGTAAAATTCCTGGCCTAGATTGAATAGATATTTTATCAACATCTTTAAGTTTGGGCTTTCGCCCTTTTTAAAAATCAATACTAAAATGGTGTTATTTGTGCAGAACGATAATGGAACCACAAGTTGTTAAAGAGTAATCTTTTTATCCACCAGTTATAAGGACTTTGGGATAAGCAGAATTTTTGAGAGGAGGAGAAATTAAACAATATCTATGTTCTATTTTCCAAGATTTATTTAAAAAAAATGCTTATTGTTTTAATTACAGACAATGTAAAAATTGTTCATAGTGATTTTTTGTAATTACATTTTTAAATTCTTAAGAGAGTAATAAGGGTCTTCCAAAAATATTTTAAAATAAATCAGTCTACAATATCCTAAATTCTACATTCATTACAACAATACCATCATTTAGAGGTCATAAACTCTGTTTGTGATTCAACATGAAAACATCTCTTTCATGCAGCTCGCACCAGGCTGTCCTTGTTGACTTTGCTGGGAGTAAGTAACAAAGGTCCCACGCAATAGCTTTTCTATTTTTTTTTATGTTGACTTGTATTTGTATATCTTTCCAAATTACTGTTCTAAATCAATTATATGAATGTGAAATGATGGTTACTGTTCTGTGCATGGATTGAAAAGGACAACTCTTCCTTGCTCAGCGGCTCTGGCTCTGCCATTTGTTGTATGTCTGAGCCCTCCAGCCACCATGATTGATTGGTAATGATCAGGGTTGAATTTTTGTTTATGTAACCTCAGCAACATCTCTTGTTTACTGCATGAAATTCAATGAATCAGAGAAACAAAAATGCAAGTGTACCTAAATGAACTCATGCCTATAATTTCAGGATGATTGTTGCATTTTATGAAAAAATAGCGATGTATTCATTCTGAATTGTCAGCAGTAATGAATTACGCACATCCTGCTCATTATATTTATATTTCACTATCTGGCTTCAGTGTTGAATAAAAAAATAAAAAAAAGATTCAAAGCTTTTTTTTTAATCTTTTGCAAGCTGAAACTTAAGTCACAAAAAACATAACTTTCCTCCATAAATGTCATTAGTCTAACAAAAAAAAAAATGAAATGATGATATGACTTTCAGTAGTTTCACCAAATTTGTTTATTAAAACATTAGAAAGAAATAAGTATTCTAAAACTCCCAATTTATTTCCTCCAACTCCCTCCTTGACCCCTTCCAATCTGACTTCCAACACTCCACAGAGACAGCTCTCACTAAAGTCACTAATGATGTGCTCACTGCCAAGTCAAAGGGTCACTTCTCTATTCTAATTCTCCTGGATCTCTCTGCTGCCTTTGGCACAGTTGACCACCCTCTTCGTATTCAAATTCTTCACTCTCTTGGAATCTTTGACAGGAATCTCTTGGTTCAAATCATATCTAAAAAAAATCGAATATTTAGTGTCTCTTTTGCTGGCACCTATGCTTTGCCTCCCCCTATGTCTGTTGGTGTACCCCAAGTTCCCCTCCTTTTCTCCATCTATACTTCCTCCTTTAGTACCCTAATAAATTCTTTGGATTTCAGTATCATCTATATGCAGATGACCTACCTCTCTGTACCAGAACTATCCCCCTCTCTTCTAGTCCAAGTTGCTAACTTCCTCTCTAGCATATGTTTTTAGAGTGTAAAAAATAATAATAATACAGTATTTCATTTATTACTTTTTTATGCAATTATACTGCTGAGTAATCAACCAAATTAGTTTCCAGTGGCCTAGGAGAGCGTGGAAGGAGACTTCAAATGCAGAGAGAAAGCTCTATCAGCACAGTAGGAATATGCCAGTGCTCTCTTTAGCTATAATGCAAAGCTCATTAGTTTACAAGGACACACCATGTTGGGATAGATTTTGCAGGCTCAGCAAAGAAAATGAAACATTGCAGTTAAGAATTATTGTACATAAAAGTGAAAAATGTAAACTGTGTTTATATTTGTATACTTTCTAAACACTTTAGCCATTATCAAGTTTAGTTATTGAAATTACCATATAGAAAACAAATTGATCACAATTGTCATTCAATATATTCATTAATTTGCTTAGAAAAATAAAGCGCAAGCAATTCCTTTACTTTTAACAATTTACAATCACTTTTAGCACAATATAATATAATATATTAAGATGTTTATATTTCTAAGAAAAGTGCCATTCCTTTAACATTGCTCTGATTTTTTTCCCTTCTGATTTGTTGTTCGTGACCCTAATGACAATATTTATGACATCATAGAGTTAAGCAAATATGAGTTTTCATTTGGTCAGTATATGTATTATGTTTAATCCTTAGATAATGACCCATTGAATTTGATATACTTGTTCAGCAGTGTTTACATCATATACTTAATATCAGAAATAATAAAGCATCTAAGGGCTGCTTTGGCTATCTCCCATAAAATAACCAAGACTATGTGTTGATTATTTGTGTCAGTAAAGGTGTCCCATTCTTTATGTAAGGATTCTATGAAATTTAGTTACCTATTGAGATGGGAAGCTCCTGTTACGTGTGGTTCCCATCTTGGATCAACATTCCAATCCATCTAGCTCAGGGAGTGGTCCAAAAGTCTTGCAGTCTCTGTCTGTGACTTGGAGTCCTTCAAACACTAAAAATAAATCAATACGAGGCATGGTGTGATACGCTTTTGACAGATAAGTGTAATCATGATCTACAGGGTGGAGGTGTCTCCATGGATCCTTCAAAGTAAACAGTTTCCTAATGCTTGGCTCTGATTAAGATTACCTTGTGTTCCTATTTTTTGAGGGATGGAGAACATTATCTACTAACACATTTTCCTACTACAAATATTATGATGTTATGCAAAGTGGAAAATATACACTTGTTGCAAAAGAAATTATACTCTTAAAATTTCACATAGTGTTCATAAAGTCCTAACAGTAAATCTAGCCCTGTGATAACACACACAAAAACGTTACTGTGTATTATTTATTAAACAACAAAAACAGAAAGCATTCAGAAGCCTTATGTGAAAAATAAGTATCCTCTGAAATTAGACTCAAGTTCTGCTAAACAAATGCACATTACTACTTGATCATCAGGAAGTGATAATATCTGTACATAAAATTGAAAACTTTGGACCCAAATGTCAATCAATTAGGTTTGGAGGTCCGATATGCGATCAGACTAGCAAACCCGCAAAATAAAGAATTATGAAAATGAATGCCAATACTGTTCTAGTCCATATGGGTGGCCTGATATGTATTAACTCATTGATACCCAAAATCGATTTAGCCCTGAATTGAAACATACAAATAAATCTTATATACTGACGATTTGCGGGCTTGAGACTGGTGTGCAGTTAATTCTGATGTATATCATCACTTTCCCGTTATTTACAGTTTTTTTTTATTTTTTTTTATTTGAATTTACAGTGCTATGAATTGGTGTTTAACCACCATGCGGGTCCTTTCTAGTACTCATAGGATTTTCTTCTACATTTGCTGTTTCCGGGTGTGAAACCATTTGCGGACTTGGGGAAATTGATCAACTGAATATCGATTTTAGCCATTGTAACTCTTGCAAAAGTGAAAGATCAAAGGCTTCTGGAGGCTGTAAGTTACGGGTTTACCATCGCAATTTTTTAAAGGCCGTAACTTGTAAAAAGACGCCAATTAAATAGCAAATTATCTTGCAACCTCACTTATGAGCTACCGGATCGATCGAAAGCTCAATTGAATCGTGCTCTTTGTCAGTTTGTTCCTAGGTCAAAAGATATCTGTGATGGTTGCAGAGAGAACATTGCAGCTGCTCATCAATCTGGAAAGGTTTATAAAACAATTTCCACACATTATGAAGTACATTATTCAAGCCAGTTTAAGATGCTTGACAATATACTCAGAAGTGGGTGTCCCAACAACTTCCCCTCAAGATCAGACCAACTCCTACATCCATCGATCTACAGGTTCCTGACAATATGGTCATCATTTAGGAAAAGATTGAACAAGTACGAGTTTCATGGAAGTGTAACCAGCAAAAATACTCTTCTCTCCCCCAGAATGAAGAACAAGACTTCTGGGACAATGTTCAGGACCGGAACACTTTGCAACCATAACTTTTACTCTATACCATAACATTATAGAGGAAATTGTGAAACCATCTGTCAAACAGCTAAAGCTTACACAGTGTTGATGGTGTAGCATGGATTGAAAACACATCTGTAAATCTACAACATAATGGCAGAATAAGAAACAAATTAGGATATGATATTTTTAAATATCTACATGAACATCATTGTGAATCAATTGCCTAATTTACCAGATCTTTCCAATTGTTACACCAGGGCTTCACATGCAAAGCAATGACCACATTGAGAAAACCATGCATATCTTTGCTATATAATATGTGACTAATCGACATTGTAAAGGGATTCTATGAACTCACATTTTCTTATACTTTAAATACTTTTGAATATGTTCTTTATGGGACCACTGAAGTTCCATTTCACAGTATGATCTACACCTGATAAAAGGCAAAATGTTTTTTTAGAAATAAAAATGGATGGAGCTTTAAATTTGGTATCTATTAGTTGCAAATAAGTAAAAATGGGAACATTTTCGTGTCTGCTGATTAGCTTCCACATGAAGGAGGGGACCTTGATGTTTGATTTCAATAATGCAAATGTAATCTTATAGTTACAAAGACAAATGAGAATATCAAACAAATAGCAAAGGCAATGCAATGGTAGCCCACAGAAAATAATAATTACCGGTACATAGAAAATACTTAATTTGATCAGGGAAAAAAATGCCCTTAAATCAGTTTAGATTTTCAGAGTATAGTAGATATGGATATAATTCATAATCTTGATATTTTAATATAGATAGTACATTTTTACATTTTTAAATAATGTTAATACATTATTCACATTTATCCCTGCCTATCTCCACTTTTAACAATATTTGCTAAATCAACCCCTTGTCTCATCAGGTAAATATTGTACAAAATATAATCATTTTTTTCACTTAACTCAGTTTGTAATTTACAGAATAAACATAATTCTATTTTTATAATGATGCTCAGTTTGTATTCCTTATATGTTTTTTTCCATGAACGCTGAAATATTATGTGATGTAGCTAATAAAATCTTTCCTTGCAAATTTGCAGCAATACGACGTGACAAGCTCCTACATTACATATCTGCTATGTGATTGCATCATATAACCTCACCAAGTCCCCTCAAGAATTGACACCTTTTTATAGGAAATAATGACACTCAGTTCTATAAAAGTTTAGTTGTGTGTAATGTGACCAGTCAAACATTTTATTGCTTAGTATCCTGGATGAGATCATAACATTTATTTTATTGATTTATTGCTGGGTAAAAATGTATGTTCAGATATACTGAAATTGCACAAGATATTGATTTAAATTCTAATACACTAAAAATAATACATGTGCAGTATGTATAGATATAAATATATAATTGTATGTTAATAAAATGTCATAGGTAATGGCAGATCCATATCAATATGAATCTAAGTCATATCTCCTGCCACTTATTTGGTCAAACAGGGTCATAGGTAATGGCAGATCCATATCAATATGAATCTAAGTCATATCTCCTGCCACTTATTTGGTCAAACAGGGTCATAGGTAATGGCAGATCCATATCAATATGAATCTAAGTCATATCTCCTGCCACTTATTTGGTCAAACAGGGTCATTGGCAGTCTTGAAAACAAAATGCTTGCTAAAGTAACAGCTATTCAGTAAGGGTTTGATCACATTAGCGACACATAAGTGTATCGTCAGCTTCTCTTTCTACTATTAACACTTTTAGCATTAGGCTACATAGCTGATCCCATAGGAAATGTTAACAACTTGCTTCACATTGCTACAGATAGCCTCTAATAGTGTTTTTTTTTTCTGCTGTTAAGCCTCTTTATTTACCATATTCAAAAAGGTATAATTTCTGGAAGGGAGTGAGGTTCGAGAAGCAGGAGGAGAGGTAGAAATAGCAGTGCAAGTAGTACAATAAACCCTTTAGATTGTAAGGAGCGAGTTTCCAATCTTGTAGGGTGCTTTGGAAAAAAGCAATTTCTACAAAGATTCTAAGCTCAAAACAGGGCCTCTATTTTCTACAGTTTGTTAACATTGTATTTCTCACTTTTCTAATCCCCTGTATAGCGCTACGGAATATGTTGGTGCATTACAAATAAAAGTTAATCAATAAAATTGTTGTGAGCATACGAGTTGTTGCTAACGCTTGCGGGCTCGCGTAGCGAAGGAGCTCCTTGCCAGCAACTGTGACCCTTGCAAACTTTATGTCGTAACGCAAACAAAATACGAGACACGTTACAACCCATTACGACCTCGCAAAAAATGGCTGCAACACGCTCACATCAAAACATCAAAAATCTAACTAATACATAAAAAGCTTACCTACAGCAAGAGGGAGCATCCAGGACCTCGAAAACTAAAGTTACATCTCAATTTAACTGAAATTAAAGCATTTTAGACACTAAAAAATTCTTTAAGCGAGAGAAAAAATGGGCGCCGAAAAAAACGAAAACGAGGCTACAGCAGTCTAAAGGCGCAAAACACCACCAAACACCTACGTATTTGCCGAAAAACACCTACGAGATTAGAAAACAAGGACGCAACCCGCGCAACCCCAAAAACATTACAAACACAACAAATACAAACAACATACACATAAAAAGGTTACTCACAGTAAGGGGGGGGGGGGCACCTGGGACCTCTGCAAGTGAAGTTACACCTCCATTTAAGCACAAATTTCATAGTTTAGAGACCCGAAAATCACCTAACATTTATCATTTTAATGTATTTCTCCAGACATGCATGCTATGCCGCTGTTGTGTATCTTGTCTTTTCATTTCACTTACTTTTTATTTCCCCCAGCTTTCTATTACCTTTCAGTTTGTTTATATTGTACGTTGCAAAATGAAGATTTGCCTTGCATGCTTATACTGTAAGTCTATTCATTTTTAAAGGACGCAGCGTCTTTTTAACAATAGGTGGCACGCATAATGATGACATCAGTGTGACACCGCCATTTTTGTAGTTCTGAAGTTCTTTTCACATACGCTCCCACATTATGTTACTAAAGACAGCGCCATATTAGATCAAAGCAATATGTTTTATCAGCCTCATATAAGTTGTAGAAAGCATTTGGGTAACAATCAGCTTGTCCATTGCATAGCAAGCTAAATCATTCAATTAACTTATCAGCCTTATTAAATTGCGATTCAGTAAATTTAAAAGGGCTCTATTTAAGCACACAGCATATTTTTTTACAGAAGTTTTTAGTTAGTGAAGACCTTGTTTTTGTATGTATCTATTTATTGTGTCCGTGCCTTTAACTTTTATACTTAATGAGTCAAGCTTCTAATCCGTTAATATATTCAACTAGCAACTTTATTATGTCACAGTCAGGGGTTTTAAGCTCTGGTTAGTTTTTCTAGTAATGCAATGTATTCCTGTATTATAATAAAACTAATGACTTGCCTGTCAAAAATGACGGGGCAATAAAATTGTAAGGCAGGTAATGCTGTTTGCTACAGACAGTAAGTGTTTTGGTCGTCTGAGATCCTACGGCGTTCATTGCGAGCGTCTTGGTTAGTGTATTCTTTGTTATCAGAGGCGCTTTTGCTGACATTGTAAGGTCTGCGCTGATCTTCTTTTTGCGCTTATTGCAAGCCTCTCCTCTGGTGTAGTTTGTGTCCTATGAGCACCGTTGGCACTCCTTGTGAGGTGCGCAGTGAAGGGCTTTGCCGTTTATTGCGATACTGTGGTGTTTTGTTTGTGTATATGTAGTTTATCATGATAATTAATTACTTTACCTCTTTGTAATTAATATATGCAGAATAATGTGCTGAAGAGCTAAAAATCTGTTTGATGTTCCTGCAGCATACAATGTAGATTTTCACTGTTACACTGTTGAGCTGAGGTGTTAGTGTCAGCAATGTGTGCAGTGTGTAGTGTAAATAGGCTGCGTGCGTGAGGGGAAAGTGTTGTAAAATGGTGGCGAATGTGTATGTGGTACACGGGTGTGGATGATTTTGTTTGTAAAAGCTGTATGTGCTTGGTGGTGTTTTGCGGCTTTAGAGGTCGTGTAGCCTCTTTTTCGTTTTTTTTCGACGGACATTTTTTCTCTCGCTTAGGGGATTTTCGAGAGTCTAAACTCGTATTTTTGCGAGTTCATAATGTTGTTTTTCTAAGTCCCGCGCCTCGTATTTTTGTATGTAAGTCCTTATTTCATTTATATTTTTCTGAAGCTGTAAGCTGGATTGCCTACCGCCCCTCTACTTTTCTAGCCTTGCGATGAGTGCTCATTGTGAGCCTCTCCCCCCTCTAGCTGACGGGTGGCGCTCATTGCGAGCCCCCCCCTCTACTTCACTGGCCTCGCAATGATCACCTTTGGCGCTCATCACGGGCCTCACAATGAGCACATTTGGAGCTCATTGCGAGCCTCCCCCCCCCCTCTGCCTCTTCCACCCTCTAATTGACGGGAGGCGCTCATTGCGTGCCTTCCCCCCCTCTACTTTAATGGCCTTGCAATGAGTGCCTATTTTACCATTGCTTAATCAATACAAAGAAATAACTACACATAATTTATTTTCTTCTTTCATAGATACTCTATCAAGTTTACCAAACCTACAAATTCCTCAGCAAACCATATTCAAGATACCAAGAGACAATAAACCTTTAGAACATTATAATTCTCATGCAAATCCTTAATGCATTCTGCCATTTTTAAAATACAAAGAAAATCTGTGATAGCGCATGTACTCTTGTTTCTCAGTACTTAGACACTCATAAAATGATGTATCCTTCTATTATTAAAACTATAATATCATTCGGAGCTTATGCTAACTCTGAACTATCATTATTATCTATTACTATTAAGACCTACTTAGCTGGAATTCAACACAAATGAACATTCAGACATCCAAAATATCTTCCATGATATCAAACCATGCTATTAAAGGTTTATTTATAAACCATGCTGAGAAAAGTAAAATCAGATTACCCGTAACTGGAGACAAATTTAGATAAATTTCTCATATTTTTAGACAAATCAGATTTCCTCAATACAACACCATTTGATTATAACATTAACCCTTTCAGTGGAAAAAAAACAGTAACTATATATATATATAATTAATTTGTAGCCTCCGATTGCAGATTACGTGTAACTTCCATGTTTTACTGACGTCATGATGACAGACTCATTTACTTTTGGCTGTGTACAAGTAATAAATTACGGACTTGCTTAAATATTGTCAGATCATATGATGACGTCCCCTGAAATCCTACTTAAAAAGGCAGGGTTTAAGTTGAAGGCTTGAGTCAATAGAAAACATCTAAACATTTAGAAAAAAAAACACCTGCAGACAAAATTTCGGGTTACAGTCACTTACGAACTTCTAATAGAATATGACCCAAAGTTGGGTATAAATGGGTAAATGTAGAGCTGAAACATAAAAAAACTGTTTCCTCCAGGAGATAACTAGGGATAAGATTTAACTTTGATAAACATAGCATAATGTAAAATATATTTCACTATTTATCCCCTCTTGATAAATATATTTCTATGATTTTGATCCCTCCTTTGACATTTTTAACGCATGCCACAGCTTTTATGACAGGCATTTCATACAGACCATCAGTATTTGATCAAGTGCTCAGTATAGATCAGGAAAAATTCAATTTCATGTGTTATAATAAATTGATAGTTAATATATGTATTTGAATAGATTAATTATGCCTGAACCATTCTCTACTCAGGACCACCTGAAGCTGCCTGTCCCACTGCTGCAGTTTTAGCCTTCTCTTGCCTATTTTACCTATTACCAAGTCATGATTTGTGTTCTGCAAATATTTTTTCAAAAATATTTGTCTTTAAGGCCAGATAATATGTTGTTCAGTCCTTTGGTCCTGTCCGACTCTCGGTGACCATATGGAAGCAGAACGCCGGGCACATCTGTCTGTTTCTGGTTAAGTTTATTCATCTGGGTTTTGTGGCAAAGATACTAGAGCAGGTTGCCAGTTCCTTCTCCAATGGACCACAATTTTTCTGACCTCTCTAATATCACCTGCCCATCTTGGGTGACGAAAATGGTATAGCTCACAGCTTCATTGAAGTACACGATAAGGTAGCAATCCAGCAGGGGTCAGTTAATATAGTAATACCAAATCAGTAGTTTATGTTGTTTAGTGTGTTTCTGTGTATGTTGCAAATAACATTTATAATTCTAACATGCTTATACATTAAAGAAAGAAAACACAAATATTCCGATAAGGAACTCTTTTATTGGATTGAATACAGTTTGCAAAACTGTATGTTATACATCTGGATTTAGGTTTATAAATAAGGGAACTTGTAAATAAAGACATTTTTTTTCACAGCAATAAACTTAAATAGACAAAGATACATTGGTAAGTACATTGGCAGACTTCAGGTGCTGTCCAAAATGTAGTGTACAGTATAACAACCAATTATAAATAGCCTTTTATGTAAAATACAGCTGTGCACATTTTAGAAAAATACCAACATTTTCTGTATTCAGCTTTGTTTTATAAAAGCTTATAAATCATACATATAAATTGAACATGCTTATCTAATTTATAAACATTTTGTTACAAGCTGTTCAGTACCCATTTATCTCCAAAGAATAAAATATGGGAAACATCTTATAAGAATCAATCTTTCAGTAAGAAACGTTCCTGCAAGGAGGCAAACAAGTTGTCAAATATATAAAAGTTTAAATTACTTTAGTGTATTATAACTCTGTTACTAAATCTATATAAACAGTGTTTTAATAAATAAATTATTATTTTTTAATCATTTCTTTCTTTAAATCAGTGTTTCTCTTTATTACAAGCTGATCACAGAGAGATTTCAAAAAACACATCTGCAAAAATAACACTTTCTCCTCTGCTTTTTACCTTTTTTAGACTTCAAATTTTCACAACATGCTTAATAGGAAACATCAAAGGACTGCTAATACGGTAATACTTTGTGTATGCTTTAAGCCATGCAGACTACTTAAAAATGGTTACAGATAAACCCAAAAAGATGAAAAAGTAGGAAAAACCTCCCAATTGTGAGAGGCGCTATATTTTCAAAGCCCTTTTTTCTGAATATTTTAAATTATGTATGTTTTTTTATTTTAAAATTATCACGTCACGCATATGCAAGTGTAAGAACATGCTTTTAAATAATATAAAATACACTATTTGCTTTGTAATGAATGGCACATTAAACAAGTGTGTGAAATTGGGATTTAAATAAACCCTGTGACTTCTCTTCCTTTTAAGAGATGGCAGTATATAAGTAACAAATTGTTGGGAGTCATACAGTCATTAATACAGAGTGCTCCCGAATGAAACTGTATTATTGAAATTACTTATTACTTATGGAGTCTAGTGTAATATTTACAGATACATGTATGTTTAGATGTATAAGCATACGTGTGTATATATATATATATATATATATATATATAAATATATTAATATATATACACATACATATATACACACACATATATATATATACACACATATAGATATATACACACACACATATATATCTATATATATATATATATATACATATATGTATATATATATATATATATATATATACACACACACATATAGATATATACACACACATATATATATATATATATATATATATATATATATATATATATATATATATATACACATATATATATATATATATATATATATATATATATATATATATGCACATATTGCATAAAATACATAATCACATATATACTCATAGTTATTCACACAGCATCTAAAAGAGAGCTGTACACAAACAAGCAATGAGTGCCATTTCCGTATATATCACCTAAATGCACAGTAGTTTAGTAACCTACATTACTAAATTCAGTTTTAGAGCCAGCAAACTATTAGGAAAATAACTAAACTGGATTTAAATATTAAGAATAATAACCTTAAATAGACATAGGTCCAATGTTTGTTAGAGAAGAATATTTTGTGTATAAAAATAGATAGTGATAGATGGTGAGTGGCAGCTTCTACTTTTGCAATTTATTTTGCCACCGTTGGGGCTACCAGTTATGGCTATTCCTATGGTTTAAATAAACAGAGAAATAAACATAATCATGCACAAGCAATTGAAATTCTATCTTCCAGAACGCTGCAGGAGATGTTAAGAGCAGCAGGTAATGGAATAAGACTGGTGAGTGATGCTGCTAACTATTTCTTCTGAGACAGGAGTAAAAGCTGGAAACGCATCCACAGCAACTGAATCCTCTGACCAAATTCCTCTGGCAGTCACTTTCCTATCTCCACTCTATAAACGTCAGGCGGCAAAATAGTAAGGCAGCTGTTAGCTTCCATCAACAAAAAGTGCAGGTCCGTACATTTCCAGTTCAATCATACTCTACTAGGACAGATGGCGTAGCCATCTTCTCTGACTTGGCTATCTCAGCAGATTTTGTTTTGTCTTCCAACATGTTTGACGACCTCATCTTTCAAGATCCATAAATCACCAATCTAAGATCAGAACAGGCCCACTGGCTGATATTATTTTATTGAAAAGTTTCAGTGGTCTTGCATCCCGTTCTAAATCCAAGCCCTCTTTTTCCGCATCCGAATATGACTGGTGCCATAAAAACGGTTTATGACACAAGTGACAGGAACTGTGTGCCAACACGTCGGGTTGTCTCAACGTCACTGTAAGGGCAAAAGGCAACATTGTTAGGGCAAAATGCAGATTCAACATCGAGAAGAGCTCACTAATGTCTTCAGTAACTAAAAACTTCTGCAAAAAATATATGCTCTGTGCTTATATAGAGCCCTATTCAATTGGCCGAATCGCAGTTTAATAAGGCTGCATAGAGTTCAGATATTGACTGTCAACCTGGGAACTGGTTTTGTAATTGCTTCTAATTACACAAGTGGCTCAAATTGATAATTGACCCACAGAAAGATTTTTTTGACAGTATATAAAAACACGCTCATTTCCTTACTCTGAATTTGACCCTAGCACTTTCAGTAGAAGTCTGTCCCACTTACTTAGCACTGCGTGTGAGATGTAGTTTTGGCACACAGCTTCTAAACATTCAACCCTATCACTCCCAATCATGATCTCTTGTACATCTTCAGCCTTATTAAATTGCAATTCACCAAACTGAATAAGGCTCTATATAAGCACATAGCATATTTTATTTACAGAAGTTTTTAGTTAGTGAAGACTTTGCTTTTGGATAGAAGTTCACTAACTAAAAACTTCTGTAAAAAAATATGCTCTGTGCTTATATAGAGCCCTATTCAATTGGCCAAATTGCAATTTAATAAGTCTGTTATTCTCTTGCACTGAAACAAACCTCTCTCCCTAAATGTATTAAACTCATTAAATCTCTACTCCAAATTATATTTTTGACTCTGAGCATGGTAATTCTAATTCAGGTAATTCTAATTTATATTTCTTGTGAGTAGTGTTCATTAGTGATTTTAAAGTATGTTTCAGTATACATTTAGATGGCTTCATGAGAGAAATATCCATCCATACCTTCAGGAAAAGTTCCCATGGGTAAGTTTTTTTCATGTGAGCAACATGTGGTATCTTTTAATAGGAATCGTTTTGATTAATGTAGTATAATGTATCTATACTAAACAATTTGAGATCCAAAGGTTTATATAATCATATTTATAATCAAAACCCTAAACACTTATTAACATGATCAAAAAGATAGCACGCTTACCTTTCCAGTAGCAATCCAAATCAGGTGAGAAAATGAACAAAAAGAATGGCTAACCCAACATTCAAAAGCATGACTAGGGCAATCATGACTGAATTTTGATTCTGAAAAATAAGAATGAAAAATAATAAAACATTTTTACATAAAGATAATATAAATAATTTGGACACAATATAAAGTAATTCATTGAACCATTATGTTAAACTTCAGTCAGTAATGTTAAAAACATAAAACACTGAAGCCATCATGGAGCTATGTTGGTCTATATAAATAAATCATGGCAGTAATATAAAAATAGTAATGAATATAGGAGAAATTACAATATAAAGGAGTGAAACTGCCAAAGAGGAAAGTAGGAAAGGAGAAGGGGAAGTGATTAGCAGAGGAGAGAGAAGGCAAGATAAGAGGATGAAATAGATAGATGGAGTGAGCAGCAAATTAAATGTATTAAAAAAAAGCTGAGAGGCAAAGGTGCAGGTATGGAAACATGATGAGGTGTATAATTCGGGGAAAAGGAAGAGGAGTAGATGGGAATTGTAAGTAGTAAAGACAAGAGACAGGATGGGGAAGACAATTTAATGAAAGAGTTGAGTGAGGAATGGAAAGAGTAAACAAGAGCTATAGGGTAGATGCAAAGAGTGAGAGTGATGGAGGGCATGGCTTTTGCTGAATTCACTAAGCTTATAGTTCAAATATCATGCTCATAATATGTATTTCTTGAACTTGTCATTGCCTGTAACTTAATGTATAGCGCTACGGAATATGTTGGCGCGTTACAAATAAACAATAATAATAATGTATTATAACAAAAGAAACAACATAGATTAATAGCCTTGTATATAGGAGATATAATGTTGGTTAATTTAGAGCAATGCATCATGCAATAACTGTAATTAATAGACTATAGTTGTACTAAATGAAACCATATATAGATCTAATAATGCAAATATGAAGTGTTTTTACTCTCTGTGGTCACTATATAACCAGAGGTGGATTCAACATTTTGGGAAGTGGATTTTAGTCAATCTCATCAATTTCCATCCATTAATATAATTAGAAATCTTGGTGGGTCACCTAAGCTTAGGGTCTCTGGCCAGTACATTGCTCTTTAGTGACTCCAAGGCAGCCAGTGTTAAGGTTTGTATATTCTGAACTTTACCATCTTAAATTATATGAAATAGTGTGCATGAATATGTCAAATGACAATTCCAGGGCCAAATATATAATGTAGCAATAGCAACAAAAACAACATTATTTGCTGGTAGTATAGACATGAATTTGTGGGCAATTCTCCATATACTATTTAATTTTTAAATATATAAATGTCTAACCAACTGCTTTACACTATGGGTAGTCTTGTGCCTTCTTCTTGACCTTTAGGCCATTATTAAATGTGTCATATACCTCAGCCTCCAAATGCTTAAATTAGTCATCAATTATATGTTGCTAATTCCCTGAGTCCCATGCATGTACTACGTAAACTTCCTTTTTCTGCATTCTTCTCAATGCCATTAAAATATTTTTATGTTTATCCATAAAAATATGAATACAAGTGAGTTTGTTTTCATTAAGACATTCAGTACTTGCTGAACTCTGTAAGAAAATAACTGATTAACCCTGCCTTACAATGATCAAAAAAGAAAAAAAAATTAGCAAGCTAGACAAAGGAACATGTTGTTTCTTTTGATTGTTGGATGCACTTGAGTGAGCAGTATGGTGATCATGTCTAAGAAATGCTATGAAAACAGATTGTACTATATTTATATTTAAAACACACGTACATTGCATACTGATGAAACTGCTACAGATATTGTCTTTGTTTATATTACTTTGGTCATTATTATAATTTATAAACCAATCAATTAACTTCTTTTTCTAGTGCTAATCCAATTTCAACAGTCAAGAAACTCATCCATCTGCTACTTACTGAGTTGAGTTCATTTCCTAGAGGAGAAAGTGAATCATTATTGGCTTGATTCTTTGGTGCCTTAAGTACTGGTTTCTTAGAGTTTGGCTCAGGTTTGCTTTCTTTGGCATCTGGCTGTGTCACAGGCTTCCTTGGACTCTGCTTCTGAGATGGTGTTACACGTGCTAATGCTGATGACTTTGTTGGGTTGGCATCCGTGATATCTGAAGGCAATGACGTATTTATTTTAACCAAGTAGCCATGGTAATCAGCGTGTAGTTCTCCATTTCTATTACTGCTGGGGTTATGCCCATATGATGCCTTTGGAGGAGGAAGAGATTTTACAATGGGTTCCTCTTTCACTGGTGCTTTAGAAGGCAGGGGCATACTGGAAGATGTAGGTAGGTTGTCGTTTGACAAACTTTTCTTCTCTAGAATAGCTTGTGCTGAGGCGCCAGAGTATGAATTTTTTCTATTTGAATGCTGTGGAGGAGATGGTGAGGTATATTTTCGCTTCTCTTCCGGAGTTCTAGGTGGTGTTGTGCCTTTCCTATAAAAATGTGGGGACTCCTTTGGAGATGGTGGTTTCTTGGGTAATTTTTCTTCAGGAGTTTCCTTTACTTCTACAACTTCTTGAAACTTTTGTCTGATGTAATCTGGACCTGAATCAAACAAAACATGACATTTTAGTAAGACATGCAGTGAATTATATGCAAAAAAGAACGTAAAACACTGATAATATTTGTACTGTAAGAAACCACTTCAACTGACAATACACAAAACACCCAGAACATCATTTGATTAATTCATCAAAGTTATAACTACCGGAGTTCATTTTTAAGTAACTGTAAAAATGATGTGCTTTGCTGCTCACCTAAAAAGTAGTGGCCATACATTATGGTTTGATTTATTTATTTAGTAACAACATCAGTATTTAATTTTACTGTAATGTAGCTCTAAGCTTTACTGTGGCATCCTTTAGCTGGTTATGTGCCCAAGGTATGTGAAGTAATCCCCCTTAAACATTTCTAGAGCAGCCTATCATCTGTGACTATTGCAGGGAAAGAGGCAAATAAAGATCCCTATCAGGACACCCACTTGGCCAGATCCTCTTCCAGCCCTAGAAAACTGATAAGGATGGAGACACTTGGACACAGTAAAAATAAGACAAGCCAGCACATTTGTACATACACATTGGTACATAAGCTATGAAGACCCTGCCCTCTTCAGAGCTAACAATCTAAGAGGAAATAAGGTAGAACAGACATGAGATGTTTGTAATGCATGATGGATCATTGTTATAGATATTTTATGTAGACAAACAGTAGATAGCCTTTTTTTGAAGAAAATAATGGAGTGAGGGAGGTAAGTGGTATGGTCCTCTGAAAAGGTAGGTTGTCAGTGAATGTTTGAATCAGTGAAGACTAAGGGAGAAACTAATGAAAATAGGTGGAAAATTCCCAAGACTTTTGGGCAGCTCTTGAGAAGCCCAATAGGCTGGCATGGGAGGTGGTTATTATAGGGGATGGGATGCACATGTCATAGATAGAACGTGGAGGGTGGATTGGATAGATAAATAGCAGAGGGAGTCAGTGTAGGATTGTCTGAGGGTTGTAGGAGAAGATTACTGTTAGTAAGGTGCATGAGCCTGGCAGAAACTGTCAGGATGGATTTGAGTGGGTATAGGAAGTTTAGTGGAAGGTTAATTAAGAGAGAGTTGCAGTAATGAAGTGGGAAATTATGAGAGCATGAAATAGGGTCCTTGTAGGGCAGGGCTTTTAGGAAGGGATGGATTTTGTGAAAGTGGGCATGGCAGCACTAGTGAGATGTCGGGAGCGAAGGAGAGGTTTGAGTCACGTGTGACACAGAGGCAACCAAGTGTGGAGTTGTTGCCAGAAAGGGATATTTCTGATGTAAGGATGGAGGCATAACTAGTAGTTCTGTCTTGGAAATGCTAATTTTCAGAAGGTGGGAGGTCATCCAGGAGAAGCTGTTAGTATATACGGCTATAGGTCTGGAGACCAGTGATAGATTCAGGGATTGTCACCATAAAGATGGTACTGAAACCCAAAGAAGCATATTAGTTTGCCTAGAGGGGAAGTGCATATTAAGAAATGCAAGAGACCCATGGCAGAGCCTTGAGGTAGCCCATCAACCAATGGTAACTTAGGAGAGAAGGTGCCACAGTAGGAGTCACTTAGGTGTGACTCAAACCAAAAGAAGACAGTGCTACATAGGCCTACTGAGTGGACAGTTTACAGGAAGAGTAGGTGGTTCACTGTGTTGAAGTTATAGGAGAAATTAAGGAGTATAAGTATGGAGTACTGTATCTACTTATTCATTTGAAATGGACAATTGTAAACTATAAATAGAAAAGGATTCAACAAAAGTCATAACAGTTTTTAGACTTTTTAAAGTACCTTTTTTATCAAATATTTTAACTTCCTGCAATCCCGACATGTAAAGTACTGTGAATTCCCTCACATAGATATAATGATCTTGGTATTGACCAGTTAATTAATGTAGTAAGGATCAGTCATGGTTAGAAAGCAATAATCAAGATATATTTTAGTATCAAATTGTTGTAGAAAAAATGTTGTCCAACCCATTATCAGATATTGTTGATGTCAGATATATCACTATTATAACTGTAGTACTGTCCGCAAATATGTGCATTATGCCATTTTTATGACTACTAATGACCAGTAACAAAGTAGGACAAACTTTTAGCCTCATATCACATATATAGTTGTTGTAATCTGCGATTTGTCGGTCACGCTATGTTAAAAAATTACAGCCTTGCGCATACGCAATGAGCGACAAAGATGCTCATTGCTGGCCTCAAGATGAGCACCAAAGGTGCTCATCCCGAGGCACGGAAAGTAGAGAGGGGGAGAGGCTCACAATGAGCTTATCGTAAGGCCTGCATGTTAGAGGGGGGAGAGCCTCGCATTGTGTGGCAAACAGCATTGCCAGGCTTCAAATTTTATTGCCGTCATTTTTGACAGGCAAGTCGTTAGCTCTAAATAAAGAAAGACAAAGGCATTTTGAGTTCACCTACATTTCTCATCCAGGACAGGGTCATGAGCTCCCACAGAACTTTTAAGTTCTGCCGCTAAGGATTCTGGGCAGTGACATGCAAATAGTGGTCAAAATGTACTGCCTCATTTTCATGTCGCTACCCAGAAGCACTCTCTTTTCTCTTTCTATACGGTGGAGGGTTTCTCGATAAATAACATGGGTAAGCTGCAGTAAATCTTAAAAAAACATGGATCAATTTTACTATAATGTAACATTTTTAAGAGTATTATTTATGCACCTTATTTATATGAATATGAAAATTATTTGGTTCTGCTCCAAGAGAATGCAAGAAACTGAATTTCCCAGAGCTCAGCAAAAGTAGAACTATATCCTTATTAATGAGAAAGCCTTCCATGAAACGTATGTATCTAGCTCCTCTGGAAGCAGAGTTACATTTTTTACATATTTTCCCAACAGCACAGAAACTAGATTTCCGTACCTATTGAAATGACTTATTTACGCAATACACAAAATCCATTATTACACGCTGTGACTTTGTTTAGCTAACTATATTTTTCTATGCATGACTTCTGCTTATCTCAAATGGATGCTTGTTTTAGAATGTTCTAACAAATAAGGTTATCAATAGTGGTTTTACCTGTAGATTTCAGGGAATCATTAATTCACATGGAACTACAAGAGCTATTATGTGTTCTTAAAGGAGGAAAAGCTGTATCAAAAGGAAGTAGTGATTAAATGTAAAATCCTATACAGTGGTCTGTAAATTATACCTTTTAATTAGCTTCCTTAAACAAATCTAGCATTACAAAGTGCCATTTTAGTATGTACCATACATAGAAAGTGCACTTCTAAGAGGCCTATAATTGTCAAAGTGCTCGCAGGGCTAGTAATTTGTAGGTAATTAGCTCACACTGCCTTTATTCAATAAAGAGGATGGATGGAGAAAGGGGAGTTATGGGTGTGAAAATGATGTGTTAAATACAGTGACAACAAAATCAAGATAGAAAAATGCCCATGTTTAAATAAAACATAATAAGTATTTAAACACTAGCGACTTGCCCGTCAAATAAATGTGAAGCCTGGCAATCCTGTTGTTTGCCACACAATGCATAGCTCCCCCCCCCCCCCCCCCCCTCTACTTTACGCGCCTCACGATGAGCGCCTTTGGCGCTTATTGTGAGCCCCCCATCTAGTTTACAGGCCCGGCAATTTGCTGCTCGATGCAGGCTGCGGCATGCACTGTGCACATGCGCAAGCCCGTAACTTTTTGAGCGTTACAGACAAATGCTCTCTTGTGTCTCTTGACCCCCTCTCCCTCCCCTGTGTCTCTTTGTCCTGCTCTCCCTCCCCTGTGTCTCTTCACCCTCTCTCTAACCCCTGTGTCTCTTCACCCCCTCTCTCACCCCTGTGTCTCTTTCCCCCTACTCCCTCCTCTGTGTCTCTTCCCCCCTCTCCCTCATCTGTGTCCCTTTCCCGCTCTCCCACCCCTGTGTCTCTTCCCCTCCCGCTCCCTTCCCTGTGTCTCTTTCCCCCCACTCCCTTCCCTGTGTCTCTTCCCCAACCACAAATTAGCCTTCAACCTAACTTATGGACTCCCTGCCTCAGGGGGAGGAAGGGAGCCCATAAGTGAGGTTGGAAGCCTTTGCCACTTATTGCAGGCCTCAGCAAACCCGCAACTTCGGGCTCACAATGAGTGTTTTTGTCGCTCATTGCGCATGTGCAAGCCCACAATTTGCGAGCCTGGCCTAGCATGCACAAGCCCGCAACTTTGCGAGCATTATCGACAAATTGTAATTAAGACAACTATATATTAGATACTTATTGATTTCAGTAATCTCAGCAGATACATATATATTAGTACACAATTGTCACCCATATACCATCTAGTATATGACCACATCTTCAATTACCCACATCAGCCATTTATACATTGAATAAAACGCATCTACAAAAAAAAATGCCCACACTGTCCAAAAAAAAAAAAAAATTATAAAAAGAAAAAGAGATTATACAAAGCACCTTTAAAACTCAGGATTCAATGTTCCTACTGACCAATAACATATTTTAACTTTTCAAATTTCCCTTCCTCATCACCAAACACCCCATTGTCCTCACCCATTGTTATGTTTTCCCCTTTTATAGTCATTGCTTGTCTCTGCCCATCATGGAACTTGTATTTTAGACCACTACAGTTGAAGATTTTTTTTTTTTATCAAGTATGTACTAAGATAACATACATACGGCTGTGTAAGCCATGAACATATATTTTTTTGTTGAGAAAATCAGAACTTTTAGAGACTCTGTTTATGAGTACATGAATCCATTTGGTGTCTGTTACATCCTGAGAATTGAATCATGAGGGTGTGTGTTTGTAGAGGGAGGGGTAGGGGGTGGGATAGGCAGAAGTTCATATTCATTGTCTGACCTCTGGATCAGATTGAATTTGACAACACATCTCTTCAATCTCACTGGCCCAGAAGCAGACACCTTGCAATCACAGTTCTCCAATAACCAGACAAAAATATCACTCTGTCTCTGTGGGGAATCGAACCCAGGAGCTTCACCACCACAGACAGCAACCATAACTCTGTGCCATCTGTTCTATTGCTATTCAGCCACCAGAGTAGTTACAAATCACTTAGTCAATGCCACATTTAAAACTTCTACACTTGATTCTAATTCATATTTTTTATGTTCAGCACAATGCAGAGTTCATTACTCATACAGGCAGAGGCAACACAGTGAAATAGCCTGACTTCAACTGATCATAACTCCATGAATTCAGCATAATACTTAAAAATTAAAATACTGTATTTATCGGCGTATAACACGCACTTTTTCTTTCTGAAAATAGGGGGCAAATGATAGGTGCGTGTTATACGCCGATATTCCCCCCCGCCTCTTCATCCTCAACCTCCCTCCTCACTCTAAACCCCCTCCGCATTCTAACCCCCCCTCCTTAACCTAAACCCCCCTCCTCCTCAACCTAAACCCCCCTCCTCCTCAACCTAAACCCCCCTCCTCCTCAACCTAAACCCCCCTCCTCAACCTAAACCCCCCTAAATACCTCCCGGCACCCGGTATATGCTAATGACGTGGCGAGCTGGCACGTATGTGACGTCACCGGGTCAAGGAGCGGAGCGGAGGCCGGAGCAGACGCAGGTAACTGAGGGGGAGGTATTAAGGGGGGTTTAAGTTGAGGAGGAGGGGGGTTTAGGTTGAGGAGGGAGGGGTTAGAATGAGGAGGGGGGTTTAGAATGATGAGGGGGGGTTTAGAATGAGGAGGGGGGTTTAGAATGAGGAGGGGGGGTTAGAATGCAGAGGGGGGTTTAGAATGAGGAGGGAGGTTGAGGAGGGGGGTTGAGGTTGAGGAGGGGGGTTGAGGATAGGGGGGTTGAGTTTGAGGAGGGGAGTTGAGTAGGGGGTTGAGGATAGGGGGGTTGAGGAGGGAGGATGAGGATGGGGGGTTGAGGAGGGGGTTTAGGAGGGGGTTGAGGATAGTGAGGTTGAGCAGGGAGGTTGAGGAGGGAGTTGAGGATGGGGGGTTGAGGAGGGAGGATGAGGAGGGAGGTTGAGGAGGGGGTTGAGAATGAGGAGGGAGGTTGAGGATGAGGACGGGGGTTGAGGATGAGGAGGGGGGTTGAGGATGAGGAGGGGTTGAGGATGAGGAGGGAGGTTGAGGAGGGGGGTTGAGGTTGAGGAGGGGGGTTGAGGAAGGAGGATGAGGATTGGGGGGTTGAGGGGATTTGAGGATGGGGGGTTGAGGAGGGGGTTTCAGGAGGGGGTTGAGGATGGGGGGTTGAGGAGGGAGGATGAGGAGGGAGGTTGAGGAGGGGTTTGAGGATGAGGAGGGGGGTTGAGGATGAGGAGGGGGGTTGAGGATGAGGAGGGCGGTTGAGGAGGGGGGTTGAGGAAGGAGGATGAGGATGGGGTGGAGGAGGGGGTTGAAGATGAGGATGGGGGGTGGAGGAGGAGGTTGAGGATGGGGGGTTTGCGCAGGGGGTTAAGGAGGGAGGATGAGGAGGGAGGTTGAGGATAAGGAGGGAGGTTAAGGTTGAGGATTTTGCTTCAAAGTTCTTTATTTGAAAAAAAAAAATCCCCTGAAATTCCCTTCTTAAAATGAGGTGCGTGTTATACGCTGGTGCGTGTTATATGCCTATAAATACGGTACTGTTTCCACATGCTTTTTTCACCCTCTATCTAATGGTGCGAAGCACATATGGGGACTTTTGCAGTCCTTTAATTTGATTATGTTTTTCAGGAACTTTATAATGTATGAAGGCCACCACCAATAGGCTTTGTTTATGCTTGCTGTTATCTAACTAGAGAGAGCAGATGGCTAAGAGGGGGACAGAGCACACTGATCATAAACAGCAAACCAAAATCTATGTTGCAGTGGAATAGACACATTCTGTGCATATTCTGTTATCTAACAAAATCCAAAGGGTTAAACTGGTATATACTTACAAAATCGTCCCCACCATAGATATATGCTAATATTCTTCATTTAATAAATATTCTTCATTTCTAAAATGAAAAGAAAATGCCAACTAATTGAGCATCCCACATGCATACGCCCACTCACCTAACTCCAACAATATCTGTTGATATCAATTACTGCTTTGGGAACATTTATCCTGCGTGATTACTATGATCTATGGGCACTGTTATTTCTTTTTTATTATATATTAGCAGAAAAGTAAAACAATGATGCTACCATTATAAATAAGATAGTTTAGCTCTTTTAGGCAATTGTCTAAAGCTGTGCAACTTCATTAGTATATATGAAAACAGCAGCGATTTGGGAATTTATAGGAGTGTTTAAACTGTCCCAAATGTTTTATTTTATTATTAATGTTATTAATGTGATGAGATTCACTGAGAGATAGTGGGCCACAGAAACACCCCTGGTGCTCAGAAAACAAATACACAAGATCATCATTTCCAAACACTTCATATGCAGACAATAAGACTGTAAGCTGGATAATAAATTACAGTATGATGGCCAATGAGAGGTAAATATTAACATTAATTACCAGGAAGGTTATTATGATCATTTATTGACCTTTCTTTATCAAGTACCAGCATTTCCCATAATAAAGTAACAGAATGAATGAAAGTGACTATAGAAGACACAGTTGTATAATCTAATGTATAAGGAGTTTAGGGTGCAGCTTGTGAAAGAACAATCTACAGGTGATCAAAAAGGATGACAGAGACAAAGTATAAGAGACTATTTAGTGCATAGTGATTTTGCCATTGGGGCAGGATAGAGTCCAATAGGACACAGATTGGCCACATTGAAAGTGTTAAACCATGCGCTAAACAAGACCATAGCTTCACAACTATGGTCTGTACCCATTTCAAATAGAGAGTGCTAAGTTCTATAGCCATATGTGTGATGAGTAACAACAGAAAAAGAGGTCATGAGATGAGAGATGGAGGAGGTGTTAGGGAAGTAGCCGGAGACACATCATAATAATAATTGAAATGCAGGGATATTTAGGCTAGAGTGACATATTGGAGGACATTTGAATCTACTGTAGACTAGCACAGTGCATTCACAGGTTTGAACTTGTATGTGAAGGCTCCAGTAGAGTCTCAACAACTCATATACTGAAAAATAGTACTTAGAGTCTTTGGTGTACCAGATACTTTAGGGAACCAATACAAGTGGTAACCCTAGTCTGGTTTACGCTGCGATTTACATTTTTGTAGAGAGTCCCACAGGAAAAATTAATGAAGAACTGAAGAACAGGGGGTAACATCTTGATCACGAATTTGAATGAATGAATGACATTTGGGGGGGGGGGAGGGGGGACGTCCATGATGCTTTGCTGCACAAATTGGCTTCCCAGTAACTGAAACAATTTTATAGCTGCCCGTGATTGGCCAAAACAAATTATGAATGTTATGCTAATTTAGCTAAGGTATTCAAGGGGCATGCCTTCTCAAAATCAAGGCGAAGAAATTTGCAAACATCGGGATGAGTTTGTTAATGTTTATTTTAATATTTTTTCATGCAAAAAAAAGTTCTCATACACTACTGATTCTCCTTAACAGAGGCAGTTATAATCCATGAAACTTAAATATGTTATCCCAAGGCTTAATTAAGGCAAACATTTGGGTTGATACAATGGGCAGACTGTATAGAGCAGGGGTGTCAAACTCGGTCCTGGAGGGCCACACCCAGGCCTGGATTTGAGGATTTCCTTTCTGTGTACAGGTGAGTCAGTCAGGATGACTGCAGAAGCAATAATCTCACCTGCTTGTAGCAAGGATATCCACAAATCCAGGCCTGGGTGTGGCCCTCCAGGACCGAGTTTGACACCCCTGGTATAGAGCTTTTGCTTCCTATCTGCAGTCAAATCTATGCTTACATAGGAGGCAGAGGCATTATTAGTTAATGTCTTTAATGTTCACGAAACTTACTCTTTTAGATAGATTAAATGGGTACAGTCTGTTGTTTCTAACAAGTGAAAACATGTAAACTAGCACAGTTGGGTCCTAACACCTATTACACCCTCCTAGGGACATGGCAGCAGAAGAAGTTTTTTTTTCGCTCAACAGAGGCATTTTATCTAAAACTTTTACTAACATTTCTTGATTTTAACTGTACCAATTTACTAATACAATTTAAAAATATATATATTTGATAGATTTGCACTTTTCTGTGTCTTTTAAAGCTACACACATACAGCCTTATTAAATTGTGATTCGGCCAATTGAATAGGGCTCTATATAAGCACAGAGCATATTTTTTACAGAAGTTTTTAGTTAGTGAAGACCTTGCTTTTGGATAGAAGATCACTAACTAAAAACTTCTGTAAAAAAAATATTATATGTGCTTATATAGAGCCCTATTCAATTGGCCAAATTGCAATAATACGGCTGATAATATTTTCTAGAGTATGACTTTGGGGCACAGTCCTTTTCATCTAGGAAGACTTTGACCTTGATTAAGCCAACGTACAATGTGCTTGGTCATTTATCTGTAGACACCTTCAGTGCTGGCAAACAGTATTATTTTCCGATCTCTATTATGTTATACGCTCTCATGTTAAAAGCTATTCTCACTGCATACGTTAAATAACACAGTGCTCATAAATTAGCATGAGATAGTTATAGAGTGTACACCCTTTGTGATTCTTAATGTTCTGATACAATTTGCCAAAATGTGATTTAGGATGTCAGACATGATTGATGATAATATTTATGAGTACAGAAGAGTGCACATACAAACTAATTATGGTAGTAATAAAATACTATTACATTATAATATATTTCATTATAAACTGTGCTCATGCATATAAATAACAGCAAGGAGTGTGCTTCCAATTAAACATGCTCATTCATTACTTGTTTAGAGATAAAATATACAACGAGTGTGTTGTTCTGCATTTAAAATGTCGGTGATGAAGTGGGAGAACTATTTATGAATTTAATTCAACAATTTATCAATATAATTGAATTGACTTCAGTTCTCAATGGAAGAGTAATTGAAATGATACATCTTGAAGATCGCAGTGAAGGAGAGAGAAGAATACTATATTATACTGTATCACTATACTTTGGAAAGTGTTTCAAATAATTATTTTTTGTCTTTCTCGATTAGTTCATCTTTCTGAAAGCTAAAAAAATAAATATTATAAAGTCATAATAAATTGCTTGCAACTATTAGTTTATGACTAAAATACATCTACGTGAGTTAGGTCCAAGTTTGAAAATCAAGTAACACTGAAGGATTATTCTTAGACTTGATTTTACTATTTAAAGGACTACTGCAGATTAGCAAAGAACATTCCATTAAGAAGCAGAATAAGCCACGTAAATATAAGCATATATGTAAAAAAAGAATTGCAGGTGTTTGCTATGGAATATTTTGGGTAAAAGAGTTTATATGAACGGACCGCTTTACATTGTCCATTCATCTACTAAGTTTGAATATTGAATAACTGTCATGGCCAAAGCCCATAGAGACTGTGAAGGTCAATGGCCTGGGTCAGACATCTTGGTGATGAAGTCAGGGAGCACTGTTATTGTAAATATATATATGTTCCGTTTATACTGTTACTCTGCATTATGTATGTGGTTATTCCAGAGCAGGTGGTGCTGTTAGACATGTGCACATGAGTAATCAAGAATGAACATTGTTGTCATTGGCTGCTCATAACTAGGTAAAGGGTATAAATATGTGGGACTTGAATTAATAAAGAAGTCCGTTTTCTCATAAACAATGTGTTGGGCTATTTCCTGTGTGCCTGTATCCTGAGTGGGGAGTAATCCTATTCTGACACTTCTAGTATTATTATTTATTATCTTTATTTATATTGCGCCAACATATTCTGTAGCGCTGTACAGGGGTTGAGTACATGGCAAAAAACAAACTTAACACCTTATAAAGAATGGAGGGCCCTGTTTTTGGGCATAAAATCAAATGTACATAGTGCTTGTTTCCAATGCAAGATTGAAAACGAGCAAACTCACAATCTAAGGGTTTAGGTGTGATACAAGAGGGTGACAAATGCAAGATGGCAGTGTGAAGGCAATTTGTTCAGTTAAGTGGAGGTGTCTGTGTGTTGTACTGTAGATTGTGGGTGTAAGTGTTATTTAGGCTGAAGGTGATAAGATTTTTTAAATAGGTGTGTTTTTAGTGATTTTTTAAAGGTTTTGAGGCAGGAATTTAGTCTAATGGAGCGGGCAAGGAGTTCCAGATATTAGGGGCAGCACGAGAAAAGTCTTGAAGACGGGAGTGAGAGGAGGTGATGAGAGAGGAGGAAAGAAGAAGGTCGTTAGCAGAACGAAGGGGGCGGTAGGGAGAGTATTTTGAAACAAGAGCAGAGATATAAGGGGGTGCTCTGTTGTTGAGGGCTTTATGTGTTAGGGTCATGATTTTAAATTTTGTTTGGGATGCTATGGGAAGCCAGTGGAGTGACTGACAGAGAGGAGCTGCAGGCACTAAGCGTTTGGTATTAAAGATGAGTCTAGCGTCATTATGGATTGGAGGGGAGACAGACGAGAGATGGGGAGGCCAGCAAGGAGGGAATTGCAGTAGTAGAGTCGAAATATGATGAGAGAGTGTATTAGATATTTAGCTGTGTCTTCTGTAAGATAATGACAAGATTTTGTTATTGATTGGATGTGAGGAATAAAAGAGAGAGCGGGATCCAGTAGAACCCCAAGACAACGGGCCTGGGAGGTGGGAGTCTGCATTATCCTCTATACATATTTTTGGTCATTATTCCTATCCTGAAGTCATCTTTTGTGCCAGAGGTAACAAGAACTACATGGTCCTGCTGGGGTAGGTTTGAACAAGGTTCTTATCAAGCTCCATTGAAGAAGCAGGTTGTGACAATAACACTGTAATGCTACATATCACACCAAATAATCCTGACAGAGGAAATAGCATAAAACAGGAGGAAATAATGAGTGCCGGGAAAGATAATTAGTGCTATTTTGTTCCCTGTCAGAAATGTATCTTCCATATTGTTAAATGGTGAAGTGCTAACTGGGGTGGCATAGCACCTGTTCAATTCTTCAGCAGTAAACGGAAATTAACTATTTATGGATATGGAATTTAAATAGGAATGAAGTAAAAGGACATTATTATTTTAGATCTTTTGCTACTGATCCACAATAATTAGGAGACACGTGCCAGCACTTCCAAGCCATTATAAGGTTACTACTTATTAACAAATTGAAAAACTACACTTAAAAATAGGAATCCTATTTTTAAAATGTAAAAGAAATAATACAGCCTCTAATTTATTACATTCATATACAATTATGTTGTGGAATCTACCAATTTATCTTCCAGTCATATATATTCCTGAGATGGGAATTATTCCACAATGACAATTATGTAACAATTATAACTGCTAGTGTATTAATTAGGATACATGAATGGGTACTGAGAAAAAATTACAAAAACTTCAAATATATAATAAACTAGGAAATTGCCCATCAAAAATGACGGGATTAAAATGGTAAGGCTGGCAATGCTGATTGCCACACAATGTAAGGCTTTTGCTCCTCTGAGCATCTTTGGCGCTCATTGCGAGCCCCGTGCTGAGCGCCTTTGCTGCTCATCGCATGGCTCGCTCTAAGTGCCTTTGACGCTCATTGCGAGCCTCTCCACGCTGTGTACTTCAACTTTCCTGCTTTGCACTGATCACCTTTTGCGCTCATTGCAAACCCCATGCTGATCACTTTCTGCGCTCACCGCAGGGCTCTCAATGAGCGCATTTGGAGCTCATTGCGACCCTTTCCTACCACCTACTGTACGGTCCGCTCATTGCAGGTTTCGTTAACCTGCATGTTTTGTGCTTGGGAATGCCATGTGTCTCTTTCCACCATCTCCCCCCGTCCCTTCCCTGTGTCTGCTGAATGTTTGCGTGGTGCGTGCGGACTGCCGTTGGTTTTATTTTCAAAGTCCCGCGTGCCTGGCGTTGTTTGTGTGTTTTACTGTCTTTGCCATTGTGTATTTTCTAAGTCCCGCGTGCCTGGCTTTGCTCAGCCTCGTTTTCATCTAGTTTCAGAATTTTTACGTTTTTCGTCTGCCATGTTTTTCCCTGCTTAGGCAATTTTTTATTGACGAAAAACCCCAAATATGGCTCAAATTTGCTTGCAACCTCACTCTCAGGCTTCTTGGCTCTCCCCCTGTGCGGCGTATGTAATTATTTTTGTTCAATTATTTTGTTTGTTTTTCGTGTTTTTAGAGTTAAGTGCTTCGTCTCAGTTGCGACCCTCGCAGTCGCATGCCTCAACTGCTCGCCTTGCTTTTCAAGGTTTGCAATCACGTGAAACTGCTCGCCTCGTGCCTTTGGCGCTTATTGCAGCCTGTGTCCCACGTGGTCGATGGCTCACCTCACTTTGTGAGGCTCGCAAAGCGTGACCAAAATCGTAAGCGTTCCAGACACTAACAACTATATATGTGATATATAATAAAGCCTGTTGTCTTATTGAAGTACTCCACAATGTATTCATGTAATATGTTAATAGTGTGCTGTGGAGAACAGCACATGATAGTAGGATGTGTAAGAATGTATATGGGTTGTGTTAAAGAACCACTGCACAATGAAAAATATTATTGTTAGAAAAGTGTGACTCAAGCATAATTAAGCAGGAAAAAGTAAAATATCTAGTTCTTAATTAGAAAAAAAAACATGTTGATGCATCTGCAGGACCCTGGAGAGATCCATGATATATTAGTGGATATGTTTGTGTGAGAAGTGAGCTTACATTCTGGAGATGTATTGTTCTGACTTTTGATTCTTCTTTGTCAAGAAGAGTGTCAATTTCACTCTTATCCATTTATCTTTACAATTTTCTCTGTTCTCTCCTTCCCCACACATCTCTTCACTGATAGCCAAAACAAACACCATCATGATTAAACTCTGAGGAAGTGATGTAACAAACACAAAGTTGATTCCTGTACTTATAAACAGAGTCTTAAAAAATGTCCATGGATTACACAGCTGTTAATATTGTTCGTTACGTACCGGACAAGCAAGTGTCTTATTTCTTGCACTGCAGTGAGACTAATTGCTGGCTAGTTGTCTGAAAAATCCCTGTTGCAGAAACGTCATCTCATCTATGCACTAGGCCACTCTATCCCTAACAAATTCACCTGGAAATGTTCCCTAATGGACTCTTACTGCTTCGGTCAAGCATTACTATATACTATATTCGATTTTCGGATTTAACAACTACAAAAAAAATAAAAATTTATGATTGTTTCTGATATTTTATCATGCCATTTATATAAATACAGCAGATGCCATGCAGCCTGTTATCTGGAAGCTTTGTGGGTGTATGCGGGCACTTTGGTGTGTGGTTTTATTGATATAGTTTGATGCCCAGCAGGTACAGGTGATCACAACTGGCCAAAAGTCTGGCACCTATTTCCCTCCTGCACCTAAGCAGGCTGCAGCCAGGAGGAAAGTGCAATAGCTTTATTATATATGTCTTTTTTTGTTACTGTCCATAGTCATACTACATGAGGGCAAACTAAAATGTACTATGTTCATTGGAAAGAATGCCTATATAAGTTGGCTACCAGTTTATAAATATCACATAAATACATTGCCTATAGCACTGCCTCCCAACCCTTTGGATGCTAGGGGTCAGCAGGCTAACTTAAACAACATGGATAGCATGTAAGATAAAGCTCACTGTAATTTGCAGCAATTTGGCTATAAAGTACATCTCACTCACAGGACAGTTCTTCTATAATCTATTTACAATAGCAGTATGTTTAAAACGATCATCCTACCTAAGAACAAATGGCAGTAATATCAGTGACATGTTTAATACCTCAGTACCCATAACTACTAGTTTTCAGCTCATCCGTCGCCATTCTCTCTTGAGAAGAATAATTTTCATATACAAACTATTTGCCGCACTTTGCATGCTAAGAATATCTACATGCAGGTGGTACTCTGATGAACTTGCTGTGGTTTCTGATTTTTTGGAAGGACCACTTAGAAATTGTTGGGGGCTTTGAAGAGACTACATAGATGGAGATCATTGCCAATAATTGTTAATAAAAATATTTACACATATAGACTAGCGTTGTATACTAGGCAATGCTTTAGATTCAAAGGATTTTTTTAAGTAGCCCAGTTACTCCCTGCCTAGTCTTTTCTTTTTATATGGTTTTACACTAAAGATAGGTTCCCTGGTGGCCCAGGGTTAGGATTCAGGTGCTTTCAACACAGCATCCTGGGTTTGAATCCAGCCGGGGAACCAAGAGGTCACACTGTTCAGTACTTGGATGGGAGACCACCTGGGAATACCAGGAGCTGTATGCTGTGGCCCACTAGAGAAGAAACTGGCAAGCCACTCCAGTATCTCTGACATAAAAACCAGGTGGGTCAGCATGGTATGTTGACCATGAGGTCACGGAGAGTCGAAAACGACTGATCAACGCCATTTTTACACGAAAGACAATAGATGCAGAGCCCCAGCAACTACTTATAAGTATCTCCCAATTAGCAAGAGATAACAGACTGTCTGTCCTTAGTGGACAGATCGGAAAGGCTGATAGGTAAAATGCAACCACCTTTGTCAGTTTACTGTAATAAAATACTATTCTTATAATATTAAATTGATAAAGTAATTGTTGCTACCTATAGTTTTAATATTGTATTTGGATCCTCTGCTGTGTCACAAGAAATGTGCTGCTAATGAGTGAAACCTTATGCCCAGTCCAATATGTGAAGCTTTATATGCACAATGAGGTTAAAAGCTCCAGACAATCACCTATTATATGCAGCATATAGCTAGCTACCTGTAAACTATTAATCTATATGTGTATATATATATATATATATATATATATATATATAAAAACAACCATTTAGTGTATGGTTTAGCAACAAGAACAAGAGAAGCCCTCCACTGTATAGAATACATTGTCCCTGCCCAGTGGCTCAGAATGCAGTACAATAATTATATTTCTGGGAATCCTGAGCAGGTAATAAGTTGTTAACCTTATTTTTAGACTTGCAGATGGGCTTACAAATGCATTATATATATATATATATATATATATATATATATACACACACACACACATACCGTATATACTTGAGTATAAGCCGACCTGAGTATAAGCCGAGGCACCCATTTTACCACAAAATACTGGGCAAAATGAGTGACTCGAGTATAAGCCGAGGGTGGGAAATGTGCTGCCCCCTGTGTCCCTCTTGTGCCCTCTGTGTCCCCCTCTCTCTCCGTGTCTCTTCTCCCCTCCCCCTTCCCTGTGTCTCTTCCAACCTCTCCCTTCCCTGTGTCTCTTCCCCCCTCCCTTATCACCCTCCTCACCCCACTCCTCATCCTTAACCTCCCTCCTCATCCTCAACCTCCCTCCTGATCCTCAACCTCCCTCCTCATCCTCAACCTTCCTCCTAAACCTCAACCCCCCTCAACCCCCTCCTCAACCTCACTCTAAACCTCCCTCCTCATCCTCAACCTCCCTCCTCATCCTCCCTCCTCAACCCCCCTCAACCCCCTCCTCAATCTCCCTCCTCATCCTCAACCCCCTCCTAAACCTCCCTCCTCATCCTCAACCCCCTCCTCAACCTCCCTCCTCATCCTCTTTCCTCAACCGCCCCATCCTCAACCCCCCTCCTCAACCTCCCTCCTCATCCTCAACCCCCCCCCCTCAACCCCCCCATCCTCAACCTCCCTCCTCAACCCCCCATCCTCAACCCTTTCCTCAAGCCCCCCATCCTCATCCTCCCTCCTCAACCCCCCCATCCTCAACCTCAACCCTCCTCAACCTCAACCCCCCATCCTCATCCTCTCTCCTCAACCCCTCCTCATCCTCAACCTCCCTCCTTATCCTCAACGCTCTTCAACCTCAACCCCCCCTCAACCCCAACCCCCCCTCCTCAACCTCCCCCCCTAACCCCCCATCCTCATCCTCTCTCCTCAACCCCCCTCCTCAACCCCTCCTCCTCATCCTCAACCTCCCTCCTCAACCACCCTCCTCAACCCCCCCATCCTCAACCTCCCTCCTCAACCTCAACCCCCCTCCTCAACCTCAACCCACCTCGTCAACCTCCACCCCCCTTAAACCTCCCCCCTCAATCCCCCTCAACCCCAACCCCCCTCCTCAACCTAAACCCTCCTCAACCCCCCTCCTCCACCTAAACCCCCCCTAAATACCTCCCCCCCTCTCCCCTCACTTACCTTCTTGTGCTCCGGCCTCCGCTCCTTGACCCGGCGCGCATGTGACGTCACATGCGCGCCGGCGCCGGGTCAAGGAGCGGAGGCCGGAGCACAAGCAGGTAAGTGAGGGGAGAGGGGGGAGGTATTTAGGGGGGTTTAGGTGGAGGAGGGGGGTTGAGGATGGGGGAGGGAAAGAGACATGGTGGGGGTAGAGAGACACATGGGGGGTTAGAGACACAGGGGGGGTTAGAGACACACGGGGGGTTAGAGACACACGGGGGACGGGGCGTTAGAGAGACACCGGGGGGGGGGGGGGGTAGAGAGCAGACACCTGCTTCAAGCTCAGAATTCATGGAAACACAGTTATTACACTGCATTCTGGGAAGCTGAGCTGGGACATGCAAACGTTCCCACAAATGCCTCGCACTTCAATCCATAGCCATTTTCAAACATGGCTTCCTTTAAGCTTGTGCCTGTACACAGCTTTAGAGCAAAGCCAAGGTTGGATTTTACACAAACTGAGAATCCTATCCATGTACAGCTGTTTCATCAGCATGGAGCGGGATCTCAGCTTGTGTTGTGGATCTTATGAGTAGGTAGTTCATCTCAAATATATATATATATATATATATATATATATATATATATATATACACACACATATGTTCTTTATAGAAAGTTTGCTCATCTGTATTTCTTGTTTGAAAGCTAACTATACTTTTACTATAAATGATTTTGTAGAATGTCTCTCTATGTAGGTTTGGGAAGGTGGTCACAATAGTGTAACACAGATGCTGTACTGTGGCTGACCATGAGAGTCTGGTTACTTGGCTGTGGTCAGTGAATAACAATGGATATTGCCTTTTACAAACTGAGCTGATATGTATAAATGTTAAGGAAACATTGATCATTGGTCTCATAAAGGATGGTATTTTAAATGGTTACTATTAGGCACATACAATACGGTTTCATTTTATAAATGATTAGAAAAAAAATCAGCATTCAAAAGGAAACAAATCAATGCAGCTTTTAAAAAATAAAATTAAAGTTTAGTAATTTAGTATGAGAAGAACTGCTCAGCGGTCTGTCCTGATAGTAGTCTTCAACTGTTGTCCTGATCACAGTCATTATCTGCCTACTCCCTGGCAGTGGCTACTGCAGACAAACCAATCCTAGGCCCTCATTCAATTGGGATTTGGCCAATTGAATAGGGGTCTAAATAAGCACATAGCATATTTTTTTTAAATAAGTTTTTAGTTAGTGAAAAACTTGCTTTTGGATAGATGCTTACTAACTAAAAACTTCTTAAAAAAATATATGTTATGTGCTTATTTAGACCCCTATTCAATTGGCCAAATTGCAATTGAATGAGGGCCCTAGTCAGCAAAATATTTAGGATGGCCTCCAGGGCAGATCATATTCACCCCCAGGACACATGAGTATAAAGAAGAATAATTAACGGAAGCTATAATGCTAAGTTTAAATGTAAGTTTTAAAAGCTAAATTGAATATATTTTCTTTAAATACCAATTTATTTGCTAATCGGTTACAATTGCTTGACCTCTACAGGGCCTTTTGATGTTGGTAATATCATCTGTGTTTTTTTTTTCAGATGTTCATGCATAATTTGGAGTTTAACTTGTTTTTCATTATTTTTTTAAACTCATCTGTCTACATGTCAGTAAAGCAAATTCAGCTTAGTCATTTAATGGATGATTTAGCTAATAGATAATATATTATCATATGCAATTTCAAATACTGTGAATGGCTTGGTATGAAGACAATTATTTGAAATCAGTTCCTTTCCCTTAGTTGACTTCATATGTTTAATGATTATTCAATGCTTCCTCACACAATATATTCAATAATATTCTGAAATTTGAGTGACTGCATTACTGTTTTAATGGCACATTGCTCTTAGCAAAACCTAATACACTAAACACTTGTTCTAAGTAACAGAGATTGCACAGACTGAAATTATTTTCTGTATAACAGATGTATTATTTTAAAATATATCACTGTACAAAGAATCTTTGTGTTCGATTACATCAGTCATGATAGCAAATGAATGATGTACTCGGCTAATACAGATATACAAAGCTAATCGTGAAATGCAGGATGTAACAAAATAAAATGGTTCATTATTAACCAGGCATTATTTAGTAAGATTGATTATAGTTTGTAATTGATAAGGCCAAGTCATTTAGAAGCCTAAAGTCTGCGGTTTTGTTGCAATATCCCTTTAGAAACAAAGATCTGTTTGTTCTGTTTTGTGCTCCTGGCCAGGGAAGTTGATAACTTGGCAAACTAGTTAATTTGGCTTTTTAGAGTTACCAGAGTCAATAGCAGGTACTGTACTTGATATAGTCAGAGAACAAGGCCCCAAGAGGTGAGACGCGGGGTCATAATGACAGTCCGGTCTCATCCAAATCAGTCTGCAATTGAGCAGATCATTCTACACTGATAATATGTATAAGTAACCATATAAGATGTCCAATTACTTAAATGCATATTTAAGTTTCATGAACTATGAATGCTTCTGACAGAAGAGAATCAGTATAAAATATATTATAAAATTATAAAAATATATTTTTTTTGCATGAAAAAATCCCAAGATAAACATTATTAAACTTAACCTAAAGTTTGCAACTAGTTGATTTTGAGAGTTAACACCCTGTAAATCCCTGCTAAAATTAGCATAAAATTCATAATTTGTTTGGCCAATCACAGGCAGTACAGCATCATGGAATGTGTAGTCTTGTTTTTCCCCTGCACAAGGAAGCAAGTGGGGGTCAGACATTTATGGGTGGATCTCTGCATTGTGCTGCTGTTGGCTGGATGGTTAGTATAGGATTAAAAACCGTACCCAAATGCAGTGTTTCTATTGGTAGGTACACTGTGCATATGTAAACAGCTCTGGGGGGTGTGGAAAACAAATTGTATTTTTAAATAAAATACAGTGCCTTGCAAAAGTATTCACCCCCTTGACTTTTTACCTATTTTGTTATATTACAGCCTTAAGTTCAATGTTTTGTTAATCTGAATTTCATGTGATGGATCAGAACACAATAGTCTAAGTTGGTGAAGTGAAATGAGAAAAATATACACATAAAACTATTTTTTAGAAATAGAAAACAGAAAATTGGCATGTGCGTATGTATTCGCCCCCTTTGTTATAAAGCCCATAAAAAGCTCTGGTGCAACCAATTACCTTCAGATGTCACATAATTAGTGGAATGATGTCCACCTGTGTGCAATCTAAGTGTCACATGATCTGTCATTACATATACACACCTTTTTTGAAAGGCCCCAGAGGCTGCAACACCTTTGCAAGAGGCACCACTAACCAAACATTGCCATGAAGACCAAGGAACTCTCCAGACAAGTAAGGGACAATGTTGTTGAAAAGTACAAGTCAGGGTTACGTTATAAAAAAATATCCAAATCTTTGATGATCCCCAGGAGCACCATCAAATCTATCATAACCAGATGGAAAGAACATGGCACAACAGCAAACCTGCCAAGAGACGGCCGCCCACCAAAACTCACGGACCGGACAAGGATGGCATTAATCAGAGAGGCAGCACAGAGACCTAAGGTAACCCGGGATGAGCTGCAGAGTTCCACAGCAGAGACTGGAGTATCTGTACATAGGACGACAATAAGCCGTACGCTCCATAGAGATGGGCTTTATGGCAGAGTGGCCAGAAGAAAGCCATTACTTTCAGCAAAAAACAAAGTGGCACATTTTGAGTTTGCGAAAAGGCACGTGGGAGACTCCCAAAATGTATGGAGGAAGGTGCTCGGGTCTGTGGAGACTAAAATTGAACTTTTTGGCCATCAAAGAAAACGCGCTGTCTGGCGCAAACCCAACACATCACATCACCCAAAGAACACCATCCCCACAGTGAAACATGGTGGTGACAGCATCATGCTATGTGGATGTTTTTCAGCAGCCGGGACTGGGAAACTGGTCAGTGTTGAGGGAAAGATGAATGGTGCTAAATACAGGGATATTCTTGAGCAAAACCTGTACCACTCTGTGCGTGATTTGAGGCTAGGACGGAGGTTCACCTTCCAGTAGGACAATGACTCCAAACACACTGCTAAAGCAACACTTGAGTGGTTTAAGGTGAAACATGTAAATGTGTTGGAATGGCCTAGTCAAAGCCCAGACCTCAATCCAATAGAAAATCTGTGGTTAGACTCAAAGATTGCTGTTCACAAGCGCAAACCATCCAACTTGAAGGAGCTGGAGCAGTTTTGCAAGGAGGAATGGGCAAAAATCCCACTGGTAAGATGTGGCAAGCTCATAGAGACTTATCCAGAAGCGACTTGGAGCTGTGATTGCCGCAAAAGGTGACTCTACAAAGTATTGACTTTTTCTGTTATTTTGTCCTATTTCTTGTTTGCTTCACAATAATAAAAAAAAACTTCTTCAAAGTTGTGGGCATGTTCTGTAAATTAAATGATGCAAATCCTCAAACAATCCATGTTAATTCCAGATTGTGAGGCAACAAAACATAAAAATTGCCAAGGGGAGTTTATACTTTTGCAAGGCATTGTATATCTATGTGTATAGAATGAATCATTACAATGTATGTTTCTGAAATGATCAGTATGTGTTCGATTACAAAAAGTTAAAAACAGGGAAACTTTAACTTACATAAATTACCCACTGATTGTGAGTTTGGATTAGTGTAAACAGAGACATTCTGCCTCACAAAATGCAGAGAAAAGAGAGAAGTGTTAAAGATAAATATTTAACATTAAGTGTAATTCTAGCAGACTTTGCTTGAGTCTAGGGGCTTCCATATGATACCTCTAGAGCACTGCTTGCAGACTAGAAACCCGAGGTGTGTGAATTCTGCTATTTGTTTTTCTAATCAGGAGTGGGGGGAAAGGGGAGGGGTGTCATTTTTATGATTTCACAACATTGACGCCCTGAGCACATACTCAAAAACAGACTATTTAACTATACCCTACAAATTTTTATTTACCTGCTCTGTACTCGCCCACTTATGCACTGAACAGGAAGCATAACATGCATGTCAACTTCCAAACACCAGCAGAGACTGTTCGAATTAACATGTTCTTTAAATCTGCTTTCATACTATTATACTAGATTACATAGCTGAATTTGTCACGTACTTTACAAATGTGATTTACGGTTTGTGGTTACTTAATTAGCCTTATTACATATACTATGACCCACAGGAATCAACAACAAAAGCGATTATAACAGTCAAGGGATCACAAAAATGAGAAACAGTAAGGTTAATTCTTGCATGCACAAAAATATCCTGAGATAAGCTATTTTAGGAAGATCTGAGAAAGGCCAGATAGAAAAAGCCTGGGTCATATTTGCAGTCAAAGGTCATGTTTCAAAACACTATGAGGAGAGATACAATCTGCCATTAGAGCAAACAAATGTTACCCAGTGATCAATAAAACGTCCACTTGAACCGCAGGGCATTGTTTTCATTTGACATTAAAAATGACACTAAATATTTTTTCTTGACTTGCTAAAGACCCTTATTATGTTTCTAAAAATATATTTTTATACAGCATCTGAGTGCATATGTAAATATAATTTAGATTTAGGGGTTAGGGTTAGATTTAGAGGTATTGTTTAGGGTTAGATTTAGGGGTTCAGGTTTTATTTAAGGGTTAGGATTAGATTTAGAGGTATTGTTTAGGGTTAGATTTAGGGGTTCAGGTTAGATTTAGGGGTTAGGATTAGATTTAGAGGTATTGTTTAGGGTCAGATTTAGGGGTTCAGGTTTTATTTAAGGGTTAGGATTAGATTTAGAGGTATTGTTTAGGGTTAGATTTAGGGGTTCAGGTTAGATTTAGGGGTTAGGATTAGATTTAGAGGTATTGTTTAGGGTTAGATTTAGGGTTACATTTAGGGGTTAGAGTAGTGGCAGATGATAGCGTTACACTAACAAGAAATTGAAGTAAACTGATAATAAATTTATTAATCTGTCCAAAAAATGTTCTCCGTTTCGGAATTTGAAAAATCTTTAGTTTTTGTAGTATATGCTGCAGTTAAGTTTTATAATTTAAATATTATGCAATGCATTCTGTATATATTTTTAAAATGAATGAAATATCAGATGTATTTTACCTGGCTGATGGAAGCTCGGGGAAAGTTCCCTTGCCACGGCTCTAGCAATGTCCGACTCCTGGCGTGCGGCTTGACTCGCCTGATCAGCTGCATCACCTTTAGCTCGCGCATGTGCTGTCCTAGAAATTAAGAAAATATATATATGTAATAACAACACTGAGTCATGAATAATAAATATTCAACAAGTTACTCACTCCATTTATGATTATATATATATATATATATATATATATATATATATATATATATATATATATTTATGACTAGCAGCAAAAGGGATATTCATGATGTATGTGTGTATTTATTACATCTCTAGGCCTGTAATTCAACTAAATTTCCAGTTCAATATACAGATAAAGATACTAGCTACCGATGCTATAACTGAGGATTGATGCTGGGGAGATTTTTTTTACTCAGTATATAAGCTATAACAGTGAAATTTAAACACTTTTGAGGCTCCAAAAATGGGCATTAGGAATAGGACAAAAAAATAGCCCTTTCTAAAATGTTATGGCCTATGAGTGATATTATTTTTAACAGAGTGCTCCCTGAGCCTAATATCTAAATGTGTAGATTTTTCCTTTTAAAGAAAACAGTAAATATAGGAACAATAAATTATGACTGGATTCTAGTAGCAATAATACATTCACAACTTTGTATTCCTGCTATATAAAATAGGGATATTATCCAGCTTTGGGGCACCTAATAGAGAGCCTTCCAGTCAGGAGGATCCACCAAGATTATAGGACTTATCTTCCATACTATCCCTGTGCACACTTAAGTGCCATCTTTGGGTGCACATACATATAGCAACCCTCCTGCACTGTACATCCCAAAAAAAGCTATAAATACAGTGAGGGCATCTGTGTCCATTTAGTATAGGACTACAAATGTCTCCATATCGGTATGCAGATTGAAACATAATTTGAATAACTGAGTTTGTAGGATTACTAATTAAGGGCATTACAGCAGTATTCGTAATGGTGTCTTAGATTAGTGATATGAAATATTTAAATGTTATTTAAAACAGTAAATTTATGTTATAAAAGGCTATGTTTAGTATTATTAGTATTTCCTATACAGGGATAAGTTCAAGTCAAAACAATATTAACAAAATGAAGAAAAAGAAAAAAAGAATGGAGGGCCCTGTCTTTGAGCATAAAATCAAGTGTACACAGTGCTTTCCCTAAAAAACATAAGATTGAAAACTTATTTAATTATTTAATTAGCTACTTGCAAAGGCCTTGAACTCATAAATTTGTCTTTGGGTGTTTTTTTTAAAATAAATGTTTATATGCATTATATTGCCTTAAGAATTCATTAGTGCCAATAAGTAAGATTTGCTGAATATGTAGCAATATTAAGAGTAATTTTAAGTGTGTATAAATGTACAAATTGGACAATTGAAATCAGGCCCTTTTACTGTGTAATTTTGAGCTTACAATCAAAAATATCATATACATTTGTAGGAAAACTGCAATCTGATACTCTTGAAAAAAAATGTTGATGCTATGAAATAAGACTATTTGTTCTGAATGAATATGTGTATGTTTATAATTTATAGAAATCGTTTTGTAAAATAAAAAAAATAAAAAGTATGAGCAGAAAAATAATTTTTATATAAAAGTTCTCCATTTTAAAAATGATCTACATAATAAATAATTTCTTCATAATAAATCTATATAATATATATAATAAATAAATATATAAGAGTGAGGTAGCCGTGAATGTCCAGTAATCCAGATGAATAATCAGAGTATTGCAGTATATAGTGATACTTTTTTATTGGACAAACATATTCATAGGTTTCATGACAAACTTTCGAGAGCGTTACTCTCTTTGTCGAATCAGAGACAATACATATATATATATATATATATATATATATATATATATATATATATATTTATAATAAATATATATTTTTTTAATATAGTCGATAGTATTTATGTTGTATAAGAAAACAATATATTTATGCATCATTGATCGAAGTGGGTATTGTAAGAACTATCTCTTGCTGGGTCACAAGTGCTTGCCAGATGCCATGAGGACAGATAAACAAACAGTTTGTTCAGTAAGAAAACAAAGGACAGATGTCACAAGAGTGGTGCAAGAACCAACAAGTCATCAGTATAACAGCACACTGATTAGTGTATACAAATCAATTAAAACTGGAGTACCAAATGATCTAAGGTAACAAAGCTCAGGCTTTAAATTGTCCATAAATCAAGAGACCGGCTCAAAACATGTCACAAAAAGCACTTTAGTGCTCAATGTGTTTTGACCAGTTTGTCTTGCATCAGCAAAGTGCATGCATAATGGTGAAATGGAATTTTGCTAACAAAACGGAATATATTTCCATAAACAAAAACAACAAAAAAACTGCACATACATTTTTCAAATATATTTTCACTATGAATCTTACAGCCATACAGAAAAGTAAATTAAAATTAACATGGAATATTTCTACCTGATCATTTTATTAACATACATGGATCCAAATTCATTAGCTAGGTAAAAAAATATATTAGATATTATATAAATGCTCAATTTGTTAATATAAAAATATCAGAAACAATAAACTGATATAATTCAAACGAAAAGACTCCAAAAAGTCCTTAAAAATATATTTTTTAAATGTATGAAAAATGGTATATATAGTGTATTAGCCATTTTATGCTAAACTATGTAATTACTGATATACAATTTTCTTCTCTTGCTGCAATAATGATGTACCCGGTGTTGCAATACAATTAGGTCTCCACTATTCACACACTGCGAGCCACACATATACAAGAAACAAGCAGTAAACAGCAGAATGTATAGCTAGTATTTAATGTTATTAAGTCAACAGTAATTCTTTAACCACCCTATTAAATTCGAAGGCCGTAGCAGCATCGGCACACCCGCAAAGGCTGCAGGCTTGAAATTCGGTTGCATTACAGAGCTATTAAATTGAAAAATGCAGCGAGTTACAGGCCATAGACGCAAGCCCGTAAACCACTCTTGCGCACGTGGCATGTGCGGCCGTGAACATGATCAATTAGCCAAACCCGTAGCTATGGGTGGGTTTAGACGGAGCCAATGGCAAAAGAGATCGTCGTCATTACGTCATTGGAAAATGGAGGTTAGATTTAAAAGTCTTACGGGTTTCAATTACAAGTTTTGATCGGACCCACATTCCTGAAATAATGCAATATTAATAAATCAATAAATATGATTTTCAAGTCCGTGCGAGTTCCATTATATGTATTAACACATTGATTGCCGGGATCGATATAACACAGAAATTATACAGAAATAAAAATCTTTTACATTGCAGATTTGCGAGCTTGAGCATGTTGTGCTATGCATTTTAATACCTAACATAATTTTACCTTTAATTATAAATACAGTAGTGTGTGTATATTTGCATTTATAGTGCTACAGATAGGACTTTAACCCCATTGCGGGTCCTCTCTAGCACCCGTTGGCTTTTTGGCTCCATTTGCGGGTTACGGGGTTGAACGCCAGTGAATTTATAGCAATTTAATAGTGATTTTTTAATGTAACAATTACAGGCTTGACAGATCAAAGGATTTGGGGAGTTCAGATTTCAACGTCCCGTCGTTTTTTTCGCCCTTAACCCACAAAAAGTTAGCAGGTTGCTTTACAGGGCCAATTTAATAGCCGTAAGTCTTGCGGGCTACATTACGGGCTACGGTTTTACACGTTGATGGAATTTAATAGGGCTGTAAGGGTTCCAAATACGGTATAAACTATAGGTAATAACAAGTACTTTATGATTGAAATGTTATTAAAATTGCATTACTGCAAACTTACTTTGAAATATGTTATTTATGACCCCCCAAACAAGTCCCTGATGTTATCAGTTTCTTCAGTTTATTGCTGTCTGCATATATTATTTGCAGTCTAGAAATAATGCAAAACTGAAGGAAAAGCATGCATGACCTGCATATGTATAGCTAAGATTTACAGGACAGAATAGAAAGTGATTATATGATAGAAACATTCAAATACATCAAAGGATATAATAATGTCCAATAATTAGTGTCTTAAAGAACAAGTGGTCATGGTTTGAAGGTGCAGTAGATAAGTAGAACATCCTTCCAGTGGAAGTGAAAGAGTCAAACACATTTAAATAATTCAAGCATGCCTGGGATAAGGCTAAATAGAGGCGACAATAATAAGGCTAAATAGAGGCTAAATTAAGCCTAACGTTTAGGTAGATGGAATGGGCAGAACCAGATGGGTCTATTGAATCATATCTGCCATCAAATCTATTGTAATGACTACCTTACTAGCCATATAATTGTGAGGTGCTCAGAGCAATATTATTCCAATAATAAACAGAGGAACTCATAGAGGATTCCCTCTTAAACGTTTAGCTTCAGGGGAAGGGTTACCCTATGGGGCCAAGCTCTGCCATTGAGTCCTACTATCAAGAGTGCTTGTGACTCTTGTTCCTGATGTACTCTCCTTGGAGGAGAGGTCTTCCCCACACAATCCTGGATGCTGGAGATTCATACAGGGTGGAAGGAAGACGGCCCGGTTCCAGTTAAGCTACGGCGGTTGTGGAGTCTGTGGTGGTTGTGGTGTCCGGTGCAGTGCTTGTAGTCCTCAGCGCAAACTAGGACGCGTCCATCAACGGAGGTACCCAGTCGGGGTGCCAGTAGATCCGTTACAGTGCTATTTAGAGATGATCTTTTAAATAGAAGTAATTACAAATCATATCTAAATAAATGGTTCCTCCCAGATTTCTAATCTTTTTAGGAACAAAGACAACATGTCCCTCATCATCAAAGCAAAATTGAATACAATTGTAAAAAAATTAACATTGTAATTATTTATTTTAAACTGTGTGCTAACATTTAGTACCAAAATATCATGCTATAAATATGACACTCCATTGGTCATTTAATAGTATGTACATCAGATAAAATATACAGTATTTTAATATACAGTGACATCACCTTTTACTTATATGAAAGGAAGTCGTACAATCTGTGCTATTGCAGCTTATGGCTTTAAAAATCTTAATTGCATTCCTTATAAGAACTAATATTACAGTGACGTAAACGGACATATTGGTTACTTACATGCTAAATTGTAGCTATCCTGTTTAAACTGGAAAACAATCTGGGTTCTTGGAATGCTTTTTGACAGTGAACAGCTGACATCTCTGTTTTTTTATGCATAAAATGATATCTGACAGCACACAAAAGGATAGGAAAAGTACATTCTCTTCTTCATACTCTGCACGTAATTTGCAGAACAAAAATATAATTTGCAGATTAAAAAAATATCAGATTTAAGTTAATATCATACGTATTAGCCCAATAAGTCACAAATGGCTTGGTGCTAAGGGGTAACCAGCGTATTAAAAAGGCAGAACTGTCTATAGACTGTACATCAAGTGAATACAATCGATAGCCTGTGAAGAAACCAGGCCATGAGAGGACACCATATATAGAGCCTCATTCCAAAATTACTTGAAACGTAATGAGCCCGTAAATGTTACAGATATTTAATTGGCTACATTTTGCTACTCGCATTCCATTTGCGAATTACAGGCTCCAAGGCACTGCGGCTGTCAAAAATGTAACTCTGTCCTATCTCCTTCTTTGATGTTTCTAGCCCGTAAATGTTACCTGTGCTAAAGACACAAAATTGATATCCAATTACAAAAATTCAAGAAGCCTACAATTATCTTCAAACCCGTAAATTGCTAATGTATCCAAAAATGATACGAGTACTAGATAGGACTCGCAAGTGGGTTAAACACCTGTTCGTATAACTGCAGCAGCATATAAACACACACTGCTGTACTTTAAAAAACTTACAGCCCTATTAAATTGGAGGACCGAAAAGCACTTGTAAAGCACTTAACGGCTACAGGCTAGAAATTTGGCTGAGTTACGATGCTATTAAATTAGAATGGGCTGCGAACTACGTGCTTGAGACGCAAATCGTAGCTAGTTCGTAGAACGTTGGATTTGCGGTCAATTAGTGTGGATCGTAGTTACGGGTTTACACGGAGCCAATGGAAAAAGAGATTGTCAATGCTACATCACTGAAAAAAAGGGGAGGTTAGCTTTCAAAGTCCTACGGGCTACAATTACAGTTTGTGATCGGAGCCACAGTCCAGATTAATGTAGCATTAATAAAGCCGTAAATATGATATTCTATTACATGAGAGTATATGTATTAACACATTGATTGCGGGGATCGATATAACACGGAAATCAAGCATGAAATACAGTATTTTTCGGGGACAATTTGCGAGCTTGAGAATGTTGTGCTATTAATTCTAAGACCTAACATCACTTTCCCTTTTAATAAATGTACAGTAGTGTGTTTTAATTTGCATTACAAGTGCTACGTATTGGACTTTACCCCCCCTTGCAGGTCCTCTTGATCACACGTTTGGCTTTGGGCTCCATTTGCGTGATACGGGCTTGCTCGCGAGTGACTTTGTTGCAATTTAATAGCTGAATTGAACAAGTAGCGGTTACGGGCTTGACAGATCAAAGTATTTACGGGCACAAAGTTCTACGTTGCTCAACACGTAGGGTTTTCTCGCACCTGCCCCGCAAGTCGTCTGCAGGTAGGTTTAAGAGGCCAATTTAATAGCTCGAAGTCATGCAAGGTACGATTTTCAAAAACGTAGCAATTTAATGAGGCTGTGGGAAAGCAATGAAAAGCATTCAAAATAATTGCACAACAGATTTAAGCTTGCAAATCTGCAATAAAAAAAATGTGTAACTTTTATTTTCGTGTTTTCTTGATCCCGGAAATCAAGGGGCTTTTACATATCAGGCCACCCACATAGACTTAAACAGATGCTTTAATGTATTTCAAGATTGCTTGAGTGCAACCCGATTGTTAAACATTACTTATTTGTGTGTATTAATGCTTAGCCTAAAAATTGCTCTCATTTACTACTGGCTCTGTCTAAAAAGTAAATTATGGGCTTGTTTAATTATTGCCAGATCACATGATCATGTCCCCTGAAATCCTGCTTACGAGTTCATGGTTTGCGTGTGCAGGCTGTGAGCCTGGAATTATGGGTTTGAGACAATTGAATACATCTAAATGTTGCGGAAAAAATGTAACCCGCAGCCGAAATGTCGGGCTACAGGTAATTACGGGATTGCAATTGAATGAGGCTCATAGGAAGAGGAGATACTGTTATTTTAAACAGTTTTAAGATCACTGAAGTAGACAATCTGCTGTGCATTTAGAAAAAAATGTTTTAGTGAAGAATATTTTCTTATCTTAACCCTCTGATTTATCAAAGTGGGTATAAATGGAGTTACAAAAAGTGAAGCTCAATATCCTCGTTCCAATCATTTCTTTAGGGACTATTTATTAAACAAAGTAAATGTTACATGATCGATAATTAGAATCCATAGAAAACATAGGAACTGTAGATATTTTATGTTTTAATTTTATTTAATTATATGAGCTTATCCCACTTATCCCAGTTTATCTTCACTTTTCAAAATGTTTGTTTCTTGATTTTAATATTCGATTAAAAAAAAACTTTGTGTAAACCAGAAATCCACAGTAACACTAGATCCACTGAACAAACCACACCTATATGATATATGCCTCTGTTTTGTGACGTTGGCAAAGTGTTGAATACATTTACACCAAAGGAACCAGATGTTAATGGAGGTTCCTTTTGGGTAATCTCCTTGATAAATGTATTCACACCTATGTGATCTAATTCAGTCAACAAGGGCTAGGGTTTGAGTGAAGATACTAGGATATAAAAATGGCAGCTCCCAGGACAAATCGATCCTGGTGGTAAGGCCCCTTTAGCATTATGCTTTTTTTACAGAGGCTACACAATCTGAAACAGGGAAGATATCCATCAATTAAATATATGATTCATCGTTTTAACATAAGCTGAAGGCATATGTTCAAATATAAAAAGAGAAATCTGATTGGCTGTCAGTAAAATTAGGGGGTGGTGTCTGAAGACACTTTATAGACTTAAGAAAGTTATTTAAAAAAACGTCAATATTAAAATGGTGAGGGATCGAGGGGGCACTGTAGTCCTACAATTTATATTCAGCATTCAAAAGATCATATTTAAAACATTACTAAAATGTATGAACAGCAAGTGATCTATAGTGTAGATAAATGACATTAAACTGAGCCACAGTGGGATTGTTTTCTCCTTCTCTGCCAGCAAATTATATGGAGGTCTGTGTTGCAACTTATTGAGCCTGTATTCCAATTAATTAGAAAATGATCACATAAGAAAATACAACTAACAAGACCCTTCCTTTGTATTCACTTTTAAGAAAAAGTGTGAATTAAACACATGTTTCTGTGATGCTTCATTGAATTTAAATATAATTTATTTTACATGCAAAAAAAAATTGGTAATGTATTAGACATGTTCTTTTAAATGCATCATAGAAAGTCTAAAGAATATAATTAATAGTATTTAAAGCCAAATAAAATATGAACTCATAGAATCATTGAAAGTCATATCTAAAGCTCGCTCTTCTTATTCCTTTCATTTCAGGCAGGATCACAATTGAAGGAAATAAAAAAATGCCAGGACAATTTGCCAAAACAGGAAGATAGGTACCTGAGCACACAATCTGTCAGCCTGTTACTTGGAGATGTCAGCAGGACTTAAGATGCAATTCCTCACATATGGCAAATGCACTGCAGAATTATCTGATCCAATTCTGTTTACTCCACATGAACCTGGATCTTCTTTCCAATATCCCACTAAACATTCTGGCAAACAGGTTGGCACAGCTCAAAGTTGGCATCTGCCCATTCAAACTGCATTTTGCTCTTTATGTTCATTTAAATATCTGGTTATTGTAATTATTTTTTAATAGCATTCTATTTTTTCCAATGTTTTTTCTGTTTGCGGAGGCAGGAGTTTATAGATCTTAATTTAAATGACTTGCTGACCCAAAACATGCTCGCGGGTTATATAGTACTAATGTGAAAGACTGTTCTAAGAAAGACTTCGCTTGGAAATTCCAATATGGAGTGGTTTGGATTTGAATATTTTATTACTCAATTACCAAGTTATTGGATTGCACTCCAAAGAAAACCAAATGCTAAGGAACAGTTTACCCATTTTTCACCTTTAAGGTCCGCTTTGGAATTGTATTATTGTAACTAGGAAATTGCCGGTAAAAAATGAAGGGATTAAAATCCCTCCTCCCCTGTGTCTCCTTCCCCCTCCCCTCTCCCTTGTGTCTCCTTTACCCCTCTCCTGTGCCTCCTTTCCCCCCTCTCCCACCCGTGCGATGCGCGCCTTGATCCAGAAATTTGTTCCGGCCGGAGGACGGCAGCCCCAGAGGAGAAGACGGAGTGCGGAGCTGCTGGCAGGGTCGCATCCAGGTACGTGCTTGTTCTACTGGCAGGACCCAGGTACTGGGGGTGATGCGAGCCCTGGTGCACTGGCAGGAACGGGTGATGCAAGCCCTGGTGGTACACTGGCAGGAATGGGTGATGCAAGCCTGGCAGGAACAGGTGATGCGAGCCCTGGGGGTGCACTGGCAGGAACGGGTGATGCAAGCCCTGAGGGTACACTGGCGGGAACAGGTCATGTGAGCCCTGGGGGCCTCGCGATGTACGCCTCTGAGTGCAACCCGATTGTTAAACATTACTTATTTGTGTGTATTAATGCTTAGCCTAAAAATTGCTCTCATTTACTATTGGCTCTGTCTAAAAAGTAAATTATGGGCTTGTTTAATTATTGCCAGATCACATGATCATGTCCCCTGAAATCCTGCTTACGAGTTCATGGTTTGCGTGTGCAGGCTGTGAGCCTGGAATTATGGGTTTGAGACAATTGAATACATCTAAATGTTGCAGAAAAAATGTAACCCGCAGCCGAAATGTCGGGTTACAGGTAATTACGGATTGCAATTGAATGAGGTTCATAGGAAGAGGAGAAACTTATTTTAAACAGTTTTAAGATCACTGAAGTAGACAATCTGCTGTGCATTTAGAAAAAAATGTTTTAGTGAAGAAGACGGGGCCTCGCGATGTACGCCTCTGGCGCTCATCTGAGCCATGCAGTGAGCGCCTTTGGCGCTCATTGCAGCCCCCGTCGGGTGTTGGTAACGGGTGTTGGTAACAGCACGCCTCTCTTCGAGAGGGCTGCAAAGCATTACCAACACCGCAAACGTCACAAATATTCGCAGATCCACAACTATTATAGTGATGATGCGCCAACATATTCCATAGCACTAAACAGGGTGGATACAATTTTATTGTTGATTTAGCTGAGTTACCCGATACAGCAGAATGACCTAGATTTTGGTTTATTGGCAACGCTGTTAATTCAAGCTTTAGCATATTATATAGTTTCATGGTAAAACTTGGCTGATCCAATTGTACTGAATGATTGCATTTAGAAAAGCCTGGAGGGAGTCAAAGGAACAATGAACGCAAATAAGATCATGCTGTCCCTCCCGTTAAAAAAGGTCATCTTCAAATAGCCCATGACAGCAGGAGTCAATGGCAGATTAAGACCCAATACAATAACCAGCTCCATCAGGTTACAGACTGACAAGCAGTCTAAGATGGATCTACTCAGGTTCTACCCAGAGACTTCTAAATATAAGAATTTCACTTAAATGTATTTATGTTCCTGCCTTGCATGTGAAATTTTTATCAAACTACATTGACCCCGTAATCATGCCAGTGATACACATAAGGCTTTCCAGAGGCTTATTTAAGCCTTTTAGGTAGGTAAAATGATCAGAACTGATAGGTCTTTTTGGTTCTTATCTACTGTCACATCTATGTTTTAATTTTTCTGTCCATCATTCATGCACTTAAAAAAAAATATATATATATATATATATATATATCATCATCTCTAAAGCACTGCCTGTCAACAAATAACATCTTCCACATTGGAAGAAAATAGACTTCAGTAGAGCAAACATAGTAGTCTGCCCCTCTCTCTTTCTTGATTATGATCCTTTTATATAGCAGAATGAAATCATGAAATCTAATATTGCTAATATTGTAGTTTGCTGCATGCTTCACAAACATGTGAAGTTCTAACTAATCTACCATGGCCCTTGAATCTGTAAACTAAGCCCGCCATTCAATCGAGCAATTGTCTCATTTATTATTGGCTGTTTCTAAATCGGTAGTTACGACCTTGCTCAATTGGTCATGACCATGCCCTGAAATGCTACTTACGGGTGCATGGTTTACGGTCTAGGCTTTGGGCCAGGTAGCTGCGGGCTTGATCAATTGAATCACTCTGTAACAGTTGCAAATTTGCAATTGAATGGAGGCCTAATTGTATCAGAAGATCAAAAGCCAACAAACTATAGCTGAGATTCAATTCTACGGCAGTTAGATTTAAATTTGGATTCGCCTGGCTCCTCTAACATACGAAGGCAAATTCCACAATATGTATACACATAATTGTATAATTTTATTCAAAAGCAGCTCATGCTTAGGCAAAATGTCCCTTCTAAAGGATTTCTATTTGATTAAAAAATATAATTTTCCCATTTTTTTCAGTGTCAGTTTTAACTATTTATAGACAACATTATTAAGGAAATCTGCAGAATGGTATCACTAAAAATATGTATTATAACTTTCCCATTTACACTGATCTGTATCAGAATACCAGTAATAAATTGAAATCATTGTATTGAACACAATGTGAAATATCCCTGATACTGCAACCTTAAAATTGCACCGTAATCCAGTTTGCTATTTTTTAATATTGTTTATATCCTGTTGCTAAATGGATTTTTCAATGTTATTGTATATATAAAATAGATTTTAAGCTCAAAAGCAGGGCCCTCCATTCTTTTGCAATGTGTACTTAACCCTTGTATAGTACTGTGGAATATGTTGGTGCGTTACAAATAATGGATAATAATAATAATATCAACGCATGGAGTTAATGAGAAATAATACATTACTGAAAGAGTGTCCAAAAATGAGCTCTGTAAAGGCACAATGTTCCACATTTCTGTCCCCACATCACTGTGGTATTAATATAGATCTCCTAGGGCTACAACTTGTCCAGAATAAAAATAGTTTGGAATGAAATCCTTGCAGCAAATGGCAATGGGTAGGACACGTTGCAGAGAGGACAGAGAACAGATGGCCGTGCAGAGTTATGCAGTGATAGCGACTGAGAACCACTAGAGAACCACTAAGCAGCCGGCTCAGGAGACCAGAGTGGGTTTGGGTTCTGAAACTCTATGTACAAAAAAAGAATTAATAAAAATATTTGTGCTATACATTATTGTGCCATTCCATGTAATAAGAACACTGAACACGTTTAAAATAACCAATGTAGTGCTCATGATAAAGGGGTTAATTTGTTAATAATGGATTACCAATAAAATCCATATTCAAGGAGCACTGCACAGTATATGTTTGAAAACGTAAAGTCCAAGAGCATAATTAATCATGAAAAAAGTCATTCAGCTAGTATTTTTATTAGAACAAATAAATATTGATGTCTCTGCAAAGCGACGGAGCGATCCATGACACATCAGTGGAAGTTCTTTGTGTAACAGAGCTGTGTGTGATTGAGGTACTTTTTGAGAGAGGTGGTTGCATTGAACGATGCAAGGTATCTGCTTCTGGGCCATTGAGGGGAAGGGGGTTTGGTGCCAAACAAATGCCTGATCCTTCTACCCCATCCCTTCCTTCACTGATAGCTACAAACATATAACATCATCATCCAGCTCTCAGGATGTGATGTAACAAATGCAAAACGGATTCCTGTAGTCATCATATTTGCACAAAATCTTTTCTTTGACCATGGATTACACAGTTGCTAATATTGTTAATTTTGTAAATGTTTGACAAACAAGTGTTTTTTTCTTGACCTGCAGTGTTGCTTTAAGCAGATCTGCTTCTCTTCTTTCTATAGCAGTTGGGAGAGGATCTGTCCTGATATGAGTCTTTATCAGTCTCCTGTGCAGTAATCACTGCAGATAGAAGTAGAGAAGCCAGAAAAAAATAAGACAACCTCCTGTGCATATCCTCTACCACCCTGGACATCTACAGCCTTATTAAATTGCAATTCGGCCAGTTGAATAGGGCTCTATTTAAGCACACAGCATATTTTTTTACAGAAGTATTTAGTTAGTGATCTTCTATCCAAAAGCAAGGTCTTCACTAACTAAAAACTTCTGTAAAAAAATATTGTATGTGCTTCAATAGAGCCCTATTCAATTGGCCAAATTGCAATTTAATAAGGCTGCTAATATGGAGTAATTAAGTGGTTATTGTAGTCCCTGGACAATTAAATCTCATTTGTAAATTGTTAGAGCTTTAATTAACTTATTTTCTACAAATACCAATGTTATTGCTAATCAGTTAGTAGATACATAAATGAAATCCAACAATATAATTACCACACAAGTTCCTTAAAAGATGTCACTCATTACCTAAATGAGTACATTAGAGGATGTATTGGTATAAGATATTTATTTTCCACAGTTTTGCGATGATCACGTGTCCCTAAGATTAGGGACTGACATATCTTTCCACTGTGGAGCATTGCACAAAGACTTGCTATGACAAAGCCTTTAATGACTGCAGTTCAAGTATGTATCAAACTAATAACTTTAGTATTTGTGTAATCCATGGAAATTGAATATTTTTTTGTCAAAATATGAATTTCGGACACAGTTTTGAATACAGGGATCCATTTTGTATTTTTTTTACATCAAATCCGGAGAGCTGTATGATGGGTGTGTGTTTGTAGTTGTCAGTGAAGGGAACATGCAGAAATTTTTAGTTTTTGTTGCATAACTGGATAATATTGAATTTGACACCATACCCCTTCACCTCACTGTCCCAAAAGCAGAACATTGCATAAGGGATGCAAACACAGCTTTGCAGAAATATAAAAACCCCTCTCACACATACAAGTTCCACCACTGTATCATGGATCCCTCCAGAGTACTTTCTAATTACAAACTAGGGGCCCTATTCTATTGCCCAATTTGTACATTTATACACACATAGGGCTATTTAAAAACACTAAACATTAGAGCTGTAGCAGCAATTAAACACACAATACTGTACTTTACACAATACTGTACTTTAAAAGCCACGGGTAGGCATGGAGAGACATTAGAATTAATCAAACTCACAAATATGCAATTAAAAAATATTATTTTTAAATGTTATTTCTGAGTGATATCGATCCCGGGGATCAATATTACTTGTTAGCACTAAATAATTCTTAGCCTCCGATAACTTCCATGTTTTACTGACATCAGGATAACAGTTTAATTTACTATTGACTGTGTCTAAGAAGTACATTACGGGCTTGCTTAAATATTGTCAGATTATATGATCACACCCCTTGGAATCCTACTTAAAAAGGAAGGGTTTAACAGTTCAGCCTTGAGGTCGGAATTTGCGAGCTGGAGTCAATAGAATACATCTAAACATTTATCTAAACAAAAATTGTGATAATCAAATAGAACTTAGCTCAGGGCTGGACAACAATGTATAATAAATAAGAGAGGTACCAAGTGGATCAGCATGGTGTGTTATGGTCCATGAGGTCACGGAGAGTTGAACACAACCGTACACGCAAATACACAGGTATTCTAGAAGACAGGCAGGATGTTTCATGGAGCTGGGGCTGAGTTCATACACATTATATTTCTATAATTTAGGAGCCACAAGCCAGAGGTACCCAGTCTCCAGAAATTTCCCACTGCTTCACTTTAAATCTAGCTGTATTGTAATTTTGTCCTACAAAAGATAATTGATATACTTCTGGCAATTGCTGTGAGATGATAGCTATTCCCTAGGTAAGGCAAGTTTAGGTCATGATGCTCAGTTATATGACAAACACTGACATCAGTTCCATATGATCCGCTTGCATACAGGATAAATCTCCAAGAATCAATTGCAGATTCTATAAATATTTAATCAGTATAATTCAGATGCCACAATGGCCAAGTGATAGCCTTGTTACCGGAATATGGTAACTGGTAATACATCAACAGCAGGTACAGCTCCTCCTCAGGCAAACACACTGATGGCAGCAGAAAGGATGAGTTACCCAAACCAAGATGAATGACAAAGTTGTAAAAATTGGAAGGGCAAGTCAATAATAAATACAATAAAAAAAAAAACATATAATTTCTTCCTAGCCTTTCATGTTTAACTGTTCTTGCAAAAAAACAGGTACATTTATATGGTTTCCCCCAAAAAATATGTCCTGAAGGTATTAACCTTTGTATGCAATTATTCTTTACTACAATTTTCCATTATATTATCTCCTTTGATTCCATCTGTTACTTTCACTGCAAGATATATTACTGTAAACTAATTAGTTTTTCATTAGTTCTGTTGAAAGCACTGGCAGCTGTAGATGCTATACTCCCACTGCCAGAGGAGGGTTTACAAACACATCTTGGATGCTAACGCATCTGCAATAGCCCAACTTAACCTGTGAGCCAGCTTCTCAGCCCATCAAGTGATTTATTAAAGGTCCTTCTTCCGTGTTATACCAAGCTCATGGCGAGTACTAATCAACAGAGTGTGTTATGGACATGTAACCTGAGGCTATTATGAAAATCCAACTCCTTAGAATTTACTCAACACTCATCCTACTTTCATCTAACTGAAATGCTGATACTGAGCATCATTTGTTTTAATCCTGCATTAACAGTGTATTTTGTATGGATCCCCATGGTACCTAACATTAACATGTTACCATTTAATTCTACATGGACACCCATGGCACCTAAGGAAAGCTTACAATGGGGGATCATTAAGTGGTTTGTGAGCTATGTGGCCTGTAAGGACTCATATTGTTATATGATATAATACTATGTCCTTAGGGACCTCCATGCTATAGGTGTTAATGTTAGGTTATATATTGGTCAATAAGGACCCCCTTGGGTACATAGGGTCACATGTGGGTTGATGTTAACTGCCATGGAGGTTCATGAGGATTTCCATGGTTATACACAGAGGTTAATGTGCCACTCCCAAAGCACCAGTGGTGAGGTGCACATGTGCCCACTTGGGTTTTAAGGATAATTGGGATCATAGAGGGCAAGTTGTTTTATTAATATGTAGCGCAACAGACCGTGCACAGGTCTGCCTAGTTTGTTGGTGTTACACCCCATTATAGATGTATTGCCAAAAACTGCAGGTTTGCCAACCAATATGGAGCCTGCATGGACAGACAGCATTGCACATGCCTGACCCGCATAAAATGGGAGCACGTCTTTTGCGCACAGCACATGTGCATGCCGTCATGTACGCGCACACAACTGCGCGCACTTCCCCACAGCACGCCCAACCACCACGTGGGCAAGATCTGCGCGCAGGACCAGCGACAAAACACGGGCCTGGACTGCAGAAGAAGAGATGAAGTTAGAGAGACACTAGAAGGAGAGATATGGAGAAAGAGAGATGGGAATGAGGAAGAGAAAGACAGAGAGAGACAGGAGAGAGGAAGAGACACACAGAGAGAGAAAGAGAGGTGGAATGAGAGACTGGAGAGAGAAGAAGAGATGGAATGAGAGAGACAGGAGAGAGAGGAAGAGATATGGTAGGGGTTAGGGATAGGCTTTGGAAGTGTAGGGGTTAGCGTTAGACTTTGGAGGTGCAGGGGTTAGGGTTAGGCTTTGGAGGTGTAGTGGTTAGGGTTAGGCTTTGGTGGTGTAGGGGTTAGGGTTAGACTTTGGTGGTGTATGGGTTAGGCTTTTGGGGTATAGGGGTTAGGCTTTGGAGGTGCAGGGGTTAGGGTTTGGAGGTGTAGTGGTTAGGGTTAGGCTTTGGTGGTGTAGGGGTTAGGGTTAGGCTTTGGTGGTGTATGGGTTAGGCTTTTGGGGTATAGGGGTTAGGCTTTGGAGGTGTAGGGGTTAGGGGGAGGCTTTGGTGGTGTATGGGGTTAGGGTTAGGCTTTCGGGGTGTAGGGGTTGAGGGTGGCAGATAGAGAGAGGAGAGTGTCACTGAAAGGCAGAGGGGCAGAGAGAGGACAGTGTCACTGACCAACTGAAGGGGCAAAGAGAGAGGAGAGTGTCACTGACCGGCAGAGGGGGACAGAGAGTGGACAGTGTCACTGACAGGCTGAAGAGGGCAGAGAGAGGAGAGTGTCACCGACAGGCTGAGGGAGGCAGAGAGAGAGGAGAATGTTACTGACAGGCTAAGGGGGGCAGAGAGAGAGGAGAATGTTACTGACAGGCTAAGGGGGGCAGAGAGAGAGGAGAATGTTACTGACAGGCTAAGGGCGGCAGACACGATCCAGGTCCGTGTCTTGTCGCTGATCGTGAGTGCAGATCTCTCCCGCGCTGTGGTCAGGCGCGCTGTGTTCAGTGACACATGACGGCCCACTGGTCTCATCTGCTCTAAAGTCGGGGTGCCGTATAAAATGGATGTGCTACACAGATAATGATGTGTAAATGGGTGGATACACAGTGCTGCACAGGGCATTACTCCGCCTCATCACTGACCTAATTATTATACCTGCGATTTATTACATAGCATGAACATCTGAGTAGTGCTAATGTGCGATGAGCTGTGGGAAAGTCTCCTCCCACCTGAGGACGTTGATCAACAGAAATCCAAATGACAGATTGTACTACAGCAGTAAATTGCAGTAAAACCAATAGCTTACATTTTTTGCCCAATAGTATATTTTAAATATATGACTACAGTGGTCCTTTAAATCGCAGTAATATATCTTCCGGTTCGATTTAAACTAGTTTGTTACTTTTTACTAATATATTTTTAAATGTTTTGTTTTAAAATTGTTCATGAAGTTAGAATTTGCTTTGGTTTTGGATCTTAGATCTTTAGACACGGTTAGCATCATATTCGCTGCATGCATTATTTGGTTTGCATTGTTCTTCATTCAGTTCGATTAAGGTCTCTGGATTCCACTTGAAGTGGCCATTGTTTGGATCAGCTGGTACAATGTAGTGGAATTGTGTCATATATCTGGATGAGAAACAATTTCCTAATTGAATACGCAGCTGGGATTGGGAATCCCTTAATGGGATAGGAATTTTTAGTGTATATGTTGCGACTTGTTCTGCCAACCCATTGACCCTAAGGCACAAAATCCTTGATTATTTTGCATTCAAAATATTATGAATTACAGTTCTTTGTTACTGTTATTCTTTTGATGATCTATAAGGAATTTGGCTTTCACTTATGTTTAGTGTCAAAAAAATAGACTTTTTCTTGTTTTGATTATTTCAAAAGAGCATTCAATCTAGCCTTTTGATTTAAGCTAAATAATCTGTGTTTTTTACCTTGTTTTGAAGTAACCTAGTAATACAGGCTATTTGAAAATACAAATCCAAGAACTGTTTTTTATATCTTGACAGGGCAAAATAACCTATACTTAACTCAATATTCTGTATAAAAAAGAGCTTAATATTCAGAGAACCTGTTCAAACAAATATTTGTCTCTATGGTAATTTTAGGAATGAAAGATTAATGCTTGTTGAAGTTAAAGGTATCATTTTTAAATAGTAAAATATTAACTGTATTTTCATAAGTAAGATTGAACACATCCGTCAGTTCCACACACATTTCCATCCGTCGTGTATGAACCAAACCAAACAAATGACACTTAGGCAAATGATCAGAGCTGGGTGCAAGGAAGGTCCCGGAGATTTAATCTATAAACAGTGTCAAAGGTTTAATCTCGGTGATGTTAAGAACTCACACACAGAATTTCTCCAAAGTAATAATATCCTCCTAGCATTCCTTGAGATTAAAGGGAACTGTAGTGGTAAAAAAGTCAAGTAAACTGCATCCAGCATTATGATTATTATTACAGATTTTTATAAAGCACCAACATATACCGTAGTGCTGTACATTGGTTAAGTATAAAGAAGAAAAAATTGCAAATACAATGTCAAAACACATGCCAAAAAGCATAAAGAGTACAATATTTCCATATTGAGCATAAAGTATACCATATTTCCATATTGTATTTACTATTACACACAGCACTAAATATGCACCATGTGGACATCAGGAAGTTGCTGGTCGGGCTGTATCCATTAGACCAGTGGTTCTCAAACATCTCCCTACGACCCACCAGACAGGCCATACACAGGTGAAGCAATATGAGGCTCCTTTGTTCACACAGTGTTCCACCTAAACCATGGCCTGTCTGGTGGGTCCTGAGGAGAAGTTTGAGAATCAGTGTATTAGAAGATACACAGGAATCTGAGGAGTGAGAGAGGCCAGTATGACAGACCCTTATTATTATTATTATTATCTTTATTTATATCGCGCCAACATATTCCGTAGCGCTGTACAGGGGTTGAGTACATAGCAGAAAACAAATTAAACACCTTGTAAAGAATGGAGGGCCCTGTTTTTGAGCATAAAATCAAATGTACATAGTGCTTGTTTCCAAGGCCTGACACAAGATTGAAAACTCGCAAACTTACAATCTAAGGGTTTATGTGTGATACAAGAGGGTGACAAATACAATTGAAAGCAATTGGTTCAGTAAAGTGGAGGGGTCTGTGTGTTGTACTGTAGATTGTGGGTGGGAGTGTTATTAAGCTGTGGAATGTTCAGTTGTACATGTTAAGGCTGAAGGTGATAAGATTTTTTAAACAGGTGTGTTTTTAATAATTTCTTAAAGGTTTTGAGGCAGGAAGATAATCTAATGGAGCGGGGCAAGGAGTTCCAAATGGATGGGGAAGCACGAGAAAAGTCTTGAAGACGGGAGTGAGAGGAGGTGATGAGAGAGGAGGAAAGAAGAAGGTCGTTAGCAGAACGAAGGGGCCGGTTGGGAGAGTATTTTGAAACAAGAGCAGAGATATAAGGGGGTGCACTGTTGTTGAGGGCTTTATGTGTTAGGGTCATGATTTTAAATTTGATTCAGGAAGCTATGGGAAGCCAGTGGAGTGATTGACAGAGAGGGGCTGCAGACACTGAGCGTTTGGTATTGAAGATGAGTGGAGGCGTTCATTATGGATTGGAGGGGAGACAGACGAGAGATGGGGAGGCCAGCAAGGAGGGAATTGCAGTAGTCGAGTCGAGAGATGATGAGAGAGTGAATTAGAATTTTAGCTGTGTCTTCTGTAAGATAATGACGAATTTTGGAGATGTTTTTTAGGTGAAACTGACATGATTTTGTTATTGCTTGGATGTGAGGAATAAAAGAGAGGGGGGGATCCAGTAGAACCCCAAGACAACGGGCCTGGGAGGTAGGGGCGATGATGGTGTTGTCAACAGTGAGAGATATTTGAGGTGTGGAAGCTGTAGTAGAGGGTGGAAAGATTAGAAGTTCAGTTTTAGACATGTTGAGTTTGAGTTGACGGGTGGACATCCAGGAGGATATGCTAGAGAGGCAGTTGGAAACTTGAGCTAAAAGAGAGGGGGATAGATCAGGTGCAGAGAGGTAGATTTGCGTATCATCTGCATAGAGATGATACTGAAATCCAAAGGATTTTATAAGGGTGCCAAGGGAGGAGGTGTAGATGGAGAAGAGGAGGGGGCCTAGGACAGAACCTTGGGGAACGCCAACAGACAGAGGGAGAGGTGAAGAAGAGGTGCCAGAGAAGGAGACACTAAATGTACGATCTTTAAGATAGGATGTGAACCATGAAAGAGCTGTGTCCTGGATGCCAAAAGAGCGGAGAGTTTGGATTAGAAGAGGGTGGTCAACTGTATCGAAGGCAGCAGAGAGATCCAGGAGAATTAGAATAGAGTAGTGACCCTTTGATTTGGCGGTTAGCAAGTCATTAGTGACTTTTGTAAGGGCTGTTTCTGTAGAGTTTTGGGACCGGAAGCCAGATTGGAAGGGGTCAAGTAGGGAGTTGGAGGAAATAAATTGAGTGAGGCGATTGTAAACAAGCCGCTCAAGGAGTTTAGACGCAAGGGGAAGTAGTGAGATAGGGCGATAGTTGGAGGCAGAAGCTGGGTCAGAAGAGGGCTTCTTGAGAATGGGTGTAACTGTGGCATGTTTTAAGGAGGATGGAAACTTGCCAGTGTTTAGGGAGAGGTTGAATAGATGTGTGAGAGCTGGGATAAGTGTGGTGGATAGGGGAGGGATTAGCTGTGATGGAATAGGATCATGAGGACATGTGGTAAGGTGAGAGGTTGATAGTAAAGTAGATACTTCATCCTCGGTTACAGGGTCAAAGGAGTCCATAGTGGAGGTGGGATTGGGGAAGGGTAAGGGCTGGGTGTTGTCGGTTTGGGGAGAGGGTGGTGGGGTAGGGCCAAGCTGGGAGGAGAGCTCATTTCGGATGGTATCGATTTTATTTTTAAAATGGCTTAAAGGTGAGCAGAAGAAAAATACAGTTACATAGTTACATAATAATTGAGGTTGAAAAAATATTTTTCGCCCATCAAGTTCAACTTTTTAAGATCTCCTCTGATCTGCAATATGTGGATTTATTGTTAATTGATCCAGAGGAAGGCAAACAGAAAAAACCCAAGTGAAACTTTGCCAATCGTCTCAAAAAGAAAAACAAATAATTATTTCCTGACCGCAGATACTGACGATCGGATTCCTCCCTGGATCAATACTCTCTCTCTAATTATCCAGGATAGCCCCGAATGCCCTTTTTATTTAAAAATATATCCAATCCCTTTTAAATAACTTTATAAATTTGGCTTAGTAGGGCATATTTCTGCTAGAATCAACATATAGACCACTAATCTTCTCTACAGACCTTGTATATGACAAATTCATAATCAGTCATATTTCATATTATGACTTTTATTTTATACAATATCCAGCATAGGATCAGCATATCCGCTGATTTGAGGGAATAGAGTGTTTTTCATTTGTATGGGTTAAAGGGCCATTTACCCGGTGTGAAAGAGAGGATTGTATGTTAAAATGACCTAGTTTTTTAATTACACTAACTGCTAAAAAATCTAAAGTTTTAAGTCTGTTTACATAACAAAGTTTATCCTGCCTATTGATTGTTGCATGAGTAAAAACTGATAGCCGAACCGTACAGTGAAGACAGTGATTGATAGCAGCTTTCCCTACATTCAGGACTGTAATGACTTGTTAACCCATAACTGACCTGTTTCATTGATTCCAGCATTTCATGCTCTGCACAGATGGATTTATTAAGGTTTTTTTTACTCACTACACAGAGCTGTAGCTGGCGGGTCTGGCAGAGGGAAGTCATTGACTCATGTAAAACACAGATCTGACTTGATTTCTCAGTGAAAACTACACGTATTTCAAAAATGTAAAAAGTATTTCAACAGGCTTTTAGTAGATCTTTACTATGAGGTGGTCCAAATTGTGCTGAATTAAGTGGCGTTTCAAGTGTGGGTAAATACATATTTATGGAGCTTCACTACTTCTCTTAACTCTCTCCATTTTTTTTAATACACATTTGGGGTTGGAGCCTCTTAACTAACCAAATTGTAACATTAGTATACTGCATTATCGGTTTTACAAACAGAGGCTCACTCGGCAGTAAAGGTTCAGGACCACTAGCTCACCAGTCATTTCCTGAAGATTAGAAACAAGATTGTTATGTGAACGCAAACAGGTCTGGACATTTAAGGTCATGGAGGTTGATCTCAGACAAAACACTATCATTTATTAATTGTCTTTATTATTTATCTTATACATGTAGATGTTGTTTAAATGTTTTCATTAAGCAAAATGTTATTTTGCAATTATATCATTGGTAGCTAAATTAATCAATCAACGATTATCCAATAAAGGAACATATAACATAAAAAGCAATTACACACATAAGTATTTTAACAGACTTCAGGTCACCTAAAATTTACAATAGATTATAGAGTTGAAACCTTTTTTTTAGTGTAGCATCTCCCGAGTTTGTTGTTTTCCTTGCAGTACAACACAGAATAGATGTAATTCTAATTGACAGTAAGAAGTCATGGCAGAGGTAAAATGAGGATAGATTGTCTTGAGAAAGCGTGTTATTTGATTCTGTTAAACACCTCATGCAGTTTAAGACGGGTAAAGCTTAGGGGCTAAAATGGACGTGTTAGGGAAGTGCAGAATTTTCAGGAAAATATATTATTCACAAAACAATAGATTTTTTAAATGAAATAATTTAAAGGGCCGTTCACCTCACTTTAAGTGCTCTTCATGGTGTGAAAGAGCACAAGATTGTATGTTGAAATTATATATTTTTTAATAACACTAATAACAGCAAAAAATATAAAGTTTTACGTCTGTTTACATACAAAGTATATCCTGCCTACTTGCCTGTTACATGAATAATAATATATAGCGGAGTGTGCAGGGAAGACAACAGTGATTAATAGCATAGTTTTTCCCCTAGACGCAGGACAGCACTGACCAGTTAACCCATAACTGACCTGTTTAGGCGATTCCAGCATTCCACGCTCTGCACAGATCGAGTTATTAAGGGTTAACTTTTTTCTTTTGCTCAATACACGGCACTGTAGCTGTGGGTCTGGCTATAGGCAATTCGTGACATGTAAACAAACTTTATTTCTCAGTGAAAAATGCATGTATTTAAAAGAATTCTAAAAGTATTTCAACATGATTTTGGGAGATCTTTACTGTAATGTGGTCCAAATTGTGCTGTGGCCCTTTAAGGGACATGGATTATTTTGTTGTTTGTTGCATCGGAAAGCAGTTATTTGTACATGTATCAGTGTGTTTTCTTTTTTCATAATAAACTGACTGAAATGTTCAACTGCTCTCGGTTATTTCGCCTGTCAGCTAATGAGCAGTGATATAAATGTGTGAGTCATAGTAGTCTGCTAAGGGGTTCTACAGTCTGTCCTGTGCACCTTGTTAGTTCCAAGAGTGGTTAAACAGGTTTCATGTAATATTTTTTTTATGCAAACCCCCACCCAAAAGAAAAACACGGACACATTTCTTAGAAATAGATATTTTCGATCATCCTACGCTGCATCTGATTACTTATTTACTATGAAACTGTGTGTGTCACATACATGACTAATGTATATATTTACATATGTTACGAACACAGATTTTTCCCAGTCTTGTTTCAAATGCCTTACCTTGATATAGGACAAGTGTAGGTATATTGTGTATTCTTTATCATTCCCAGCAATTCACACCACCCACATAATGAAGCTAAAATGGGAATTCTAAAGATAACCTTAACAGATTAATGTTCTGTTAAGATTTTTTAGGGGAAGAAGAAGCACAAAGCTTTTTCAATCTATTGTATGTCAGTATATATGTGGGAAGCATATAAAAAAATGCAATAAGGCTGCATATTATAATTTTGAAGGAAATATAAAGTTTATCACATTGATACATTGTGATGCCTTTAGTCAGTCAACGCAAGAAAAAAAGACTTTTATTATGGCCTCAAGCACCAGCACCAATTGCAATTTTGGCTTCATAAGTATTAATTTATCTGTGATCGATGTACATATCCCTTATAGAAATGGTCAATGTTGAAAGGTTTCCTGCACAAAATTGCACATACAATTTACAGGACACCTGTGGTCAAATTAGTTCTGTTTTTTTTAGTAACTGAAATTGATAATGGGCAAAGATTTGCAACTAAGATTAATGAGCATTGTACAAATCAGACAGACTACTTCCCTCTCAAATATTACTTTATACATTGGAGAAAATATTTTTCAATCTTCAAACTTAAGTAAGTAACATAACAAAATGACTTCCATCGTATTACGTTTCTTGTGGCCAAAAATTGTATAGGTGGTTAATAAATATGAAATAGCTTCAATTATACTTTTAAATATAAAAGTGGTCATCAGAAGTGAGATTTATAAGATCCAACTGAAGCAGAACTCTTGGTGAAAGAGTTGTTTAATGGATGCCAAGAACTGGATGTGAGATAAATTTAAGTTCTTATTTATAAACAGAAAAGTCAAACAACTTGATATGCAGCTCATTTCGCTATATATGTTGTGGTTGTTTAGTTGTTCAGTCGTGCCTGACTCTCCATGATCAATGGACCCTATGGATACCAGGCACAACTATCGTTATGTCTCTGATCTTGCTTATCCATAAGGTTTGGCGCTCATTGCAAACCTATCACCCTGTGTACTTTATAGGCGTAGCGCTTGAGTGTTACGGTCTTGGGTTGTGTTACTGCCTTGGGTTAAGTGTTACTGCCTTGTGGTAAATGTTAGTGGCTTGTGTTAAGTGTTACTGCTTAGGGCTCGTTTTTACGTTCTACAGGCTAGTTTTACGTCCTTCGGCCTCGTTTTCATCGTGTTGCTTTTTATCGGCTACCGATTTTCGATTGGTAAAAAATGGCAAATATGGCTCTAATTAACTTGCAACCTCACACACAGGCTCCCTGGCTCTCCCACTGTGCGGTGTGTGAGTGTGTTAATTTGAGGCATATTTCTTGTTATTTTCAGGTCTTTTGAGTTCCGTGGTTCGGCCGTTAAAGTTGGATTTTTGAGAGGCGCACAGTGCATGTACGGGTTTTGGTCCTAAGTTGTACGGGTGGTTAGTCCTGCGTGCGCCGCCTGCAATGACCTCCTGCGGCGCTCTTCGCAAGCCCTGCAATCAGCGCCTTTGGCGCTTATTGCAGCCTAAGTCCTGTGGCGCTCATCGCAAACCCTGCAATGAACGCCTTTGGCGCCCATTGCCGCCTAAGTCCAGCGGCGCTGGCGATGAGCGCCTCTGGCGCTCATCTCAAGGCCTGCAATGACCGCCTTCGGCGCACATTACAGCCTACGCGAGGGCCTCAAAGCATGACCAACAACGTAAGCGTTCTGGACAATGACAACTATATATGTGATCTATAAAAAGTAGTGAGTGGCCTGAAAATAAATTTCGAAAGGGTTTATTCCACTTGTGTAATTTTAACATTGTTTTAAATTCTTTTATGCAGTGTCGCGGTTTGCAAAAATGAATAGATATCAATTATTAAGGAAAAAATCTTTGCACTATTTAAGTATACTTTGTAGCCAAAAACACAAAGCATTAAATTAGCCAGTCTTAGAGCCAATCAAATCACTTTTTACATTAAGTCCTTAAGTTTTGCAGAACACATATTTTTACCATAAATCAAAAATGTACTGAAGCATTTTTAAAACTAGAATTTCAGGCTTAGCAAATTAATTTATAATTGATTAATTATTTATATATATATATATATATATATATATACACACACATACACACACATATACATATATAAATATATATATATATATATATACACATATACAGAATAAAGATCATGCTTTGCTTGTAGCAATTCTGTTGATGTGGAAAACCAGGTTATATCTGATGAGATGGAAAGAGCGATCTCCATAGCAACAAAGCATCTCTTAAAAATGGAGGGGGAAGGGCAGCTAATCATCTCCTACAGGCCCTGTAAACAATTTAAGTTAGTTTTTAAAGCCTAATATTATATACCATTTAAAAAATATAAAGCTAAAAAAATATTGTTAGTGATAAATGATAAAAATGTTTTACTACACACTAATTCAGAACAGGACACTTACTGTATAAAGGCAGCAGAACCAGTATCTCAAGCAGACTCATGTATGTCTGCCTAACCTACACATGGTTATACACGCACAGGGACCACTGTTCAAACCGGATATCATGTACTGTATTCAACGCATTTTACCCTTCTATACAGTAAACAGTTTTTTATAAATGCTAATAATAATTATATATATATATATATTTATTTATTTATTAATTTACACCACAGTAGCCAGACTTATAACACATGTTCATTTACAAAAATTATAACATTTCACCTAAGTGGCCACTGTGTATATATATATATATATATATATATATATATATATATATATATATATATACACACATACATACATACCAATATACTCTCGGTTAACCAGAACTAGGACTCTCAAGTAACCAGAATGCCACAAAATGCTTATAGGCACCTAGATTGCATCCACTGTATGTCTCTATGCAATTGAGTTTTACCTGGAAGCAGACAGGCATGAGTGACTGCAGTGTTGGCGTTACATTCCCCAGGTTCAGCACCGCACCCTCCAGCCAAACGTATCTGTGTGTAAGTGAGGAGTGAAAGCTGCTGCTGCAAGAACAGCCCTCACTGACAAATATACTTAGCAGAGCATCCTATGTGCAGCTAACCTAGGCCTCTTTTAATAGTAACTTTTAAGCAACTAGAAACAACATTTATCCAACATCTACCAATCACCATGGGTGCGGTTAATGGAGAGTCTACTGTATATACATACACACACACGTAGTGGCCACAAATGTTACAATTTTTGTGAATGGACATGTTTTCTGTATCTGGCCTATGGTTCCTGTATTTGCCTCATGCAAATATACATATTAATCTTATTTTTTGTCCTTTCTCAGGATTCTTTGGTACAGTTGGGATACTGAAAACTTTTGGGTTTTGTTTAACAGTTTTGTAATTTCTTTTGGGCATATGGATAAAGACACACTCACATATTTTGCAATGTTCCAAGTTTTGTTCTATTTGTGTCAAATTTATAGACACAATTTGAATAAATATATATTGATCACCCCTTCTGGATCTCTACCTTGTCATGGTGAAGGGGCTTGTGTACCTCAGTGAGGCTGCCAAGATGGGCAGGTCATAGCAGATAAGCCAGACAAATGGTAGTCCACTGGAGAAGGAACTGGCAACCCACTACAGTATCTTTGCCAAGAAAACCTTATTGATGGGCACGGCCAGAGACATAGAGATAGATGTGCCTGGCGTGCCACGATCCATGGGGTCACAGAAAGTCGGACACAATTGAACGACTAATAAACATATATTGATCAACAATATTAGATTTAAATATTGTAAATGCAGTCTGAAAAAAATAACATAAAATGAAAAAAGTAGAAATAAACATGACATAAAAAAAAATGTAACCATGACATATGCAGAATGTATTAATCCCTGTCACTCACTACCCATCCACTCTCTAGATCCTCTGCTTCACAGTCAGGAGCCTGTCTGTACTCACTGTGTGTGTTTAAAGTTGTGTGTCTCCGGAACACAAATGTTTGCTCAAGCTGTTTCCAACTTTGTCAATACTAGTTACATAGTAGTTACATAGTTACATAGTAATTAAGGTTGAAAAAAGACTTTCAGTCCATCAAGTTCAACCTGTTAAGATCTCCTCTGATCTGCAATATGCGGATTAGTTATTAATTAAATTATTGATTAAATAATTATTAATAGTATAGTATTGGAGAATGAATAAAGAGTTAGTCCATCAAGTTCAACCTTTTTAGATCTCTATTGATCTTTTTAATTTGGACTATTTATTATTATTGTTAATTGTTAATTATTGTTAATTGATCCAGAGGAAGGCAAACATAAAAAAAACCCCATTGAAACTTTGCCAATTGTCTCATAAGGGGGAAAAAAAGCAAAATTCCTTCCTGACCCCAGAAACTGGCGATCAAATTTCTCCCTGGATCAATATTCCTTCGCTAGTTATCTAGGATAGCCTTGAATGCCCTCTTTATTCAGAAATATATCTAACCCCTTTTTGAAGTTGTCTATCGAATTCGCTGTCACCACCTCCTTTGGTAGAGAATTCCACAGTTTAACCACCCTAACTGTGAAGAACCCTTTTCTTTGTTTAAGGTGAAATCTTTTTTCCTCTAACCTCAACGGATGTCCTCTGGTCAGTTGAAAATCTCTTGCTACAAAAAGCTCACTTGACAAAGCCTTATATGGACCCTGGATGTATTTAAATAACGTAATCATATCTCCTCTTAGACGCCTTTTTTCTAGCGAAAATAAGTTTAATTTTGCTAGTCTTTCTTCATAACTTAGCCCCTCCATTCCCCTTATTAGTTTTGTAGCCCTTCTCTGTACTTTTTCCAGCTCTAAGATGTCTTTTTTGTGAGGTGGTGCCCAAAATTGTACTCCATATTCCAAATGAGGGCGTACTAGAGATTTGTATAGTGGCAGAATTATATCTTCTTCCCTGGCTTCTATACCCTTCCTAATACATGCTAATATTTTATTTGCCTTTGCAGCCGCTGCTTGGCTTTGAGCGCAGTTACCTAGGTGGTTGTCCACTAGTACTCCCAAATCCCTTTCAATATCTGATACCCCTAGATTTGCTCCATTAAGATTATAGATTGCTTGGCTATTTTTCCTTCCCAAATGCATAACCTTACATTTATTTGTATTAAATCTCATCTGCCATTTAGCCGCCCATTTCTCTAATTTATGCAAATCCTTTTGTAGGGAAAGTACATCATTATCTGATTTTATTACCTTGCACAACTTAGTGTCATCAGCAAAAATGGAGACACTACATTCGAGTCCTACTTCAATGTCATTAATAAATATGTTAAAAAGGAGAGGACCCAATACTGAGCCCTGAGGAACCCCACTTATCACATTAGACCAATCGGAGTATGTTCCATTTACAACAACCCTTTGCTTCCTGTCTTTTAGCCAGCTCTCGATCCATGAGCAGATATTTACTGCAATTCCTGTATCCCTTAGTTTGCTCACTAGTCTTCCATGTGGCACTGTATCAAATGCCTTTGAAAAATCTAAAAAGACTACATCCACTGAGTTGCCCTGATCCAAGTTCCTACTAACCTCCTCATAAAAACTAATTAGATTGGTCTGAATACTAGTAATATGTGTGATGTTATCTTGGCTACTTGAAATGCTTGGAGGTAGCCTAGGTAGGTTAATATTGGTCATATATCAACGACACACAGAGAGTAAGAAAAGACTTCTTTAAGATTATAGTTGTCACCAATAAACATTCGCTTTTCATGTTTTTCACTTTGCTTACCACCCTGCATTCACAGCATCACATAAGCATCAGGACATGGTATTTGCAAATGGGTATGCATGAAAAATAAAAACATACTCCAAAAGTGACCAAATTCAAACAATAATAATAATATTGGGATCTCAAAGTCCCAAGTCACCTGACTTCTTAAAATGTCACTTCTACATTTTAAATCATTATAAATATTATTCCAGTCTATGGGCCTCATTCAATTGTGATTTGGCCAATTGAATAGGGCTCTATATACGCACATAGCATATTTTTTTTTACAGAAGTTTTTAGTTAGTGAAAACATTGCTTTTGGATAGAAGATCACTAACTAAAAACTTCTGTAAAAAAAATATGCTGTGTGCTTATAAAGAGCCTTATTTAATTGTCCGAATCGCAATTGAATGAGGCCCTATGAATGCACCCCTTTGCAGCCTCCTACAACTTCCCAAAGTGTGCCTCACTTTTATCCATTTTGTCCACAACCATATTGTCTATTAAACAAAAGTTTTCTTTTTACTTTTTTTTCCACTCCTTGCCACGTCTTCTCTTTTTTTACCCCTCCTATACACTATATACATTTGATATACTTATATTATTACTTTCCATGATCTTGGGGCCTAATTCAATTGTGATTTGGCCAATTGCATAGGGCTCTATATAAGCACAGAGCATTTTTTAGTTAGTTTTTCAGAAGTTTTTAGTTAGTGAACTTCTATCCAAAAGCAAGGTCTTCACTAACTAAAAACTTCTGTAAAAAATACGCTCTGGGCTTATATAGAGCCCTATTCAATTGGCCAAATCGCAATTGAATGAAGCCCACAGTGTTCAGCATGCATGGGCCATACGTTGCAGCACTATATCTGCTTGTTGCCTATACTGCTTTACAGAACATAAAAATAATAATTTACCTCTCCTGCTTCAGCGGTTAAAATGGGCACGGCAATTAACATGTTGTACACACTTGTAACATTTTTAAAATGATCAGCCTTATTAAATTGCGATTCAGTAAATTTAAAAGGGCTCTATTTAAGCACACAGCATATTTTTTTTACAGAAGTTTTTAGTTAGTGAACTTCTATCCAAAAGCAAGGTCTTCACTAACTAAAAACTTCTGTAAAATAAATATTCTGTGTGCTTAAATAGAGCCCTTTTAAATTTACCGAATCGCAATTTAATAAGGCTGTAAATAATCTAGTATCCAGTTTTATTCAAATAAACAAAACATTAAAACACAAGTATTTGAAAATAATCACTCCAATATATTAACAAACTGGAAAAATACCATTAATAAGTACATATTTTTATGATAATATTTTCCAGTTACATATTTTTCTTTACATACAAAGCAGCAAAATCTACTTTAGTATTCTGTACAGATACAAAATGTATTCACAAAACAATGATGGGAAATAAATTAAACTAAAGTAGGTATAAAATGTGAGACAGATCTATGCAGTGCCAGTCTTGTACTTAAAGTCCTTGGAAGATCAATTCTTCAGATGTAATTATCTGAGCCTTCCTGAAAACACTTCAGACAAATGTTACACAATTGGATTTATCATATAAATAACAAGGAAGAAACATTGATAGAAAAATCAAGAGAACAACTGAATAATTACACTGCAAAGCATAAAAGATTATTATGTAGGATTACCTTCCTAAAAAGACACACAAGACATGCTAATGCACCCCTCAGATACGGCAATGACATATTGTGCTTCCACTACAACCAACACCACACACAGAATTCATCACCCTTTTCTCAGATAAATAATATGATATCTACTTAATATTTGGAAGAATGAAGAAATTAGGACACTAAAAGCTAACTAATTGGCCGTGGAACATGAACATAAAGTCTACCAACTAAGTTAAATACGTTTATCAGGAAGGATTAATTGTCATTATACGTATATATATATACACATACACACAATATATCTATAAGCAGTGTAAACCTCAGAAAAAAAGCATTGATACATTGACTTAGACCGGAAAAAGATTATACAAATGCAATTTGTATATTTGTGTTACTGTTTCAATATATATAAACTTAAGTTGCAGCATTTATCTCCTTTTTAGTATTTTCTCTTAAACCAGATGTGCGTGTTTGTGTAACGAGCTAGAACAAATTACCACTGACAGTACCATCAATGCTCTAATCAGCAGTGGGACTTCAGCTTAGGGATTGATAGTCTTTGGGTTATTGATTGTCATTTGACACTAAAACATCAGGTGTCCTCTGTGGCCAAATACTTATTTACCATCTGAAGAACATAGCTAGGATAATACATGTGATATCTACTGAAGACCACCTTGGTTCATGCCTTTATATTAGGAGTGAGCAATGGCTATTTACTTTATAAAGATACCGGCTACACTGCTTACCGTTGGCACAGGATGCTTTTGAGAAATGAACAAACCAACCTCGCTCCAACCACATAACTCATATGCTCTGTGCCATATACTGGCTCCCCATGAAATATCATATACGGTACATTTCAAATTCTGCATGATGAAGGACGCATCTACCAGGAGGAGCTTCTGACTGTATATTAAACGTGTACTCTGAGATCAGCAAGTGACTATCTAAGTGAGTAACTCATTCATAATATCGAAAAGGACAACTGTAACTTGGGAAAACATCATACGTGTGAAGTATGTAACTATGTTACAATAAGCATACAAGCATTTTTAGAGAAAATCTTTATTTTAGAACAGTTTCTTTCTAAGGGCTTCAAAATAGGATATAAAGAATGGGCAAAGAGCTTGAGAGGCAGTGTCCACCTCATTGGTTGCCTCATTGGAGAGTGATCATCCTGGTTTCCCTGCTCTATGTTCCCCAGGTACTGAATGGGAATAACAACCATGTCAGCTCCTAGACACTACCAGAGTTTTTTAAATGTATATATTTTTAATTTGTTGCATGCTTCACAAACCCGTGTAGTGTTTCCTAAAGTACAAAATTAGTTTTTGTGGCTGACAGATCCTAAAACCATGCCTTTGTAAATAATACTTTTTGTGAATTTATTCAGTAGGAGGAGTATTATCTTCATGCTAATATTAGTAGGACATGAATATTTTCAATTCAATATATATTCAATTATATCAGGTGTTTATTACAGTGTTCAATTAGAGTATGGCATAGCATACAGTCAGCAATGCTACCAGTGGCAAATATATATCTGTGCACAATGTATAGCTGAGGATAGCACAAAAAATATGGGCTTCTGTATCAGCTGTTGGAAAACTAGATTGCTGTCAAAAGCTGCTAAATTCAACTTCATCATCCCCGTATTAAGAAAGACATCTTTGCTGCCAAGCCAAAGCAGCAAGAACAGCTCCCATTCTGATGAAAATAATACTGAAAAGAAAATGGAAATAGAAACGATATCTAGGTAGAAATAAAACACACCTATATATATATATATATATATATATATATATATATATATATAGTACAAATCATTTAACAGCACCAATGGCATTTTACTGAGCATTAACGAGACATTATAGTCCCATACTGTCATTGTTTTACATTACAGCAGTAGAATAATGTTAAAAATAAAAACAAACTTTAAAATATAACTTATTATATGCAATTATATGTAGTCTTGATAATCTCCATTATATCCCCCTGTTTTGTCTCAAGTTCCAAGACTACTTCCTGCTTCAAATTTAGGTAATTAAGTTGATCACCTGTGTTATAAAAGAGTGGAAATAGCAATTCACTATGTGGTAATGAGATAATTCCAACCTCCATGGTTCCTACTACTTAACATAAAAATAGTAAGAGTAACACATATGGAGAGGTTTTACAAGACAACAATGGAGATAGACAGTGTATAAAGCTGTTGTCCATTATCAATATTAGTTCTTTTGTGCAATATTTTTATTTGGCTATTTTTGTCCCATTTAGAGAAATGATGGGGTTACCACTAAAATTACTAATAATGAATAGTTTTACTAGTCACAGATATTTGGGAATTTCAAGAGACCATTTTCACAGGATATAACTGTAGTCCTATGTATTATTGGGGCGGGACTCATGTGAGTATATATGCTCTTTGTCTATACAAACATTATAATTCTGGTTGCAAACACCAAGATTATTTACTGAGAGAGCTAAAGTATAAAAACAGTTTATGATCTGTATAATTATATATGCATTGCTATCTGTGTGCTGTAGCCTTTGTTTTCTCCTACGAGTGCAGATTAGTACATAGTATCCTTGCTAGGTTAGTGATTATGGTCAGTCTATAAATTAGGAACTACTGTAGTACATTTATATAGAAATAAATCTAGATTGCAATCAACCAACCACTTTGGTATCCTTTGAGACTCTATCTTCTGGATGGCAGACATGTAAGAACAAGCTCAGAGAAACAAAACTGAGCTGGATTTATGGATGACAGGCTCATAATCAGGTTGTTATTAAGCCAGATATACCATGGAGATGTCTTGTGTCAAGAGAATACTTATATACTGAAGGCACAATTAAAGACACAGCTACTGTTCAGGTTACATTGCTCAGTATTACACTTTTCTGGCAAAAATTCCCCTCTGCCACATGGATTTAACGTACCATGGAACATGTCCCATATATTTATTATATTATTCTAAGCAGCAGTGGAAGGTCATTAGCTTGGAAACTCTGACTTCCACTCGTACCAGTTAGCAATAAGACACCGCCAAGGGTCTAAATATGGTATTATTTCGATGGTAACAAGCACTATATCAACTTAATGTTAAAATAAATGGACTTTTCTTACCTGTCAAAAAGCATTGTCTGTTATGCCATTCTTATGAGTGAGTATTGCAAATAATTGCTAATTAACCACTGCTGGTCTGGCTGTATTATTATCAGTGTAAAGCCAAAAGTCTTGCAAGTAGTTCTATAGAATTGATCTTAATCAATGCAAGGGTCATTTTTTTCTCTGTATTGTTAAGAAACATGTTTTAATGTTAGACTAACAAAACCACTACAGTACATATCTTTCCAAGAACTGTGTAAATGGGAAGCGGGGATGCAAGGGTTGAAAGTATACGCATTATAAGTAGATATAAGTATATAATGAAAATAGTAAATGCTAACCTGAATAATCATTAGTTCAGTGCTTTTACTTCAAGGCTTTTTGCAAACTTAGCAGCCTTATTAAATTTGTGATTAGGTAAATTTAAAAGGACTCTATTTAAGCACACAGCATATTTTTTTTACAGAAGTTTTTAGTTAGTGAACTTCTATCCAAAAGCAAGGACTTTACTAACTAAAAACTTCTGTAAACAAATATGCTGTGTGCTTAAATAGAGCCCTTTTAAATTTACTGAATCACAATTTAATAAGGCTGTTGATTCTTAGAAGAAACAAGAATACAATTAAACAGAATGTTTATATGTGAGAATTGGGTCAAGGGTGAAAATGTGTAGGACTTATGTTTGTATTAAAAGAAGGAGTTTACTGAATATCTAAGAATATCACAAGAAGGAGTTTATTGGTTAGCCAATACTCTGTGCGTTCAGCTCCCAGAATTTTCATGCCCTATCCTATTCTTCTAAGGGTGAGGGCGAGTCAGTGAAAGTGTTTTCTTCAACAGGAACTTTTAAAATTATTTTATGCATGCCGCAAAATATTAATGTTGTGTGATATGTATATAAAATAGTTGAAAATCATGTTGCTAATCCCTGAATAGCTGAAATTGCATAACGACATATAAATATTTAAAATATAAATACATTGCGGGAGACTAAACTGATCTAGCACAAAGATGCCATGATTTATATAGTAAAGAACCTCACTAACATTTTCATGATATTAGCCAGCTTTAATAAAAGTGGTTATGCCTTGAAAATGGTTTGCTGACAACTTGTGTTTTAAAGTATGAATCTAAACTACTGGTACTGAGTATTAGTGGATGTGGTATACAATGTTCAACTCTAGTGGACAGTCAACCTGAGAAAAGATAAAACCTACTTTTATAGATGTCTAACATTCTACAACAACAGATTACAAAATCAAATAGAGTGAAACATACTAAATGTTTTTGCTTTTTTAATACAATGTGGTATTGTTTTTTTAGTTTAGATAAATGTCAAAATTCTGGTCTTTATTGCTGTTTTTACAAAATTTGAAAAAAATTACAAATGTCGTGATCTCAATGATGAGATGCTTAACAGTTCGGTGTGCGGCCGTGAACATGATCAATAAGTCAACCTGTAGTTACGGGTGTAGACGGAGCCAATGGCAAAATGAGACCATCATCATTACATCACTTAAAAATGGAGGTTAGATTTCAAAGCCTTACAGGTTTCAATTACGGGTTACGATTGGACCCACATTCCAAAAATGATGCAATATGAATAAATCCATAAATATGATATTAAAGTCCATGCAAGTTCCATTATAAGTATTAACACATTGATTGCCGGATCGATATAATTAAACTAAATTAATTAAACAGAAATAAAAGTATTTTATATTGCAGATTTGCAAGCTTGAGAATGTTGTGCTATTAATTCTAATAACTAATATCACTTTCCCTTTCATTAGTACAGTAGTGTATTTTTATTTGCATTTACAGTGCTACGGATTGGACTTTTAACCCCTTGCGGGTCCTCTCAAGCACCTGTTGGCTGTTTGGCTCCATTTGTGTGTTACAGACTTGACCGCCAGTGGATTTGTTGCAATTTAATAGCGAAATTGGGAACGTAGCAGTTACAGGCTTGAGAGAACAAAGGATTTGCGGGCGCGCAATTCAAATTTCCACGTCCCATAGCCTTTTTTCGCCCTTAACCCGCAAGTCATTGGCGGCTTGCTTTATGAGGCCAATTTAATAGCCGCAAGCCTTGTGGGCTATGTTACGGGCTACAGTTTTACACGTTGAGGGAATTTAATAGGGCTGTTGATCTTAGCCAAAAAGGCTGAGACAGCTTTAGTATTCAGTGCTGCTCTTTTAAAGAATTATGTTCATAACTACTTCACTGCATTTCTAGAGAGTACACTCCATTGTATAGAGTGCAGTAAGCAATATAATACACATGTGTGTACATTGCAAGTCTAAAATAAGTCAGAACAACTGTTTATAGCTAATAAAAAATCTCAAGACCTCTTCCCACTGTAATCTAGGACATGCAAAATAAATCACAGTGTGTTCACTCTTTTGACTTTTGGATTGTCAAACACGTTGTGGGCTTATTTGCATTTCCATCCCCATATTCTTAGATTTCAATGAGGACACTGTATTTATTTTGAGATTTTGAGCTGGAGACAGGTTTTCTGACTTGACATACACCAATATTATATTGCTTACTTTACATACTTTTAATATTTAATCTGTAAAATATTACTGTAAATTTCTATTCATGTTGTCAACCATTTTAGCATGTGTATTTGGACAGGCAATGTAAGGTTTGCAGTGGTCAAACATATCATTGCTTCACACTAAAAGCTTTCTCACAGTCATTTCAGACATAAGAATTAAACAGTATCATGGAAATTATGCAGCTTTCAACCACTTGGTACTTATTATGTTACCAAGGAAAACAAAGTAAAGGTTCAGCTATACAACATCAAACAATGTACCATGAAATTGGCAACTACATCAATTTGCTCAGCAGAGTACGAATATAAACAGCATTTTCTGAATTACTTGATCAAAGCAAGCTTGGTTGGTTTGATGGTTTCACCAAGACTGTAGTTTGGATCAACGTGGCTGTATTGCTAGTTGGTTCTCCTGAGTGCCATTAATGATGGTAAATACCGACAACAAGATACAAGATACTGATTTATATGAAATGTCACATGTATATAGGAGGTGGAATCGAGAAACAATGAGAAAGTACGAAAGAGAGACTTATGTTTCTACTGGAGTAATCAATACTATTCTACTCTATATTATTGTTTTAAAATCGAATTTAGCCAAGAAACCTTGCTTGGATTCCATACGTATTGGTGGTAACCTAGAGCCCCAAATAGGTCCCAAAGGAACCCCAATGCCCTACAAATTGGCATTTAAAGTTTGAAATTTATACCCAATGACACTCAAAGAGCAACAGGACTTTTGAATCACAATCAAGACAAAGTCCAACACCTTCTCCACCAATCCAAAAAGATAGAGATGAGAGAAATGTTCTGGGACAACATGGTTCCATGAAACAGATTGGGAAACACTGCTCTGTAATACTATTTGGATTGCCAGAATTAACTTTTTGAGCTGCACTTTCATCTACATTTACATTGTGAGATAAATCAAAATACCAGACAGATGCATTTTATTTTGGCCATTCTGAAAAATTTTGGATAGATTCGGCAAGCAGATGCACAACCAGACTATCCACCATAGAAACTGATGGACCAGATATTTCTGAACATTAATGGAGAAATGCATTTCAATGGATCCAAACCTAAAAGGTATGTTTTGTCAATGTTTGGACAGCAAGTACAGATAAAAACACACTGGCTTTAACAAGTAAGGATGGTTTATAATGTTTATTTGTTTACTTAAATAAATAAGCTTGTCCTCAGGCTATGATTTTAGATAGCTTTCCAATTTGGAGGTGGACCAAAATATGATACTTTCTCAGACAGCATTTCTGCAAACCTTAAATGCAGGGCATATAAGAGATAGCTGCTAGCAGTGTTTTTTTAAAGGTTGACCCCCTAAGAGCATTTTCTGAACCCTAAGATTACAAGCATATGCATTTCTTTAGTAGAAAGCTAGCGTTGCAACACCAATGTATAGCAGGGGAACAATGTGATTTTCACACTTGTGAGAATAGAGTTTAATTTACAAGAATTAAATAAAAAAGGTTTCCAAACCTTCAAATAATTTTTTGGCACCAATGGAAAAAAAGGTGTTTATAAATACACAATATTACATTAAAGCACTGCAGAAATAATGGGAAATGTCTGTCTTGCCTTTAAAGTCAACTTAAACATTGAGTGGCATATAGTGATTTATAAATGTGCTGTGTTGGAAGTTTATAATGCTGTTAATTCTTGCAAAAAAAAGCCCTTGTTACAACAAAACATGATATAATAATGGTAAATTTTTCCCCTAACATGTTAAATCAAAAAGTTGCCTTGGGAATTAATTTTACATTCACTGTGCTCAATGATTACCATCTTTATGAATGTACAATTGGTTAACCCAACACAAGTATTTTTTTTATTTTATTTAACAGCTAAGCTTATAAAAATGTAAATTATGTTTGCATGAACTTTGAAATGCACAATATAGATATATATTCATAGTATAGATATACAATGCCTTGCAAAAGTATTCACCCCCCTTGGCATTTTTCGTGTTTTGTTGCCTCACAACCTGAAATTAACAAGGATTGTTTGAGGATTTGCATCATTTAATTTACAGAACATGCCCACAACTTTGAAGATGTTTTTTTTTTTATTGTGAAGCAAACAACAGATAAGACAAAATAACAGAAAAAGTCAATGTGCATAACTATTCACCCCCCTAAAGTCAATACTTTGTAGAGCCACCTTTTGCGGCAATCACAGCTCCAAGTCGCTTTGGATAAGTCTCTATGAGTTTGCCACATCTTACCACTGGGAATGTTGCTCATTCCTCCTTGCAAAACTGCTCCAGCTCCTTCAAGTTGGATGGTTTGCGCTTGTGAACAGCAATATTTAAGTCTGACCACAGATTTTCTTTTGCATTGAGGTCTGGGCTGTGAGTAGACCATTCCAACACATTTACAGCACTCAAGCTTTGCTTTAGCAGTGTGTTTGGGGTCATTGTCCTGCTGGAAGGTGAACCTCCATCCTAGCCTCAAATCATAGAGTGGTACAGGTTTTGCTCAAGAATATCCCTGTATTTAGCACCATCCATCTTTCCCTCAACGCTGACCAGTTTCCCAGTCCTGGCTGCTGAAAAACATCCCCACAGCATGATGCTGCCACCATTATGTTTCACTGTGGGGATGGTGTTCTTTGGGTGATGTGATGTGTTGGGTTTGCGCCAGATATAGTGTTTTCCTTGATGGACGAAAAGTTCAATTTTAGCCTCATCAGACCAGAGCACCTTCCTCCATACATTTTGGGAGTCTTCCTCATGCCTTTTCACAAACTCAAAACATGCCATTTTGTTTTTTGCTGAATGTAATGTCTTTCTTTTTGCCAAGCTGCCATAAAGCCCAACTCTATGGAGCGCACAGCTTATTGTTCTCATATGTACAGATACTCCAGTCTCTGCTGTGGAACTCTGCAGCTCCTCCAGGGTTACCTTAGGTCTCTGTGCTGCCTCTATCATTAATGCCCTCCTTGCCCGGTCCGTGAGTTTTGGTGGGCGGCCGTCTCTTGGCAGGTTTGCTGTTGTGCCATGTTCTTTCCATTTGGTTATGATAGATTTGATGGTGCTCCTGGGGATCATCAAAGATTTGGATATTTTTTTTATAACCTAACCCTGACTTGTACTTTTCAACAACATCGTCCCTTACTTGTCTGGAGAGTTCCTTGGTCTTCATGGCAGTGTTTGGTTAGTGGTGCCTCTTGCTTAGGTGTTGCAGCCTATGGGCCTTTCAAAAAAGGTGTGCATATGTAATGACAAATCATGTGACACTTAGATTGCACACAGGTGGACATCATTTTACTAATTGTGTGACTTCTGAAGGTAATTGGTTGCACCAGAGCTTTTTATGGGATACATAACAAAGGGGGTGAATTCTTACGCACATGACAATTTTCTGTTTTCTATTTCTAAAAAATAGTTTTATGTATATATTTTCTCATTTCACTTCACCAACTTAGACTATTGTGTTCTGATCCATCACATAAAATCAGATTAACAAAACATTGAACTTAAGGCTGTAATGTAACAGAATAGGTAAAAAGTCAAGGGGGTGAATACTTTTGCAAAGCACTGTAGATCACATATATAGTTGTCAGTGTGGGTAACGTTTGCAATGTTGGTCACGCTTTTGTGTCTCTTACACAGCTAGGGCCGCAACTGCGAGCCTCGCAAAGTGAGGCGGGCAGTCGACAGTTGAGGCACGCATGACTTTGGCTGCAATGATTGCAGTGCGAGCTTTGGAGGTGAGCAGTTGAGGCACGCAGGACTTGGGCTGCAATGATCGCGAGGCACGCAGTTGGTACAAATGCGTAACTTGAAAACACAGAAAAAAAAAAACAATTTTTTTTTTTTTAAATAACACACTAACACACAGCACAGGGGGAGAGCCAGGAAGCCTGGGAGTGAAGTTGCAGACTAATTGAAGCCATATTTTGTGTTTTTCAGTGCTCGAAAACCGGCTAAGTGAGGGAAAAAATGGAGGATGAAAAAACGTCAAAATTCTGAAACAGGATGAAAACGAGGCTCAGCAATGCCATGCACGCAGAACTTAGAAAATACACAACGCCATAGACTTACACGAACACTTACGCCGAACACTTACACGAACAACGCCAGGCACGTGAGACTTTGAAAATAAAACCAACGTCAGTCAGTGCACGCCACGCAAATGGTGCTCAGACGAGGAAAAGCCTTGCCTGCCTTACAATTTTCTTCCCGTAATTTTTGACGGGCATTTCCTGGTAGTTATATATTCATAATACATATATTATGGAGTATCACATCGATGGTATATTGCATTTGCTTTACTGGGGGGTATTTGCTATTTGATTAACCTAATTATTTATAAGGGAATGATTGTCATAATGTTGTGAAAAATACAACAGGGTTAAATGGAACCGTAACTTATAACAGAATCACACTTCCAAGTGTTATATTTATAATATGCAAATAAAGCAAAAAAATGTGTAACGGTTAATACATTTAAGACTGTATTTATTTTTATTTTCTAATTTTGTTTGTAAAAAGCATAGTATATATATATATATATATATATATATATATATATATATTATAACACATTAGTGATCCATTTAAATGCCGTATATAAGACGCCCCCATGTATAAGACGACCACTATTTTTTGAGCCCAAAATTAATAAATAAATATTTTAAAACACCAAACAGAACAACTTTGATATTTTATTAAATATTCAAAACCCTAAAATCTTTAACAATATATTTAGTATCCTAATTATGGTAGGTTATATTTTTTTTTATATTTTTCGGCTAGTTATAACGTGCTGTAACTGCAGCAAACATTTGCACAAAACGGGTTTATACAGGTAGGTAACAGTAAAAAACTATGCATCACTCTCAGTTCCCGACATATCACTTTCTTCAACATTTACTGCACCACTTCCGTCTTCTGAGTCACTGTCTTTATATATGAGATCATCCTCAGTTCCATCCATGGCATTGCGGATTCCACATTTCTAGAAGGATTTCACATCCACCTCTTCCTTGACTTCACTCCATGAGTTTATGACCCATTTGCAGACCTCAGCAATTGTTGTTTTTTTTCACTCTTTCCGCTGATGTCAAGTTATTACCTGCCTTTTGCATCCATTTATTCCATTCTTCTTTCATCAGTGTTCTGTAAACCCACCAGGAATAAGGGCTAGGTGTGTTCGCAAATCCTTTGCAACCCTTTTTGTCTTTTCCGTTAAATGTGCACGGGACAGATCATACACGAGCAGAGCTGGCTTCTTCAAGAGCCCTCCAGTTCTTCTGGACCAAATCTTTGTAAACCAAATAGCCATCAAATCTTCATGCTTCCAGCTGTTCTCATGAACTTGTACAAAAACGCCAGGTGGTATGGTCTCTTTAGGATACGTTTTCATGATCATGTACTCAGTGGGAGGTGGTCCAAATGTTCTCTCTGAAGCTTTATTTCCATGTATTTTTGTGTAATTGATGATTTGTAACTTGAATTTTGCCAAATATGACAAACTTTTTTTTATTTTCTGAATTTATTATGGGCTTGTGCAAAAAAAAACTGTTAATGCAGTACTCTGTGCAGTTGCAGTAATGGCTCCACAGTGCATGCTGGGACATCAAAGCATTACGGTATTCCCTCTGATCCCCATTTCAGCCCCCATAAATACCAGAAAGCAAGACCTTTCTCATTACAAACATTACAGCCTAGAGCATGGATTTAAACTTTATTCGATGATTCCAGAAACTCTGTCCTCCTTAAATCCATGCTCTAGGCGTGTAATTGTTTGTACTGTTTGTAATCAGATTTAAAACCTGTTCTCCTAAAATCCACTCTTCCTTTATTCTACTCTTTTTATTTTTATCATTTATATTTTTATTATTTTGTATTTGACATTGTGGGACAGTGAGGCAAGCGATGGGTGGTCTGGGTAACCAGGGGCGGCAGAGGGGGGGGGGGGGGGGGGGGGGGGGACCAGACTAAAGTATTTACAGTAATTGCAATGCCACGCAGCGGCAGCAGCAAAAATGCAAGTGGCTGCTACATGCGCTAACACTGTTTTGCAGGTGCAGCTTAGGGGAACATAACCGGATTCATAACACACAAGGTCCCTCCTGACTCTGGATGGGGGCTGCTGGGGGCTCCAGACACGAGATCCCTACTGGCTCTGGATGGGGTCTGGGGGGCTCTGGATGTGGGTGGTCGGTGAGGAGTATTTTACTGTGTTTGCAGTTTTGCTGCTGGCTCTGCGTGTTGTATTCCGTGTATAAGACGACCCCCTATTTTAAACTTAAAAATTTTGGTAACAAAGAAAAATATGGTATTTTATTTTTAACAGAAAGCTTTCCTAATCTGTTGATGTCCACTCTCTGAATTCATTGGTTACATCAAGAAGAGTTCTCATTCCTAATATCACAAACAAGGACACAATGATATCCTACAGTAACAGCCTACTCAGTGATAATAATGTTCTAAAACCAACATTTGTTGTCTTGTTCAGACTGTAATCTATATGACCATTACTGATATCCTTGCCCTGAGTCATTCCAGCCAACTGTTCCACCTTATGGTTGTATGATGCAGCATTTATAGTATGCAACAGCCAGGATTTCAATAGGATTCCAGTTCTAAATTGTTTTATTTATTTTCTTCAATCTCATGTACTCTTTTGCATTTTATATAAAGGACTTAATAGAGTATCCTGCAAGTGACCTCCATGAAAAGAATAAATCTATGAAGTACAACACTGTAGCATGCACTGTATAATGTGACATATGTGCATGTATGTGTGTGTATAGTATATATACATGTATACTGTATGTACAATTTTATAAAGGGAAGCAAACTGATTTCAAATGTCTGTGTAAAAATATATTATGACCCTCACTCTGATCACATATAATAATTGTCCAACTGCGAGACGTCGTCACTCTTTGCGTGGTGAGTACGAGCCGTTAAGCCACTAACACTTGCAGCACAAAGGCAATGAGCGCCAAAGGCGAAGCGAGGCGAGCAGTGAAGGCAATGAAACAAGCAGGACTTGGTAAACGCGGGATCGCATTAACTTCCAAGCACTTGGCGGGACTTCGAAAAAAAAAAATTACGAGATGCAGGACTTTTGATAAAAAGAAAAGACGAGATAGCAAAAATACGAGGTAAACGGCCAAACCACGAAAATATAAAAAACACACACAAAAATACAACAAAAACATCACACACAGCATGGGGGAACAGCCAGGATGTCTGGGAGTGAGGTGGAATGCGAATTTAAGGCGATTTCGACTTCTTTCGACAATCTAATGGCTAATGGTAAAACAATGCCAAACGCGTAGCACTTTCACACACGAACGTACAAACAAAAAGATTACAAATGACGGAAAATGCTTGCGAGCCGCGTAACACATTAATAACATTACGAATGTACAATGGCGCTTTACACAACTAAACCAACGGTTTGCCCGCGCGCACACAGCCTATTTCTAATGCACAGTTGGGACATTCATTACACTTTATCATCAGGGCACCAACACTCAAACTGTACATTGTATGCTGCCGGAAAATACAGATTGTTAGCTCTTCAGGCTATTGATTGCTGGATATATTAATTACAAATAGGTAAAAGTATATAAATGTATTCAATAACTAATTAATTCATTATTAGTTAACTAAATATAGATAAATATATCTCTCTCTTTCTGATAAATGATGAAGGTGCTCAGAGGAGCTAAAGTAGACAAGAGGAGAGGCTCGCCATGAGCGCCGAAGGTCCTCAGAGTACAAAAAGGTTTACATTGTGTGTCAAACAGCATTCCCATGGCTTCAAATTTTATTGCCCCGTCATTTTTGACGGGCAAGTCGCTATTATAAAATAATTTACATTATGTCGTTTAGCTTCCAAAAGTATTACAAACTGTATCACAATTAGGACTGTTAATTATCCGGTTCAACACATTTAGTTCAATAAGAAGTCCAAAAACTGGAACATGTAGATAGAAACAATTTATTGATAACGTTGAAGGACAGGAATATAAAGAGCATTAAATGCAAAATAGCATAAACAACTATTAGTGCATCCAATGTGATAGGAGGGCAGCACATTTTTGTGGAGATATATATAAATATATTTAAATGTATTTTTATGGATATATACAATTATATGACAAGGGGAAGGAGAAGGAGAAACTTGGGTGTAGAAACACAAAATGTGAATGGGCTGTTTTTTAGTCGTTCAGTTGTGTCCGACAATCCATGACCCTATGGACCACAGCACACCAGGCACATCCTTTGTCTGGCTGTGCTTATCCTCTTTTGATAACAAAATAAAGGTTAAGTAGGGTAATGGAGCTTTAGCTTCATAGCAGGAATATTTCGTTTCTAGTTAACTTGTGCAGATAACACAACTAACTTAGCAGTCAGAGACAGAAAGTCCTTGTTAAAGGGAAACTGATACCTCTAAACTATGTGGCTTTATATTGCAGCTGTCTTGGCTTGGGACTTGATTCTGCATCTCCTCCCTCCCAGAGAGCTTTCCACATATAACCATAGGTATGGTCAACCAACCTACCCACCAAGCTTTTGAGAAGTTTTTGGTATTTTGGAACGGGAAAGTAGGGTTTACTTTTTTGCAGCAGCAGCACAAGTTCAAACATATTTTGTGTTCAATCAACGTCTCCTCCCACATAAAGTTGATTGGCAGAAACCAAAATGGTAAATCTCACAGCAGTATAATTGCATATCAAATGTAATATATTAGAGACAGTATTTCATTTTCCATTTTAAAATTGCTGCATAGTAGATTTAAAATATTTGGCCACAGTTGTTCTTGGGTAGCACCGAATGTTAGCATGACTTCTAGAAAAGTTTATTCCTTATTATTGAAGAGCCATTGTACCACAAAATGTCCACAAATGCATTTAAAAGAACACACTTTATAAACAAACACAGATACATATTAGGAACGTGTTTGATCCACCATTTTATTACCAGCAAATTGAGAAGAAGAATAAACAGGTTTGAGAGCTGTGTTTTATTATTAGATTTATATTTCAGTGAATGGAAGAAGAGACACAAAGCTGTTGCTGTCCAGACACCATGACCCTCATTCAGTTGAGCCGTTCGGGAGATCCGGGCTCACAAGTGGAGGTCGCAAGTTATTTTGCTATTCAATTGACTTCTGTTTGCGGACTCCAATCCAGTTATGTGCTCCGAGCTGCGATTCATTGCAATTTGTATCATCGCAAGTTAATGCCCTCCAAGCCTTTGATTTTTCACGGCCGCAAGAGTCCTGAATGCTAAAATCGCAAAACGCTATTCAATTGCTATGATTCCCCCTCGCTAAGCAAGCCGTCAAGGCAGGAAAAATGGCAAACATCTAACCACAAGTTACTGGTACCAAGGAGGTCTAGCTAAGGGCTTAATGATACATCTGAGTAAATAAAAAAGCAATACCGCACTTTTATTAAGAGTGAAAGTGATGTTAGGTCTTAGAATTAATAGCACAACATTCTCCAATACTTTATTTCATGTTAAACTTTTGTGTTATATGGAGCACGGCAATTAATGTCAAGTCCTACGGGCTTCAACCTCCAAGCCTGTAGGACTTTGAAATCCAACCTCCATTTTTTCAAAGTCCTAGGGCCTTCACTTACGAGATACGGGCTTGGTCATGATGACGATCTCTGTTTCCATTGGCTGTTTCTGCATCGGGAGTTACGGGCTTGCTCCCGTGACATGTTCAAGCCTGCAAATACTACGTCCGACCGGAATGGTTTCTGATTTTCGCTATAGGCTCCTAATTTGCGGGCCCCGCCAATTGAATAGCATCGCAAAAGTAGAGCAGCGGGCAACTCCATTGCCGGCATTTGGCAGTCTGCGATGGAGTTGCGAGATCCGAATTGAATGAGCCTCCATGAGTCTACTTTTCCTCTGTTTCCAATTCAACACCAGGACGAAGGATGGGAAATTAACCCCAGTCTGTGTCACTTTAAAGTAACTTTTCTACACTACAGGCCAAATATTGCTTATACCAAATACATTATATAATGTTTAAAACAATATTGTTTAAATGTATGAAGGAAGTTATTGGACTGGAGTGGCCCTTTAAAACCAGTACACAGATTAATCAGTTTAGGTCTAGGTAAGGGGTTGACAAATCTATCCAAAACTTAGTAGCCAGCCAAGTTAGGAGCCAATATATAGATTATATATAGAAATATATGAATAATAACTAAAAAAGGCGGGAGCCAGCAGTAAAACTTTTAAGAGCAGAGGCTGGATTTTGTCACGGCCTGGTCTAGGCCTATGGGAAGTGACCTTCGGTGCTTTTACCCAGCACTGTGTATGGGAATATATATTTATATTATTATTTTTACACAGATTGCTTTGCTCAATACAGCTATCATTACTTTAGTCATTGAGTTAAACATCTATAGCAGGAAGAAATCACAAAAGTGCACAACCATCAGGTACATAAATTACTGTAATGTCTCCAATCATCTACTGCAATATCCAGCATCATTGATTTGAAACTATGTAGGATATTGTCCTTAGGAAACAGAGATCTCATTGCAAGATGTGCAATAACTACACCTACTGAGCTCAAACTCTGCTTGAACTGCCAATCAAATGTCAGTAGAGCAGCATCTTCGGTGGGAAGGCAGCATACTGGACATTATTGGATATACTAGCGAATTGCCCGTCAAAAAATGACGGCAATGAAATTGTAAGGTAGCTAAATTAGTAAATGAATATAGTGTACCTATTTTGAAGCATTGTGATGAAGAGCTGGCAATTTGTGTTGATGTTGCTGCAGCATTAGTGGTGTGGAGCTGCTGTATAAGCATGCTGAATGTGTGCAGTGTAACACTGTGCGTGCGCGAGACCAAACCGTTAGCGTAGTCGTGTACTTCCGCATTGGTGTAAAATGGCGAGTAATGTGTGGTATAGGTCTGTATCGGAATATCCGTAGGTGTTTTGTGGTGTTTTGCGAGTTTCTTGTGGTGTTTTGCGAGTTTAGAGTGCTGTAGCCTCGTTTTCGTTTTGTTCGGCGGCCATTTTTTCTCTCGCTTCGTTTTTTTTTTAGTCTCTAAAGTGTTTTATTTCGAGTAAAATCGAGGTGTAAGTTGCATTTTTGAGGTCCTGGGTGCTCCCTCTTGGTGTAGGTAAGTTTTTTATGTATGTGCTGTGTGTATGTATTGTGTTTTAAATGTTTGTATGTCGGCGTGTTGCGTCCGATGTTTGCGAGGTCGTAATGTGTGGTAACGTGTTTCGTACGTTGTTTGCGTGCCTCGTAAAATTTAGCGAGTGTCGTAATTTGTGTGTCGTGTTTTTTGAGTAGCGACGTGAATTTTGCGAGGGTTTGAGGTCCTTGCCCAGTGACCTCGCCAGCAACTGAGTCCCTCGCTTCGCGAGGGGCCTCAGTTGCTGGCATGGAGCGCCTTCGGCGCTCCATGCCAGCAACTGAGACCCGTGCCCAGTGACCTCGCCAGCAACTGAGGCCCTCGCTTCGCGAGGGGCCTCAGTTGCTGGCATGGAGCGCCTTCGGCGCTCCATGCCAGCAACTGAGACCCGTGCCCAGTGACCTCGCCAGCAACTGAGGCCCTCGCTTCGCGAGGGGCCTCAGTTGCTGGCATGGAGCGCCTTCGGCGCTCCATGCCAGCAACTGAGGCCCTTGCCCAGTGACCTCGCTACGCGAGGGCCGCGGCTCGCTACGCGAGGGCCGCGGCTCGCTGCGCGAGCCCGCAAGCGTGAGCAACGACTCGTACGCTCACAACTATATATGTGATTGATCTGCAGGTAGAGGCACCACATATAATAAACACTACAAGCTGAGCAGACTTAAACCACAGGGAAATCAAAATGTTGTTAAAGAGGGAGTTTCAGTGTTTGACTTTTCTACACTGAAATTTTTCTTTACCAGAAAATTCTATTGCACACAATAAATACAAGGACAACCTAATGGTTCCTGGCACCTTAGGAGAGTTAATACTGTGTAATCTCCTTCCATGTTTTATGTTGACTAAAATGAAAAGCCAGTCTTGTCTCCGTGTCTGTCCTTATCACACACTCTAGACCCGTCGATCTCTATTTCCCTGCTTTTTTTGTTGTTATTGTCTGTCTCTTCCTATTCCTATCTATCTTTATTTATTTAATTATCTCTCTTTTTCTGTTCTTAAGTGTTTACCTTTATTAACTTGATATTGATAAAGAAAAATGTAAATAGAGATACATAAGCTTCCTATTTTTTATTTTATTTACAATGGTGTCTATATCCATATGTGGCATCTCCATATCCATGTGACAGAGGTGTTTGGCACAATCAGAGAAAAACTTCCTTCCCTCAACAGTACCTGGTGGTCCAGTGGTTAGGATTTGGTGCTTTCACTGCTGTGACCTGAGTTTGATTCCAGTCAGGGAGCCAAGAGCTCACACCACCCTGAAGCCATGCAGGGTTGGGCCCGGTCAGTACTTGAATGGGAGACCACATAGGAATACCAGGAGTGGTATGCTGTGGCCAACTGGAGAAGGAACTGGCAACCCACTCTAGTATCTCTGCGATGAATACAAGTGGATCAGCCATGTGGTCATGAAGAGCCGAACACAACTTAACAATGCAAACACACACCACACACACACTGAGTTAAAATATCCTGTATTATATCTATGACCACACTCAAAAGAAAGGTGCAGACCTGAAATACCAGGTAATTTTCCTTGGATGAGGAAACCAGACAGACATTAGTAGTCAAATACTACAGCCACTATGAACGGTGACATTTATTGGTCAGAAACAAATTTGAAAGGCTTAACAGGGGTTTCCATGATCAATGCGTCTGGAGAATTTAGCTCCAAATTAAGGACTAGGTACACATAGATAGAAACATAAGGCTGTTTTGCCCGCATCCTGTTGAGAGAGGAACTGGATGGTATTTCTGGGAATGGAAGCGGGGTCCGATATATACTACATTGTATTTCTCCTCTGCTGAGTTTTAAGAGGTTGCTCTCTGAATAGGCCAAATGTTTATAGGAGAGATAACAATAGTGACATAGGTGCTCAAACTGAGAACAGATACACTAAGTCGATCTTTCTATATACATTACTGTAAAGCAGTGCCGTCCCAACTGATATTTTGGGCTGGATATTTTATTTTGCCCACGGGAATCCCATATCAAATGCCGTTTAAATACTTAGAAAAATTTAGATATTTAGGACAAGAATTGACAAATATATCTGAAATTTACAGGGCCAAAACATTTTTTTAAGAGCCAATGAATGGATTATAATTAGAAATAGGTGAGCCATAACTAAAAAGTTCAGAGCCAGCAGTATATTTTAGGAGCCATGGCTTCGGGGTTATGTCAAGCCCTAACTTAATACATTATTATTAACTTTTATTTGTATCGCGCCAACATATTCTGTAGCACTGTACAGGGGATAAGAACAAGGAAAAATACAATATTTACAAAAGCTTAGAATCTTTGTAGAAAGTGTGTTTTTCCAAAGCACCCTACAAGATTAAAAACTCGCTACTTACAATCTAAAGGATACAGTGGATATTAAAAGTCTACACACCCATGTTAAACTATCAGGTTGCTGTGCAGTAAAAAAATGAGTTAAATCATTTCAGAACTTTTTCCACCTTTAATGTGACCTATAAACTGTACAACTCAATTGAAAAACAAACTGAAATCTTTTAGGTAGAGGGAAGAAAAAATATAAAAATAAAATAATATGGTTGCATAAGTATGCACACCCTTAAACTAATGGACTGGTGGAAGAGTTTTGAAATATTCCTGCACTAAGTAGAATGAAAAAGAAATAAGACAGGAATATGTAAAGCAACAATACTCAATACAAGTATGACCAGAGTAAAGTACCTAGCTCTTGGTTTGGGCTTGTCCTGTTGTTGTTTTCTTCTCTTAGTGTGGGAGGAATAAAACGCCCATCCATTCTATTTAAGAAAATCTATAGAGTGCATTTCTAATAAATTTATTAGATTTTACACAGGTTCAAATTACCTGGACTTAATCCAGGTGCAGCATATTGTACATGTACCATAAATAAGGCAGAAAAGACCCGCTGCTATTAGCAAATGCAAAACATGTAACAGGTAATTGAATAGTACTATAAATACAGTAATTTTGCTTGCAGTTATGTTACTATATATACTCGGTGCATATATAAGTCAATACATGTTTTGTATTTAAAGGGACACTGAAAGCATTTTTCTATTTGTTGCATCTGAAAGAGGGTATTTTAAAATATACCACTGTGTGTTTCTCCTTTTTCAAATAAAGCTCTCAAAACAGAAAAATCAACAGCCTTATTAAATTGCAATTTGGCCAATTGAATAGGGCTCTCTATATAAGCACATAGCATATTTTTTTTAAAGAAGTTTTTAGTTATTGAACTTCTATCAAAAGCAAGGTCTTCACTAAGTAAAAACGTGTGTAAAAAAAATATGCTCTGTGCTTATTTTGAGCCCTATTCAATTGGCCGAATCACAATTTAATAAGGCTGCAAGTATTTAACGGATCTGTGGGCCTGACTAGTAATACCTGTTTGCCAATTAAATCTACAGACAAGACAGATTAGGTTTTCCTTACTATGTCTGCAAAACACAGCTTTTGTAATGTTTAAAAGCATGCTCCTTTAAATGCATGATTTATGAATTGTGTTCCATGGCCCTCCAAGCGTTATTTCATTTACATTTTGGAACCAAGCTATAAGTGTAAGTAGGAGACTTACTATATTTTAAAATTCCTTAAAACTGAAAACCTAGTAGAATGCATATTATTCTAATTTATCATGTATGTGAAGTGAAAACACAATGACCAGGATGACATCATGTTGTCTACCTAGTGGTCCAGTTGTACACGATCACTATTCTGTTCAGAGAAGCATTCCAGAAGAGCTCCTTGTAAAGGCCTATCCATATATGGGCATCTTAAAGAGAAGACTGCCAAGCACATTTAACAAAAGCATTATTCATTGTTGAAGGAATTCCGGATTCATAGTAAGATGATGGTTTATTTAAGCATTTCACTTTGTCACATCACATTTGTCACACTCAAGCTTTCAGTGCTTTCCAGCTCATCTAAACATTTATGTAATGCAGCATATTTTATGTAAAAAATATATAGAAAGAAAAATATATTTTTTATACATTTATTGCCTGAGGAAATGTCAGGTCTGTCACACACTAGAGAACGAGCAGATATTATTGCACACTATAACATATCCATATCATATTTGTAAAAGGAAGCAGATTGTGCAATGACTCTGGAGAAATTATATATATATACAGTGCCTTGCAAAAGTATTCACCCCCTTGACTTTTTACCTATTTTGTTGCATTACAGCCTTAAGTTGATTGTTTGTTAATCTGAATTTTATGTGATGATCAGAACACAATATTCTAAGTTGGTGAAGTGAAATGAGAAAAATATACACATACAACCATTTTTTAGAAATAGAAAACAGAAAATTGGCATGTGCGTATTTATTCACCCCCTTTGTTATGAAGCCCATAAAAAGCTCTGCTGCAAACAATTACCTTCAGAAGTCACATAATTAGTCAAATGATGTCCACCTGTGTGCAATCTAAGTGTCACATGATCTGTCATTACATATACACACCTTTTTTGAAAGGCCCCAGAGGCTGCAACACCTAAGCAAGAGGCACCACTAACCAAACACTGCAATGAAGACCAAGGAACTCTCCAAACAAGTAAGGGACAATGTTGTTGAGAAGTACAAGTCCGGGTTAGGTTATAAAAACAATATCCAATTCTTTGATGATCCCCAGGAACACCATTAAATATATCATAACCAAATGGAAAGAACATGGCACAACAGCAAACCTGTCAAGAGACGGACGCCCACCAAAACTCACGGACTGGGCAAGGAGGGCATTAATCATAGAGGCAGCACAGAGACCTAAGGTAACCCTGGAGGAGCTGCAGAGTTCCACAGCAGAGACTGGAGTATCTGTACATAGGACGACAATAAGCCATACGCTCTGTAGAGTTGGGCTTTATGGCAGAGTGGCCAGAAGAAAGTCATTACTTTCAGCAGAAAAACAAAATGGCACGTTTTGAGTTTGCGAAAAGGCATGTGGGAGACTCCCAAAATGTATGGAGGAAGCTGCTCTGGTCTGATGAGACTAAAATTAAACATATTTTAGCCATCAAAGAACCCCCTATGTCTGGCGCAAACCCAACACATCACATCACCCAATCAGCAGCCGGCACTGGGAAACTGGTCAGAGTTGAGGGAAAGATGGATGGTGCTAAATACAGGGAAATTCTTGAGCAAAACCTGTACGACTCTGTGCGTGATTTTTTGGCTAGGACGGAGGTTCACCTTCCAGCAGGACAATGACCCCAAACACACTGCTAAAGCAACACTTGAGTGCTTTAAGGGGAAACATGTAAATGTGTTGGAATGGCCTAGTCAAAGCCCAGACCTCAATCCAATAGAAAATCTGTTGTCATACTTAAAGATTGTTGTTCACAAGCGCAAACCATCCAACTTGAAGAAGCTGGAGCAGTTTTGCAAGGAGGAATGGGCAAAAATCCCAGTGGTAAGATGTTACAAGCTCATAGAGACTTATCCAAAGCGACCTGGAGCTGTGATTGCCGCAAAAGGTGGCTCTACAAAGTATTGACTTTAGGGGGGTGAATAGTTATGCACATTGACTTTTTCTATTATTTTGTCCTATTTGTTGTTTGAAGATTTTTTTTTATTGTGAAGCAAAGTTGTGGGCATGTTCTGTAAATTAAATAATGCAAATCCTCAACAATCCATGTTAATTCCAGGTTGTGAGGCAACAAAACACGAAAAATGCCAAGGGGGTGAATACTTTTGCAAGGCAATGTATATATATATATATATATATATATATATATAAAAAATAAAATAAAATACATATATATATATATATATATATATATAGTAAATAAATATTTGAATGTCTAAGATAAGTAAAAAAGATTTTACTATAAGACATGTATGGTAAACAGAAAGGGCCTCATTCTATTATCGGCCGTAAATCGGCCGTAAGGCTGCGATTCCTTGCGGGGGTTCTGTTAACTCGCAATTCAATTATACGGCCCTGCACAGATCTCCCCTTACGGCCGGCCGTATATCTTGTAACCGGCCGTAAGCGCAGAAATGTAAAAACGCAAAAATAAATTCAAGCCTGCACTGTACAGCTCTGTAAATGCTAGGGATCATATTGGGGGACATGAGGATTAAAAGTAACCCACTCTCAAGCTTGCACATCAGCCCAAACCCGAGTTCAAATTAACTATTTATTTTCCGGCTGCGGCGTGGGCGTGTCTGAGGTGCTCCAAGCACTCTGGACTTTTTACATGTATATTTTACGTATATTAAAAAATATATATTTTACGGATTTGAGTATAGGGTAATTATGTGCTATTTTTGCTAACACCGAATATCACTTTATAGACTTTGCAAAGTGCAGGATGGCTTTATTTGGGCTATTTTATGTGCTTAATTGGTGCTAGCGGGACCTCTTTCCTGCAAGTAAGCTGCGGTTAGCTTTTAGCCTTGCAGAGAGGGTTCCCGGAGCAATTGAATTGCAAATGGGAATTTCTTACGGCAGATTTCCTTGCGGCCATTTTAGATCAAAGGCTTTCCTCCGGCGCGAGCGGCCGCAAGAGATAGCAAGGCACCGTCCGCAAGCCTGCCGGAATCCCCGGCCGGAGGGGAATAGAATAGCCGGAAAGCTTGCAGCCGGTCCTTGCGGCTGCGGCCGATAATAGAATGAGGCCCATAGCATGTATGGTGCATCGGATGTCTAAAGGATTTACTTTTAGACATTTACATGTACGTGTATTGACTTCCTTTTTGTCTGTGTATTTGCAAAGCATCACTGGGTAAACTGGAATAAGAAAAATATTTCCAGGAATGTATATAAATACAGATGCAGACATGAACATTAAACATTTAGGCTAAAGAAGCAACTGTTCCTTATAGGTTACAATAAAAAAAAATTCCTAGTGGAGGATTAAATGTAAATAGCAGACACTTTAGCACTTTGCAAAGGACAGAGATTTTGTTTCAAAGAATGTCATCATGTTAACAGAGTATATCTTAAGACAATCCACCTTTAAATACAAAAGAATAAGTAGCTATTTTAGGAACTGAAGCAAGAACAGCTCTAGAGTCATCTAAACTATGTTAAGGGAATACAGTCTGTAAAAGTGACTGCACAATATCAAATGTAATCAAGTGCTAATAGACCCTGCTTGGTACTTGAAGAATAAACGTTGGCTATTTTGAATCTGTACCTTACGTATTAACAATTTGTCAGGTCCTCGAAGTCAGAAGATATTATTGAAAAGGTCCCCGACGGCTGATCCTAAAATAGAATTGGTTTATTTGTTTTAGATATTTTTGCCCATCCTGTTTTAACCAACTTGGTTATGTTCTGAATCAATGTCGTACATTTGTTTGCTATTTTATGCCCATATTTTTAAATAAGGAAAAAGTTTGAGGGACTGTATGCCACTCTCCAGAATAGTGCATGTGTACAGTGCACAAGCACATACTGTATACACAATAATACTGCACCATGGGGCCTATTAAATTCTGCGATTTTGAGTAAAGGAGCCCACAAAACTTATGGCTATTAAATTGGCCTCTTTTAGCTAATGATCTGCGTGTTACAGGCGGAAAAACTCTACGGGCTGTCAAAATCGGAACTCCGACCCAGCTAAGCCTTTGATCTTTCAATCCCTTAAATGTAACAATAGCAAATTGATATTAAATTACTACAAGTCCTTAAGCCCGCAACTGTTTTTTACACCCGTATATGGCAAATGTAGCCACAAATTTTATGGGTACCCAAGAGGACCCTTAAGGGGGTTAAACTCCTGTCCGTAGCACTGTAAAAGCAAATATAAACACACTACTGTACTCATAATTAAAGGGAAAGTGATGTTAGGAATTAAAATGAATAGCACAACATTGTCAAGCACGCAAATCTGCACTAAACTTTTTTTTATGTTTAATTTCCGTGTTATATCGATCCCAGCAATCAATCTATTAATACATAATGGAACTTGTATTGATTTTGTCATATCGCATTATTTCTGTAATGCAAGTCTAATCGCAACTCAGACTTCAAAACCGAAAGTGATTGAAATGTAACCTCCATTATCGTAACCCTCCACGATATTGGAGTTTTAAATAAAAAACTGTAAAAAATGGCTGATTTGGGATGCTAGAATTTAACAATTTCATCAGTTAATTAGAGGTCTGTTTTAGCGATCACCTAAAGTGATCTATTGACATAAGTAGTCTGTAGGTATGAATGTGTTTGAATGTTGGATATGTGTAATTGTCTGTATTGTACAGTAACATGTGTATGACATCTAGTAAAAGTTGATAAATGTTTTTTTCTTTTTATTACTATTGTATTAACTGTAAATTGAACGACTTGATGTCACATGAATGTTTTATACATGTTTATATTTTGTAATAAAAACTAATAAAAAAAAAAGAAATGTAACCTCCATGTTTTAGTGACGTATGGATGATGGTCTCTTTTACTATTGGCTCTGTCTATACCCGTAACTCCGGGTTTGAATAATTTATCATGTTCACGGCCGCAAATGCTACGTGTCGAAGCATGCTTTACGGATTTGGATTCTGGCCATGTTGTTGCCGCCTTTTCTAATTTAATTGCTCAGTAAGTCCTGCAAATTTCGAACCCACAGACATATGGGCTGTACGACACCCACTGCGGGAATTGGAATTTAATAGGGCCCCATGGATTCCAGAGGCATAGTAAGTTATGGAGGAGGTAAATACCATATAAAGGAAGTAGCAAAGGTGTCAGTCATGGCAGAAAGGTAAAGTATTCTATAAATAGTGTCTAAAGCTTAGGAGCCGGGAAGCTTGTTTAGGAGACTGTTTTCTAGGAGCCTGGAAGGAGGTCCTTCATAGGGATGCAATGTACATTGGGAAATATTTAGGAGCCAGCAGTACACAGTTTAGAAGCCAAGTCTCCACAATTGTAAATAAGTATAATTACAATATATTGATTTTAACAATTATGAGTAGAAGTGTTAGATAACTGAGCGTGAAACTTAGGTGTTTTAAAATTAAATTACCTGAAAAGATCCCTTCTCAAGGTGCAGTTAGCATCTTAAAGTGCATAACTCTTAATATAGGTGATAAGAATATACAGAATTGATATAAATAACAATGACACCGGCTTTCACACCGCTTTCAGTTAAATCGCCTTTGCTAAAGGTATTAGTAGAGATAGATGTTATTTCAGGCAATTTATTCTTAATACAGTAGACTCTCAGTTATCCGGCACCCATGGCGATTGGTAGATGCTGGATAAATGTTGTTTCTGGTTGCTTGAGAGTCACTATTAAAATAGGCCTAGATTAGCTACACATAGGATGTATATTTGTCAGTGAGGCCTGTTCTAGCAGCAGCAGCTTTCACTCCACACTTACACACAGGTACGTCGTGCTCGATGGTGTGGTGCTGATCCCGGGGGAATGTAACTCCAACACTGCACTGGCTCAGTCACTCATGCCTGTCTGCTTCCAAGTAACATTGAATTGCAGAGACATACAGTGGATGAAATCTAGGTGCCTGTAAGCATTTTGTGGTATGACAGCCTGGCTCCTGGCATTTGCTGAGCCCTGTAAATATAATGTTTATTTAAAGTACGGTATTCCAATTTTTTTTCTGGTTGCTTGAGAGTTCTGCTTGCTTGAGTTCAGGAAAGACCAACTAGAGCAGCTGAACTTTATTTGGGGTTAATCAGAGGCACTTTAAATGATAGCAGGTATGCTGACTCCTATTTAACACGATTTGGAATGCGATTGCTTAATTCTGTACACAGCTACATCCCCAGTTATAACAGGGTGTGCATACTTATGCAACCATATTATTTTATTTTTATATTTTTTCTTCCCTCTACCTAAAAGATTTCAGTTTGTTTTTCAATTGAGTTGTACCGTTTATAGGTCACCTTAAAGGTGGAAAAAGTTCTGAAATGATTTATCTTTGTCTCATTTTTTTACAGCACAGAAACCTGACATTTTAACAGGGGTGTGTAGACTTTTTATATCTACTGTATATATATATATATATATATATATATATATATATATATAAAAATGTTTTCACATATACACAACCATGCCAGCTGTTGCCAAACCTCGCCAGCTTATAGGAGTGGCTTCTCCCAAAACTTGGAATAGATATTTTATGTTAGGGAGCAAGTTACACAAGCGCCAAAGTCTACAAATAAGATCCTATTCCTGAACACAATATTAATATTTCATCTATAATAAGTAAAGTATGTGAAAGACTTGCACAGCGCAATATTTGTAACTGTCCAGTTAAGTACTTGGGTAAAGTGAGATTGGTACAGTCAGCTTAAGGAAGAGAAATGTGCAGTGCACGTAATTTAACACAGATGGCCCTGATTGGCACCTGCTCTCCAGTCGCTCTGCCAGTATATACCATGAATTCTTTCTCCCTTAGAAACCACAGATGATGTAGGTCAATACAGAGGTCACCACTTGGGCTGTGCAAAACCGTCTGTAATGTAGCTGGCTAGCCAATGTGTGTCAACAAAAAAATGCAGGCTATGCAATGGAGCAAATAAAGCTTTGGGGAAAAAATATCTTCTTCCACTGGAATACTTATGGATGAAAGCATATATAAGTTTGCTAAATAAACAACTGACAGTTGCTTGAAAATTAGAATAGTTTAGATACAAATATACGAATAATATATATTGTGACAGCACTTTCTAAAAATGTTACTGGACATTCCTTTGCATGCCGGGCTACACTCCTGACGTCAAACGTCTACATTTTGGACACTGACTAAGCCCCCGTATCTCCATTGGCACTCAGTGAGTACTGCAATTACAATACAATGAGCACTGGTGGGCACCAAAAGAAATACAATTGCATAAATATATGACAATGATACATATATATTAATAAAAGCCTATTTTTTACGTGTTTGGTATACAGTGTACAGCAGCTTTTAAATTGACTAAACATCTGAATAGGGCCCCTTAGGAAAAAATTATGGCATCCACTGAAAAAAACACATTAAAAATATAAACATCACAGCTACTAAAAAGCTGCAAAAAGGCTAGAATAAAAAAATAAAATAAAAGCGCTTCCTTCTTAAACATCCCTAGCCGAGGTCCCAGTTAAAGTAGAACAGTAAAGTACCAATAAAGACATGAATATCTGCAGTTAGTAATTGAATTTTACTACAAGTCTACTGTCAATCAGCTCAAGAGATCCTATCACCAGATTGGTCTTGTTATCAGTACCCAGTTAGCTCATGATTGAGGAATGGCTTCCTGGATTATAAGCTTACTTTTGTATATGGATTCTGAGGTGTTAACATGTGAATGCTCAGTCTCTACTAATACATTGGAAGACATATACAAAAGGAAGCCATTAATCCATTAATGAGCTAATTGGTTACCAAAAAGAAGACCAATCTGATGCAAGATTCTCTTGAGCTGAGTAATAGCCAAAATGTAGTATGTTCAATGTTGTATTTCTATCACTAAATTATATCTGTTTTTTTTAATAGCTTCCATCTGTAAATACTCATTTGGATTATTGGCAACTGATTGTTCTACTATAATTCTGACCTCTGCTTTGGTCCTATATGTTATGATTGTTTGTCTTTATGCTACTGCACATCCCTATACAAAACATAGTAAACTAAATACCGTATATACTCGAGTATAAGCCGAGTTTTTCAGCCCTTTTTTAAGGCAAAAAGGGCCCCCTCGAGTCACTCTCCCCCCCGTGTCTCTCTTACCCTCCCGTGTGTCTCTCTAACCCCCTGTGTGTCTTTCCCTCGCCCCTCCTCAACCTCAACCCCCCTCCTCAACCTCAACCCCCCTCCTCCACCTAAACCCCCCTAAATACCCCCCCCCCTCTCCCCTCACTTACCTGCTTGTGCTCCGGCCTCCGCTCCTTGACCCGGTGCGCATGTGACGTTACCCGGTATATGCTAATGACGCGGCGCGCATGTGACGTCACATGCGCGCCGGGTCAAGGCGCAGAGGCCGGAACACAAGCAGGTGTGAGTGGAAAGGGGGAGGTATTTAGGGGGGTATAGGTGGAGGAGGGGGGTTTAGGTGGAGGAGGGGGGTTGGGATTGAGGGGGATTGAGGGGGGCACAAGCAGGTAAGTGAGTGGAAAGGGGGGAGGTATTTAGGGAGGGTATGAGGTGGAGGTTGAGGATGAGGAGGGAGGTTGAGGATGAGGAGGGAGGTTGAGGAGTGGGGTTGAGGAGGGTGATATGGGAGGGGGGAAGAGACACAGGGAAGGGAGAGGTTGGAAGAGACACAGGGAAGGGAGATGGGAGAAGAGACACGGAGAGAGAGGGGGACACAGAGGGCACAAGAGGGACACAGGGGGCAGCACATTTCCCACCCTCGGCTTATACTCGAGTCACTCATTTTACCCAGTATTTTGTGGTAAAATGGGTGCCTCGGCTTATACTCGGGTCGGCTTATACTGGAGTATATACGGTATATTACAGGACTCCTAGTTAAAGCACGATATATTAATTAAATCGACATCATTACATTTCTTTAGTTGTGAACCAAACATTGGAAGCAGAATATAGATACAAACCACAGGTTCAGAGAGTCACATACAAACGAAATCCAACCATGGTAACAAACCTATTTTTAGAACCTGCTCAAAGTTCTCATTACATAGTATGCATATCCACACACGCGGTACTTCATGGAGAAGTCTCCTGACAGCACAAATCTGTCCTGGGGTCCAGATGCAAGCTAACTCTGAAATGTGTTTAATACAGTTGATAATTGTTGATATTTTTTCGGATCCCGAGACAGTAAGGCACTATCATTCTAGGAAAGTAAAAAAATATATGCAGCCATTAATTTGTTACATTATGTGATACTCTGGAAGCTGCCATTGCCAAACAAGATGCCAATAAGGTTTCACATTTGTTGAACTGAAAGCTTTCCGGGTTTCAACAAAAGCAATAGGAACCTTATCATAACACACACAGCAAAGGTAGTGTATCATTCGACTGAACATAATGGTTAATAAATTAAAAAAAAATCTAAAAATTTGACGTAGGTTAATGCTATTTTAGAAGGACTTAAAAGGGCCACTGTAGTCATAAATACGATTTAAATTTGATTATTTATCAACTGATTAGCAATAAAATCAGTATTTGAAAAAAAAAATGAAGTCATTTTTCAATCCTGCATTAGAACTTAGTAGCATTGTAGTTTCCAGCAGATATGCTTCTCTATCTCTACTCCTATTATTGTGTCCAGGGGTAAACTGGGATGTGCCCAGAAGGCTGTGCTGAATCTGTTTTTCTCTATTATGTGCAATTGCCACTGCAGGGATGGAGGGAAATAAAGACGAATAGGACAATAGATAAAGACTCCTATCATTACAGTCCTCCTAGGCAGATCCTCTCTCATCTCTAGGTATCTGATAGCGGATGTAGTAAAAGCACAACCTTCAAACTCAGTTTTTAAGAGTTACATTAACTTTTTTTCTTCAAATGTTGATTTTATTGATAACCCGTAATTAAGTAAACAAAATAAACCTCATTTATGAGTAATGCATTGGTCTATACAGGTACATAATATTTTATGTCCAAACCAGGTTTCTGTTACTACAGAAAATATGTTATAGGGACACCATTACGCATTCAACTAAAAAAATGGTGTACATAGACCAACAATGGACATTTCAAATCTGAGTGCATTGAGAGATTCAAATGTATAGTGTGCTTTTTAACTAAGAGTAGTATGAATAAATACAATTCAGAGTAAAAACAGAAAGCGTGTTATAGGATCAAGTACTGTGTGGGCTTACTAGTATATGTACAGAGCACAATCAGTACTAACCAAACTAGATTTGAGGATGTGGACATTGTATTATGAGTTCAGGTAGATTAATATGTGGAAAACTTCTACATAAAAGACCACTGCATAATGAACAAAAAATATTTCTGTTAAATAAAATGTTGATGCTTCTGCTGGACCACAACGAGATCCATGGTGGAAGATGTGTGTGAGATGGAGAACTATAGTTGAACTGAATGATGCAAGGTATCTGCTTCTGGGCTAGTTAGGGGAAATGGGTATGGTGTAAAAGTCAGTCTTATCTAGTAATCAAACAAAAGCTTTTGATTTTTACCGGTTTCTTCCTTCCACACAACTCCCTCCACTGATAACTACAAAAACACTCCCTATCATCCAACTCTTAGAATATGATGTAACAAACTCAAAATGGACTGTACTTATAAAGTCTTCAGAAATTCAGATTTTTCCAAAAAATGTTTTATATCTGGAGCTTACACAGCTACGAATATGGTTAGTTTGGTACATATTTGACAAACAAGTGTATTTTTCAGTGATCCTTCACTGTCGACTAAATTTGGGAACCAATGTTAGTGTATTGGAGGCTCTGAAGCATGTTCGTCTAGATTTGCTTTGGCACTGGACTAATGGAACACAGAACATGGATTCATTTTTAGAAACATATGGGTAAGAACAACTTTTCAGACCTTAGAACTATTTGAGCTCTGGAGTATTTAGTTAAGGCAGTTAATCCACCCAACTAGTGATCACAAGATTTTAATATGTGTTATCACAGTAATGGAGAAAACTTTGACTTCAAAAAGTCCAGTTTAGCCAAATTAAATACTAAATAGCTACATACCTTGAGGCTGCTATTTCTACTTTTGTTCTTGCCACAGCAGCTGCCCTCTGGGCTCCTTCAATCGCTCTGTCTACTTTCTCCTTCGTTTTTGTGTTCTTTATGGGTATAAGTTGTTTTCTAATTCCCCGGACTAAAACATTGTTTTTATATTTCCCTTCTTCCTTGGTGCCATCTGGAAATACAGTACATCCATATCCATGCCTCCTATTATTCTGCCATTCACCTTCATATTTCATACCATTTGAACGCTCACTAACACCGAAGCCAGTGCGTTTGTCATTTTTCCATTCTCCCATGTAGGTTTCGGTTGTTGTGGCATCTACATGATCTTCTACAGGACAATAGTCACAATCTCCATCACCAAAACTAATAGTAGAGTTGGCATCACTAGAACTAATCCTACTCATGGCTGCATCACTTCTGACTGAACTGCGCTTGCTAGATATGGAGATCTTAGACTCAGATTTTCTTAGTTTAATACTACCAAGAAGAGAGCCTCTTCTGAACAATCCTTTCTTCTTGCCAGTCATTAGTTCAGAGTCACTGTGAAAATTCAAGACAAATCCACCACGTGTTCCTGCTGGACTGTCTACTCCTATGTCATGTAGCACAGTGCCATTACTTTGTTCACTACGTAGTGAAGACAAGGAGGTTCTAAGAGGTGAACGAATCACTGTTGCCATGCCGTAGGGAACACTTTGGCGCACACCATATCCATGTCTCATCCCACCCATCCACTGTCCCTGGTATGTACCTGTAAAACAAAAAACAACTCCTTAATTCACAAACATTTTAAGCATTTAAAACCAGTATTAAATAGTAAACAAATGTACAAAATATAACTGAATAATAGGGAAAAAAATAGCATTAAGAACAATATATACATAACCGCTATGAGCATGTGACAAGCTTAAGGCTAAATAATTTAAAATCACTTTTATCAAAGTTAAACGGACACAAATGTTCTACCCAGCCCAATTTAGGATTGCGCTTTACCCACCTAATTAGCATCGCTCCCCCCACCAATCTTGAGACAATTATAGTAAAACTATATACCCACTCAGCTACTCCTTCATGCCACCTCTCTTTTTGCAATCAAATAAATATAATTTATAGAAACAGAATGATTATTGTATTTATTATATTAAAAACTTTGTAAGATCTTGATGACTCACTCTGACTTGTGGCTCCCCTATGTTTTCCTTCTCCAGCCATATGTTTTATGTTCACCCCACATTGTTTGCTAGTCGTACAATCAAGAAAATGAGAGAATTCATCCCATGATGTTTGTTTTCCCTATAATGCCACTGTATTGCTCATAAGGGGAAACTTTCTCACCTGGCTGAGTAAATTATGGTATTAGGGAGGCAGAGAGGGTAAAGCAGACAAAAGAGACATATGAAAAGTAAGTTCTCATGTTTTTGCAAGCATTTTACTCCATTAAATGCCACAATCTTCCTCCTCCTTTTTTACCATAGTATCTTTAACGGACTGTAAATAAACAAAAGTTCTTCCAGTGTCATTTTAATCCAAATAAAAAACAATGGTATCTTGTTAAAAATGGCTACACTGTTAAGTGCCATTTAATTTTTATCAACACATACAGTACATATGAGCCTGTACATTGTGAAAATAACGCTCTTATTACAAGATTTCAGATTTGCAGTGAGGTTACTGCCGGAAGTACCAGAAAAGAACACCAGATATGTTAAAAAAAATAAGAAAAATATACTGTAGGATAAAGACTTATTTACAAATGATTATATATATATATATATATATATATATATATATATATATATATATGTAGTTATAGTCATTTTAGGGGATTTAACTGACTTTGTGCACATCTTACAGGCTTAACCTCTGTCTCCAATAACAATATAGTGAACACATCCAATAAAAAAGCAAATGCTCAGGAGGCTTTTCTATCACTTAAGCTTTCAGAGCCCAGTGACAGAAATTAAAGTAGATCTGTGTATCATATTGCATGTCCCTTGCTAACCATAGGCAGAACTAATGCAACCAGACTGTGATATTGCAGGACATTCGGAGGTGAAGTCCCAGAGGTGGGTAGAGGAGGAGACATAATGGCATCTTGTAAGTAGGAAAAAGAGCCTCACAGTCTACATTAAAGATCTTGTCAATAAAACTATTACCTTCAATAATTATTATTTTGTAATATAGAAATTGTTGGTTCCTGACAAACTTAAAGGTTTCATTCACTTTAGATCTGCTGCACTGTTTAGTGATGAATCAGTTGCAGGGAAGTGATACAGTGCTACCGATGATAAGCAGTTTGCAAAAGATGGAAGGAGCTCAGGCTTAAAGACCACTTTAATGGATTCAATAACAATAGGTAGGAATTGATTAGAAACAACTATCTTAAGCTTTAACTGTGCTTTTAAACAATTCATTACTTTTAAAACCATAAGGCTGTATAAGATCCGGATATCTCCACTCACTAAATGATGTATTGTCTTTGGAGTGGTACCTGCCCAGGTGGAAGAACCCAAAGGAAACCACTCTGTAATACACACATTAGTAGAAGGCAATAATGTAACATGAGCTACTAGCAAGGTACACAAATACACTTGCTACTGCAAGTATGGTATGTCTGTTTGGAGAGCTTTCCCCTCTGGATGGCTCCCACTCTAAAGACAATACATCAATCAGGGGTTGTATATATAAGTAGCTCATACTGCCTGGAAACATAGTGAAAAACATTAATTTGTTGTATAAATGCACAGTAAAAGTTCTAAAAAAGTTGTTTTCTTTCTTATCAGGTCCTACCTAACTATTGTTTAGAGATAGCTCTTTAAAAATTATGGTAAACATGACCTGTGAAAGGCCCAGTGGGTATGTCCGTATAACCCTTTGGGCGTAACTTACTCCCTGAATAATTTGTTAGGCACAAACACTTCCTAAGCCCTCTAATTAAATAATTAGACACAACCACTTGTTGGGGGAATACTGGCCACAGCGTTAATTGGTAAACCCAAATTCACACATTTATTTAAATATACATAAAGAGAGGGGAAGAGCCTGATGACCGAGACAGTACACTCTGCACCCTGACCCTCGTCCAGGGCCTACCGTGATGGAGCATCCGTACCCCCGTAGGGTAGGATCACCCCCAATTTACCACTATCCCGGCGACTCCCCTCACCACCGCCACGCTGTGACAACAACAAATACAGACACATCATAAATCAAACTGAAAATTGAAGGCATATCACAACTGTTAATGACGTAGACAGATTAAACTAAAATACTTGACTTATTATAATACTTTATTTTCCTTTTTATTATTATTTTTTTTATATATATTTATTTTTTTTACCTATCACATGATTTTTACATTTACAATAAATTAACACCTATGCCCCCAATGTTAGGGATGGGTGGGTGGGATCTGATTTCTTGGCTAGCTTGGGGCATAATGGCCAAATTGGCGCCAATCCCATGGTGGCTCTGCCCCCCAGCTAGCCACTCCCTCTCTTCCATCCTCCCGGGCCTGCAAAGGTCACGTGGCCCTCCGACCGAACCCAGGGGCCTGGGTAGGTCTCCAGCCCATTCAGTCATTTTTATTGTAACATTTCTCACAAAAGATTAACCATTTGTTGAAATATATATGAATCTTATATATATATATATATATATATATATATATATACTAGGGAATTGCCCGTCAAAAATGACAGCAATAAAATTTGTAATCTGGCAATGCTGTTTGCCACACAATGCAAGGTTCTAGGCGCTTATTGCAAGCCTCTCCCATCGTGCTTCGCTGCTCATTGCAGTCCTCAGCCAATCCGACACTTTCATGGCTTGCATTGAGCACCGTCGTCGCTCATTGTAAGCCTCTCCCCACTATCTGACCCCTGTGTCTGTTTACCCAGTCTCCCTTCCATACTTCTCTCCCTGGCCTTTTTCCCCCCTTATTTCCCTCCGCTGTGTCTCTTTCAAGCGTGTCCTCCTTCTCCCTCCCCTGTGTCTATCTCCTGTCTATCCTTGCGCAAGTCTTGCGAGCCTCGTTATAAGCGCCTAAGTGTTACTGCCTTGTTTTTTTCAAAGTATTACAAGCTTCGCGTCACGCGCCCAAGTCTTACTGCCTTCGGCCTCGTTTTGAGCCTTTTAAAAAATATTTACATTTTTACGGCCTCCATTTATTCTGCACTTAGCCGATTTTTTGATGTCCGAAAAACTGCAGTTAAAGCTTAAATAGCTTGTAACCTGACTCCCAGGCTCCCTGCCTCTCGTCCTGTGATGTGTGTGAGGTTGTAAGTGATTTTTTTAAAGTAATTGTCGTATTATGGTTCGCGAGTTACGCGCTTGAAAACCATGGCGGCCGTTAAAGTCTTACATGCGCAAGGGCGTAATTTTTAACATTCCGTGATGACAACTCGCAATTACGACAACTATAATATGTGATATATATATTATACAAATAGTACATTTGTGCTCACATTTGAATGTCTAATGTACCCACAAATGCTTCGTTCTTGAATCCATAACCATTTTAAACATGGCTTCCTTTAAGCGTAAGTCTGCTGCATTACACAGCTTTTTTGCAAAGCCACGGTGGGATTATACACAAGCTGGAAATCCTACCCACGGACAGCTGTTTCAAGGTTACTGTCTATCATCAGCGTAGGGCCGGATTCTTATCTTGTGTTTTGGACTTTATGAGTAGGTAGTTCCCCACAACAATCAATATATGGTGGCTAAAAGAGCGATAGAAGCCCTCCACCGTACAGTAAATAAAAAGTACATCTGTGTTCACATTTGAATGTCTAAAGCAAGTTAAAAAACCTGCTTCCAGCTCAGAATTCCGAGAAATACAGTTATTATTACACTGCATTCTGGGAATATATCACATATATAGTTGTCAGTTCAAGGATGTTGGTCACGTTTGCGGGTTTGTCATGCTTTGCGAGCCTTGCCTAGCGAGGCGAGGCGTCGTCCACGCAGGACTTAGGCTGCGATGAGCGCCAATGTTGCTCATTGCAGCACTTAGCGAGGGACGCAAAATTACGGCCCGTAGGACTTAGGATCACAGGCACGTATAAGAACGGTGGGACTCGGCCTCTCCAAAATACGACTTTAACGGTTGAATCACTGAACAGTAAAAAAAGCTTAAAAAAACAACAAATATTCCGCAAATTAACTTACACACTCACACATAGCACAGGGGGAGAGTCAGTGAGCCTGTGACTGAGGTTGCAACTTAATTTGAGGCAAATTTGCTGTTTTTTCACGATCGAAAATCGTCTAAGCGAGAGAAAAAATGGCGGACGAAAAAATGCAAAAAGGATGAAAACGAGGCGGAAGCTTGCAAAACCCATAACACTTAAGGAAAACCAGTAACACTTCCTCCGCAACAGTAAAATTTACACCAACGCAGTAACACTTAAGTCAAGCAAGTAACATTTAACCCAAGCCAGTAACACTCATGACGAGGCCCCTAAACTACAAAGGCGCTCAGCTCGGGGATCGCGATGAGCGCCGAAGGTGCTCAGAGGGCCCTTAGCCTCGCATTGTGTGGCAAACAGCATTGTTAGCCTTACAATTTTAATCACGTCATTTTTGACGGGCAATTTCCTAGTCGCTTATATGTTGTACTGCCAGTTGTCGTTCTGTTGCAGCCCGTATGAGGCATGCCGGACTTAGGCTGCAATGAGCGCCTTTGGCACTCATTACAGGGGTGGACACGCAGGACTTAGTTGGCGCTCATCCTGATACACGGGACTTGGACAAAATTAAGAGATGTATGACTTAAGACCCGAACCACGTAGATGCACTGAAATACAACTTTAATTAGCAAACCACCAAACTGGAAAAACATGCAAAAACACACAAATATGACTCAAATTCACTTACACGCAAACCAGTAACACTTAATACAAGGCAGTAACATTTAACGCGAAGCAATAGGCAATAGCCAGGGCCTATTGCCTTGGGTTAAGTGTCACTGCCTTGGGTTCAGTGAACCCAAGGCAGTAACACTTAACCCAAGGCAAAAGGCCTCAAAACTTTACAGGCATATAAAGTACACAGGGGGAGAGGCTCGCAAGGAGCGCCGAAGGAGCTCAGCACGGGGCTCGCTATGAATACCGGAGGTGCTCAGATGGGCCATATCCTTGCATTTTGTGGCAAACAGCATTGCCAGGCTTCAAATTTTATTGCCGTCATTTTTGACGGGCAAGTCGCTAGTGTGTATATATATATATATATATATAAATATATATATAAGCCATGTTTATCTTCCTTATCAGACCTTTAGATACTGAGACTTACAGAGATGGTCCTGTGTAGATAGTGTATGCTTCAAATACCTAACATTTAAGCCCAATTATCCAGCACTTCCACCAAAGATTTCTAATAAAAATGTATTGCAGTAATATTTATTTACATGCATACTTTTTCAATACAGCATTAACTGTGATTTTTTAGATTCACTGCTCTAATCCTTTTCAGCATTATTTTCCAACTTCCCTTTGTTAGCTTTACTTAAAATGAAACGTGTTTAAAAGAGCGTGTTTTAAACATTACAAAAGTTGTTTTGCATCTAAAAAAAAAAAATATTAACTTAAACGTGATTGCAGCTAGCAGGAAATGCATAGATCATAATGTGGTCCGTAGATCTCTCCGACTGGTAGAGTATAGGCCTCCAATTTCTGCTTTGATTTTGTTGAAAAAAAAGTAAACACTATGACACATTATCAAATACCGTATTTCAGATGCAACAACAAAAAATATTTCCATATCGCTTTAACTCAAACTGTACCTTATATGGCACAACACCACATTTGTCCTGGAAGTGCAAGATGATGATACTTTGCAGTTGACCACAAAGACCTTCATTATAGAATAAGTCCAAAACACTATAGCTTTCTTCTGGTGTCATAGCAGACACGCTACGATAAAAAACAATTATGATACAGAGTAAGCACCTCTGCCTTTGCTTACATGAATGTAAATTATATTGGAGTTTAGTCTCCCTAAGGATCATAAGATGCTCAAGTCGTGGAAGCCTTGCTCACTGTGCCTTAGTGAGAACAGCTACACCTTACTGATGATACCCAAGAGGATTAAACATATGTGTGGGGTTTGCGGTTTCTCAGGGCCAGTGGTAAATTGCTTGACATTTTGGGGCTGAATAATTCTTTTAAATGAGACCAGATATTCTACAGGATATTTCTCCCTGTAAAGGGCAAAAGTGAGCAAAAGGAGTCTCTCTCTCGGTTGGTTATCATGCCCAGAGAACAACCAAGATTTGTTCATTCTCAGATTGAGCGCCTCTGACTTTAATTATTATACAGTGCTGTGTAAAATCTGTGTCTTACCCTTGCCAAGTCACTTGGCTGGCTTTTTGTTATGCTCTCATCCTCAATATGTGCCCTATATCTATCAAGACCTCTCATTTCCTGTTTTTATATTACATTATTATCATCATATTTTCTTCTCAAGGGGGTGGGGGTGCTATGCATCTTCTCACCTTAGAGGAGGTGAGAAGGGCTGTGATCTCAGTTTTTTCTCTTAAGAAATAGTGCAGATTGGAACTCTCTTTCATGAAAATACCCCTATTGCCAAGGTACACGCCGAAGTTTGATCTCATGGCTTAGCACAATGTGCTCAAAAGTTTGCATACCCTGGGAGAAATTGTGATTTTTTTTGTGTTAATTTACATATGAAGCCATTTATTATCACATAGTGGTTTGACTCCTTTTTAAATCATAATGATAACAGAAATTACAAAAATGGCCCTTATCAAAAGTTTACATACCCTTGAATGTTTGGTCTTGTTACAGACACACAAGGTGACACACACAGGTTAAAATGGTAATTAAAAAGGTTAATTTACCATACCTGTGGCTTTTTAAATTGCAATTAGTGCCTGTGTATAAATATTCAATGAGTTTGTTAGCTCTCACGTGGATGTGCTGAGCGATGGGGAGCAGAAAATAACTGTCAAAAGACCTGCGTAACAAGGTAATGGAACTTCATAAAGATGGACAATTATATAAAAAGATATCCAAAGCCTTGAAAATGCCAGTAAGTACTGTTCAATAACTTAAGAAGAAGTGGAAAATTCCGGGATCTCTTAATCCAAGCCAAGGTCAGGTAGACCAAGAAAGATTTCAGCCACAACTGCCAGAAGATTTGGTCGGAATACAAAGAAAAACCCACAGGTAACCTCAGGAGAAATACAGTCTGCTCTGGAAAAAAAGATGGTGTGATTGTTTTAAGAAGCACAATACGACGATACTTGAACAAAGATGACCTGTATGGTCGAGATACCAGAAAGAAGCCTTTACTGCACCAATGCCACAAAGAAGCCCGGTTACAATATGCCCGACAACACCTTGACAAGTCTCTCACAGCTTCTGGCACACTGTAATTTGAAGTGACGAGACCAAAATAGAGCTTTATGGTCACAACCATAAGTGCTATGTTTGGAGAGGGGTCAACAAGGCCTATAGTGAAAAGAATACGATCCCCACTGTGAAGCATGGTGGTTGCTCACTGATGGTTTTTTTTTTTGGGGGGGGGGAGCTCTGAAGGCACAGGTAATCTTGTGAAAATTGATGGCAAGATGAATGTAGCATGTTATCAGAAAATACTGGCAGACATTTGCATTTTTCTGCATGAAGGCTGTGCATGGGACACTCTTGGACTTTCCAGCATGGCAATGACCCTAAGCACAAGGCAAGTTGACCCTTCAGTGGTTACAGCAGAAAAAGGTGAAGGTTGTTGAAGTGGCCATCACAGTCTCCTGACCTTAATATCATCGAGCCACTCTGAGGAGATCTCAAACGTGCAGTTCATGCAAGACGACCAAAGACTTTGCCTGACCTGGAGGAACTTTGCCAAGATGAATGGGCAGCTATACCACCTGCAAGATTTAGGGGCCTCATAGAAAACTATTACAAAAGACTGCACACTGTCATTGATGCTAAAGGGGGCAATACACAGTATTAAGAACTACGGGTATGTAAACTTTTGATCAGGGCCATTTGGGTGATTTCTGTTATTATTATGATTTAAAAAGGAGCCAAACAACTGTGTGATAATAAATGACTTCATATGATCACTATACTTCAATAAAAGACATTGTTTTTTTGCACAATCAGTCATATTTTAAAAATAAATGCCAAAATTTCACAATTTCTGCCAGTGTATGCAAACTTTTCAGCACAACTGTATAACATGTATGACAGTCTCATGTTCGAGAGACAGATCAGTCAGAAGCACCTTTTCTAGCTTTGGATGCAGATTCTCCTAATTGGTTGTTGTTAAAGCCCTGTTCTCTCTACCTCATCTGGGACTATTTATTGTTGCTCCTGCCTCTTCTCCATGCCTGGTGTAGGTTCCTATGACTGGGAGTACTGCTAGTTGCTCCTGTGACTTTCTGATCTTTTATTACTGACATAAATGGATTTCTGCCGGCCTCTGATCTTTGGCTTCTCTGACCATTGCCTGTTCCACCTTGACAGCTCTGACACCTATTTACTAATTTACTATGTTTCTAAAACTACTTACATTAAATACAAAGATAGTCAACGAGATTCATAATATTACTTACTAGGACTGATATTTACAAATCATGTGAATATATTAACATAAATGTAACTGGATTACTGTAATACTATAGTAATTACATATCCACAATAATATTACATTTTCAAAAGATTTTTTGAAAATGTAGTTTAATACGACAGATGACAAGACAATTTGACATATAAGGAAAGGATGGAAGACACTGGGAAAACTAAGAATAGCAAAGTTCCTCTACTATATGGGAACATTATATATATATATATATATATATATATATATATATATATATATACACAGAGAGAGAGCGAGAGAGAGAGGGAGGTACCTCAGTTCCTGTCTGCTCCTCTTGTTCAGAACTCAAAGCGTCTCACAGATGAAAAATTTGCTTGGAACTCAACACCTGCTCGGAAGTCGGCACGCTCGCAACACCCCGCATCCTGTCTTTACAGTTTATGAAAGGCAGGATGTAGAGTTTTGCGAGCGCGTCAAGTTCCGAGGAAATTTTTCAGTCCAACCCATCTACTTCCAAGCGAGCATCGGGTTCCAAGCACATTTTTCCTCTACGAGACACTTTAAACTGGAATAAAGTTCTGTAAAGTGGCGTAGCGTTGTTAGTGCCTACAAGAGCAGTCTGTGCCTGAAGGAATCAAAGTGCAGCCTGTGCCTAAAATTACCAAAGTGTAGACTGTGCCTATAGGTTAAATTCTCTGTTATTTGATGTAATTATTGTTTTATACTTATGCCGGTTTAGTTTTAAGGTTTTGTATCCAAAAACAAGACCATCAGTTCAAAATAAAATGTGAAAAATCTGGGGTCTGGAACAGATTATTTGAATGTACATTGACTATGGGAAATGCTTGTTTGGAACTCATCCTGCCACCCGGAACGGATTAAGAACGAGAACTGAGGTATCACTGTATATACCAAATGTTTAAAATGTACCAAAATAATAAAGCATTAGTACAGATACAAAGACATGGGAAAAACAGGAGTAAAATCTAAATTTAAAAACAAAGTCCCTATAAACATGATTAGATTGTTTGTTACTTTAAAATTGTAGGTGATAATATAACAGAAGAGAGGAAGAAAAAGGGCTAATTTAAATTAGCCACTGGGCTGATCATACTATTGAAAAAAAAAGAGAGGATCCAGATATTATTTGAAGTTAATGACTTTGAGAGAGTATCATATGATCAGCGTACAAAACGATCACTTGACAATAGACCATAATTAAAGAGATATAAGAAGGTTAATATACACATGAACTTTGTACTAAAAGGACACAGTTAAATTTATAAAGTATTATTTTCCATTTTTGTCTCTTTTCTTGTTTTATTTTCTTCAGGATTTTTTTTACATTAAGCCTATTTTAAAACTCTTGGGCCAGATGTACAAGGGGACATACAGGAAAAAACTATACATTCCTTTGTATATTTACTAAAAATGTGACATCTGCACGTGTTCTCCAACACTTCACCTTAAGGGCATTTGATTCAAGAACTACTATAAAGACAAAACATTGGATTGCAGTTATGGTACATTGACTTTGTGCGTGGTATGTAGTTCTAGAGTAATTCAAATATTTACATTCTTGTGTTAGCAGTTGTTTTCCTTGTTCATTTTGTAGATCTCTCGGCATCTTTTATCATCACATTAGATCATAAATACTCACAAGGAAGTAGCAGGTTTATTTCAAAATAATCTAAACTCTCCCCTAAAATACATTTTTTTGTTGGATGGTTTTAGCTAACACATTGTTATCTACATGATCATGTAGTACAGACAATGCTATTGCATATTTTTACAATCAAAATAATCCATGATGAAGTAAAATTTGGGGAATGGATATAGGAAAGAAATGGATGAAATCTATGTAGAGAAATGGCATTAGTGAATATTTTTTAACTTGGATTAATACATTTTAATCCATGGAACATGTTGCAAAAATTACCAAATTTTGCAAAAAAAGATGTTGCTATCATAGGAATGTACCCAATAACAAATAGGAAGCAGACACATTTTATACAAGATTATAGCTCACAGGTATGCGTTTTGTCTCCCCCCCAAAAAAGTAGTGAAAGATGAACAGTATATTTCATAAATAAGATGGAAAAAAAGAGATCATGGTATAAAACATGAGGGAATCCTGCATCCTACGATGAAATGGCAGTAGCATAGAAAAGGAAGGTGAGTGGTTACTAAGACAGTATATTAAAGAAAAACTGTAGAAGATTGTATAAAAGATAGCAGCAATAGAAATTTTGAGGGGACATGGAAGGATATATGGGTACAGATATATGTGACAAATCAGCTCCCTGTATTTCTAATTAATGCATTTCTATCATGTATCTAAAAAACCTATTTAAGAACATTACAAAGGTTTGTGTGTTATGACATATGAGTGATCTATTGTGTAGAAAACTTCTGTTAAAGTGAAATGGGGTGTGATTTTATGCTCCTCTTACATGGGGCACTAACAGAGTCTGACCAGACTTAAAATGTACCACCTTTTTGCCTCTGGCGCACGTAACATGTTTATGCATGCGGGACTATTGTCTCAGTGACATGATAAGTACACAAAAGTGGTAGGTTCTGCAGCTCATTTGCATGTTAATACCCACAATCCTTAGCAACAGTAAAAATACTCTTTACTGAGAAGATGTGTCCTGGCCTGCTTGAGACATGTAAGTGTAATCAGAATGATATTTTATTTTACAAAGTGGCATGAAGTATTTGCACATCTAGAATGATGTGATTTATTACTGTCCTTTTTATGATGCTAAGCAAAAAGTGTGACTTCGCTAAACAGTCACTTCATAGGGCTTTCAGATGTAAGTTGAGCACATATTACAGGCATATTAAAGTTTCCTGGATTGTGAATGCATCTGATAGTGGGGAATGCAAACAGTTTGCATGAAAAAAAAACAAAATAAACATTAAAAAATTCACCCTATTTGCTAAATCTCTTGAGTTTGCAAGCAGTTGCTTTTGTGAGCATACAATTCATAATATGTTTTGGCCGATCACAGGTAGCTAATACATTTTGATGGCAGTTTGTAGTGGGATGTGTATAACCCTCTGCAGAAGGACAGAAAGAAGCAGGAGGAGCCAGACACTGATCTGTAGTTCTCTGCATTGAGCAGCTGGTGGCTTGAAGGTTATTAAATGGTTAAAATATGTACCCAAATGCAGTGTTTCTATTGGGAGGTACACTGTGCCTAAGTAAGCAGCTCTGGGGGAGTAAAAAACGGGTTTTATTTTTAAATAAAATGCGTTTGTATATGTATAGAATGACTCCATGTAATGTGTGAGTCTGATATAAAGCAGCATGTGTTTGATTAGAAGAAGGTAAAAACAGGGAAACTTAGATATACCTTTAACAAGAAGCTGTATCTTTGTTTCTCCAAAGTTATTATACCTGCCAAAACAATTTTAAATATTTGATATAAAGACTATGGAGTTGCTTGGAATGGGATTCACACACCCATGACGCAGCCATAAGACTATCCCTATTATACTCGCCAAAACTCATAAGCACTGAGGATTGATGTAAATAAATAAATAAATATATATATATATATATATATATATATATATATATATATATATATATATATATATAAAGCCCCAGGTCCTGATGGAATACATCCAAGGGTACTGAGGGAACTGGGCTCTGTAATAGCCAAACCGATACATTTAATTTTTCAATATTCACTTAACACAGGGTCTCTACCAGATGGCTGGCGAAAAGCAAAGGTGATACCTATATTTAAGAAGGGAGCAAGAGCAAATCCGGGGAATTATAGACCAGTGAGCCTCACTTCTGTAGTGGGGAAGCTTTTAGAAGTGTTAATAAGGGATAATATAAAATAATATGTATATTCAAACAGGATTATAAGAAGGAGCCAACATGGATTTATGAGGGATAGGTCATGTCAAACAAACCTAATTAGTTTCTATGAAGAGGTTAGTAGAAACTTGAATCAACCCAACTCAGTGGATGTAGTCTTTTTGGACTTTGCAAATGCTTTTGATACAGTGCCACATGGAATACTATTGTTCAAACTAAGAGATACAGGAATTGCAGTAAATATATGCTCATGGATTGAGAGCCGGCTCAAGGACAGAAAGCAAAGGGTTGTGGTAAATGGAACATACTCAGATTGGACTAATGTGGTAAGTGGGGTTCCTCTGGGTTCAGTATTAGGTCCTCTCCTTTTTAACATATTTATTAATGACTTAGAGGTGGGACTGGAAAGTAGTGTCTCCATTTTTGCTGATGACACAAAGTTGTGCAAGGTAATTAAAATCAGATAATGATGTACTTTCCATCCAAAAGGATTTACACAAAATAGAGGAATGCGCTGCGGAATATGTTGGCGCGTTATAAATAAAGGATAATAATGGGCATCTAAATGGCAGATTAAATGTAATATGAAAAAATGTTAAAAGTTATGCATATGGGAAGGAAAAATAGCCATGCAATTTATAATCTTAATGGAGAAAATATAGGGTATCAGATATTGGCATTTGGGAGTACTTGTGGACAACCACCTAGCTAACAGTGCTCAGCATTTAGTATTGCAGCATATAGTGATACCTTTTTTATTGGACAAACATTCATAAATATATGACAGGCTGTCGAGAGCTTCCTCTGGGTCTCAAGTCTGGAGCTATACTGACAGACTAAAAAAAAAAAAAAAAAAGAATTCTGTTCGGTCAGCTATATATATATATATATATATATATATATATATATATATATATGAAAAGTGAGGTACCCGTGAATGTCCAGTAATCCAGTTGAATAATCAGAGTATTGCAGTGAATAGTGATGCCTTTTTTATTGGACAAACTTATTCATAATAAAGCGACGGGCTTTCGAGAGATAATGCCTCTCTTTAACAAGTCAAAAAGCGATACTGATATAAGTATGAACTAAAAACAGTAAACTGAAAGAGAAGAAAAAAAAAATGGAAAAACAAGAAAGACTCCCACTTAACACTGCCCAATGAATTTTGTCTTTCTTGTTTTTCCAATTTTTTTTTCCATTTTAAAAACACATAAGAAAGAAAGGCCTTTGAAATCAAAATGATAACACACTTTAATACGGTAAATACGGGACTTAATGTAAATATGGATTTTTTATTGCATTATCTTAACTTCTTATAACTTCTTATAACGTTCTATATTATGTTTTTCTCTGGTTTCTCTGTGACCTGCTTCTAGTCCTCCTCCCAGCTTTATGGTATCTTAACACCCTATGATGTTATAATATTTACGACTCTGTCTTCTTCACAGCTAACCAAATAGAACATTCTTTTTTTTTTTTTTATATATCTTTTCAAATAAAGCCTGGTATTCCGGTGATTCATTTGGGAAATCTTATATCCGTGTTGCTCCAGACTTGAGAAAGAGAGGAAGCTGTTGAAAGCTAGTCTTATATTTATGAATATGTTTGTCCAATAAAAAAAGGTATCAATATATACTGCAATACTCTGATTAATCATCTAGATTATTGGACACTCACGGCTACCTCACTCTTCATAGATTATATATATATATATATATATATATATATATATATATATAGTCACATATATAGGTGTGAGCAGTGCGGGTTGTTGCTAATGCTTGCAGGCTCGCAAAGCGAGAGCCGCAGTTGCTGGCAAGGAGCGCCGAAGAATCTCCTTGTGCTGGTGGAGATGAGGGCCTACGACCACGTACGACTTAGGCAGTGAGTGCCGAAGGAGCTCACTGCTCTGGTGGAGATGAGCGCCGTAGTCGCTCACTCCTACGACCCGCGGGATTACAGATCAACAGAAATCTCAATTAGACAACGCAAGACCTGTAGCAGTTTGAAATAATCAAGTGGAGAAATTACGGCCCCCGTAATACTTTGCAAAAAGGAAAGCTTAGAAAGAAAAAAAAATCAAGACCTGTTGCACTTAGAAAAAAAAAAATACGAGGTCCAAAAAATACGAAGTTAACGGCGGAACCAAGCACATAGAAAAAAAAAAAGGAAATAAAAAAAAGCATCACACACACCACAGGGGGACAGCCAGGATGTCTGGGAGTGAGGTTGCACAAGAATTTAAACACAATTTGCCCAGTTTCGCCCGAAAAAAACAAATACAAGGCTACACGACCACTAGCCATGCAAAACACCGCCAGGCACATAAGACTGGAAAGCGGGACTTAGCGGGAAAAAAATACGAGATCAAAAAAATATGAAGTTATCAGCCAAACCGCGCACATGCCCCAAAAATTAAATAATAAACATCACACACATGGAAGGACAACCAAGACGTCTGGGACTGAGGTTGCTCGACAATTTAAACACAATTTGTTGAGTTTCGGCACTCGAAAATCGCCTAAGCAACGAAAAAAACGAAAACGAGGCTACACGACCCCTAACCATGGAAAACACAGCCAGGCACATAAGACTTTTATCCATTAACATACAAGGTACAAAATACACTATTAGGAAACACGGAAAATGCTCCAGACCCGCGTAACACATACACAATCGCAACCATTTTACAACACCAACTAATAACTTGCAACTAATAACATTACCATTCTAAAATGGAGCTTTACATAACTAAACAAAAGGTTTGCCCTCGCGCACGCAGCCTATTTATATTGCACATTTGGCACATTGCTGACACTTACACCTCAGGTCAGCAAAAGTCCAAATGTACATTGTATGCTACAGGAAAAACAAAAAAGATTGTTAGATCTTCAGGATATTGATTGCTGGATATATTAATTACAGATAGGTAAAGTATATTAATGTATTGTTTAAATAATTATTAAAAAATATATTTATATAAAAAAAAACAGCAGGGAAGAGGCTCACAATGAGCGCCGAGGGTGCTCAGGAGAGATAAAAGTACACGAGGGAAGAGGCTTGCAATGAGCGCCGAAGGTGCTCAGACGACCAAAAGTACACGAGATCAGAGGATCAAAAGCCTTACATTGTGTGGCAAACAGCATTACCTGCCTTACAATTTTATGACCGTCATTTTTTGACGGGCAATTTGCTAGTATATATATATATATATATATATATATATATATATATATATATATATATACACAGTGGGGGTGGAAAGTATTTGATCCTCCGCTGATTTTGAACGTTTCTCCACGATAAGTCAATAATTTTAATGGTAGGTGTATTTTAACAGTAAGAGACAGAACAACAAAAAAAACAAGAAAAACGCATGTCAAAAAAGTTATGAATTGATTTGAAGGTCAATGAGGGAAATAAGTATTTGACCCCTTCGACTTAGTACTTGGTAGCAAAACCCTTGTTGGCAATCAGAGAGGTCAGACGTTTCTTGTAGTTGGCCACCAGGTTTGCACACATCTCAGGAGGAATTTTGTCCCACTGCTTTCTGTAGATCCTCTCCAAGGCCCTCATTCAATTGCAATTTGGCCAATTGAATAAGGCTCTAAATAAGCACATAGCATATTTTTTTTAAATAAGTTTTTACTTCGTGAAGACCTTGCTTTTGGATAGATGCTTACTAACTAAAAACTTCTTTAAAAAAATATGTTATGTGCTTATTTAGAGCCCTATTCATTTGGCCAAACTGCAATTGAATGAGGGCCCAAGTCATTAAGGTTTCAAGGCTGATGTTTGGCAACTCAACCCTTCAGATGCTTTCACAGATTTTCTATGGGATTAAGGTCTGGAGACTTGCTAGGCCACTCCAGGACCTTAATGTGCTTCTTATTGAGCCACTCCTTTGTTGCTATGGCTGTATGTTTTGGGTCATTGTCATGCTGGAATACCCATCCACGACCCATTTTCAATTCCTTGGCTGAGGGAAGGAGGTTCTCACCCAAGATTTGACGGTACATGGCCCCGTCCATTGTCCCTTTGATGCAGTGCAGTTGTCATTTCCCCTTAGCAGAAAAAGACCACCACAGCATAATGTTTCCATAATGTTACCTCCTGTTTGACAGTGGGGATGGTGTTCTTGGGGTTATAGGCAGCATTCCTCCTCCTCCAAACACAGAGGAGTTGAGTTGATGCCACAGAGCTTGATTTTGGTCTCATCTGACCACAACACTTTCACCCAGTTCTCCTCTGAATCATTCAGATGTTCACTGGCAAGCTTCAGATGGGCCTGTACATTTGCATTATTGAGCAGGGGGACCTTGTGGGCACTGCAGGATTTCATTCCTTCACGGCATAGTATGTTACCAATTGTTTTCTTGGTGACTATGGTCCCAGCTGCCTTGAGATCATTAACAAGATCATCCCGTGTAGTTCTGGGCTGATTCCCCACCGTTCTCATGATCATTGAAACTCCACAAGGTGAGATCTTGCATGGAGCATCAGACTGAGGGAGACTGGCAGTTATTTTGTGTTTCTTCCATTTGCGAATAATCGCACCAACTGTTATCACCTTCTCGCCAAGCTGCTTGGCGATGGTCTTGTAGTCCATTACAGCCTTGTGTAGGTCTACAATCTTGTCCCTGACATCCTTGTTCAGCTCTTTGGTCTTGGTCATAGTGGAGAGTTTGGAATTTGATTGATTAATTACTTTTGTGGAAAAGGGTCTTTTATACAGGTAACAGGATTAAGAGCGCTACCTTTAAGAGAGTGCTCCTAATCTCAGCTCGTTACCTGTATAAAAGACACCTGGGAGCCAGAAATTTTGCTGATTGATAGGGGATCAAATACGTATTTCCCTCACTGATCTTCAAATCAATTTATAACTTTTTTGACATGAGTTTTTAATGTTTTATTTTTTTTATTCTGTCTCTCACTGATAAAAAACACCTAGAATTAAAATTAAAGACTAATCATTTTTTTGTTAGTGGACACACGTTAAAAAAAATAAAAAAAATAAATAATATATATTTGGGGCCACATTTGCATGTCCCAACTCAACTTCCCAGAATGCAGTGTAATAACTGGTTTTCTCGGAACTCTGAGCTGGAAGCAGGTTTTTTAACTTGCTTTAGACATTCAAATGTGAACACAGATGTACTTTTTATTTACTGTACGGTGGAGGGCTTCTATCGCTCTTTTGCCCACCATATTATAAATGATTGTTGTGGTGAACTACCTACTCATAATTTCCACAACACAGGCTGAGATCCCGCTCCATGCTGATGATAGCCAGTAAGCTTGAAACAGCTGTACATGGATTGGATACTCAGCCTGTGTTTATTCCAACCTTGGCTTTGCATTAAAGCTGTGTAATACAGCATGCATAAGCTTAAAGGAAGCCATGTTTCATAATGGCTACGGAATGAAGAGCGAGGCATTTGTGTGTCCCAGCTCAGCTTCCCAGAATGCAGTGTAATAACTGTTTTTCTCGGAACTCTGAGCTGGAAGCCGTTTTTTTAACTTGCTTTAGACATTCAAATGTGAACACAGATGTACTTTTTATTTACTTATATACACACACACCACATACTGCCAATATAATTGTAAGTCAGGTAATGCTTTTTGCCACCCAATGTAAGGCTTTTGGTCCTCTGAGTACCTTTTGCGCTAATTGACCCTGTGCTAAGCGCCTTCGGCGTTTATTGCGAGTCTCTCCCCTGCTCTTTATATATTAATAATAATAATTAAATAATAAATTAATATACTTTACCTATTTCTAATTAAAATATCCAGCAATCAATATTCTAAGGAGCTAACAATCTGTTTTGATGTTCCTGCAGCGTACAATGTACATTTGGACTGTTGCTGACCTGAGGTGGAAGTGTCAGCAATGTGTCAAATGTGCAGTATAAATAGGTTGCATGCGCGAGGGCAAATTGTTTAGTTGTGTAAAGCGCCATTTTAGAATGGTAATGTTATTAGTTGCAAGTTAGTTTTGTAAAATGGCGGCGATTGTCTATGTGTTACACGGGTGTGGAGCATTTTCCGTCCTTCCTGATAGTGTGTTTTATACCTCGTACATTCCTGTGTAAAAGTCTTATGTGCTTGGCGGGGTTTTGCGTGGTTAGGGGTTGTGTACCCTTGTTTCCATTTTGTGTGGCAACCATTTTCTTGTCGCTTAGTCAATTTTTGAGTGCCTAAACTCGGCAAATTGTGTGTAAATTGTCGTGCAACCTCACTCCCAACTATTATTTTTTTCTTTGTGCTTTTGTTGTATTTGTATGTGCGTGGTTCGGCCGTTAAGTTCATATTTTTTTACCTCGTATTTTTATTTTTTTTCTAAGTGCTGTGGGTCGTATTTTTCTTTTTCTAATTCCGGCTTTAGTTTTTTCAAAGTGCTACGGGCCTCGCATTGTGAATGGTGTAATTGAGATGTGTGTTGATGTGTAGTTCCGCGGGCCGTAGGGATGAGCGCCTATGGTGCTCACCTCCACCAGCACAGTGAGCGCCTTCGGTGCTCCCTGCCTAAGTTGTACGGGGTCGTAGGGTTAACCCCCTTTGGCTATGCGATCCCGCAAGCTTTAGCAAAAACCTGTATTGCTCACAACTATATTTGTGATTAGATTATATATATATATATATATATATATATATATGCATATATATATATATATATATTTATACACACACATACATATACTTATATATCACATATATAGTTGTGAGCAGGCGAGCCAGCCAGAGCCGTTGCTCACGCTTGCGGGCTCGCATAGCGAGCCTGCGGCCCTCGCGAAGCGAGCCCTAGGCCTTGCGTAGCGTGGGCCGCAGGCGAGGACCTCAGTTGCTGGCATGGAGCGCCTCGAAAACTTTACGTCGCAACGCAAACAACACGACACACCAACTAAGACCCTCACAAACTTTACCTCGCAACACAAACAATATACGAGACACGTTACCACACATTACGACCTTGCAACAATAGGACGCAACTCGCGAACATTACAAAATTCAAAACACAATAAATACACACAACACATACATAAAAAGCTTACCTACAGCAAGAGGGAGCATCCAGGACCTCAAAAAAAAACATCTTACACCTTCATTTAACTAAAAATAAAAGAGTTTGAACACTAAAGAATTCGCTAAGCAAGAGAAAAAATGGCAGCCGAACAAAACGAAAACGAGGCTACAACACTCTAAACACGCAAAACACCACAAGAAATTTGCAAAACACCACAATTGACCTACGGATATTCCGCTAAGACGCATACCACACATTACCCGCCATTTTACACCAATGCGGAAGTACACAACTATGCTAACGGTTTTGTCTCACGCACGCACAGTATTACACTGTAAGCTCCACACCACTAATCCTCCAGCAACATCAAAACAAATTGCAGCTCTTCAACACAATGCTTCAAAATAGGTAAAGTATATTAATTTATTAATGTATTATATATTTCATTATTACACACCAAACAGCATTAGCTCACTTACAATTTCATTGCCGTAATTTTTTGACGGGCAATTCGCTAGTATTATATACTAGCGAATTGCCCGTCAAAAAATAAATAATACATTAATAAATTAATCTACTTTACCTATTTTGAAGTAATATATGCAGGAAGCATTCTGTTAAAGAGCTGACAATCTGTTTTGATGTTGCTGCAGCATTAGTGGTGTGGAGCTTCTGTGTAAGCGTGATGAATGTGTGCAGTGTAATAGTGTGTGTGCGCGAGACCAAACCGTGTACTTCCGCATTAAAATGGCGTTTTGTGGTGTTTTGCGTGTTTCTTGTGGTGTTTTGCGTGTTTAGAGTGCTGTAGCCTCGTTTTCGTTTTGTTCGGCGGCCATTTTTTCTCTCGCTTTGAGAATTTTTGAGTGTCTAAACTCTTTTATTTTGAGTTAAATTAAGGTGTAACTTCATTTTTTGAGGTCCTGGATGCCCCCTCTTGCTGTAGGTAAGCTTTTTATGTATGTGTTGTGTGTATTTATTGTGTTTTTCATTTTTTCCTGTCCGCGGGTTGAGGCCGATTTTTGCGAGGTCGTAATGAGTGGTAACGTGTCTTGTATGTTGTTTGCGTTGCGACGTAAAGTTTGCGAGGGTCACAGTTGCTGTGTCTTGTTGTTTGCGTTACAACGTAAAGTTTGCGAGCGTCGCAGTTGCTGGCAAGGAGAGCCTGCTCACAACTATATATGTGATACACACACACACACACATACATATATATTTATACACACACATATACACAACACAAGCTGAGATCCCGCTCCATGCTGATGATAGCCAGTAAGCTAGAAACAGCTGAACATGGATAGGATTCTTAGCTTGTGTTAAACTTAACCTTGGCTTTGCATTAAAGCTGTGTAATACAACAGTTATTACACTGCATTCTGGGAAGCTGAGCTAGGACATGCAAATGTGCCCACTAAAGCCTCACTCTTCAATCCATAACCATTTTCAAACATGGCTTCCTTTAAGCTTATGCTTGTACGGATGTACTATTTATTTACATATATATATATATATATATATATATATATATATATATATATATATATATATATATATATTTATATTTGTGGCTAAACATGCATATTATTATCAGATTATATGCAGCAGATGCTACTGAAATTAAAATTTGTAAGTTAAACTTGAGGCCGTTTCATATGTTTGGATTTTTACCAGTTCAGTAAAGAACTATTCCCATAGAAACCACTGCACATGATGGCACGGATACCAATGCAGCAGAGCATCTCAACCCACACATCAATCTGAGGAAGGAAACTGAATGATGTTTGCTTTGAAGGCAAATATGTTCAAATGCTCAATGAATAATATCATTCTGTACTGGGCACATGTAGCAAAAATGTTTAGGAGAAAATAAGCATTTTTGATCATATTTTATTAAAGGATTATTGCACAATGAAAAACACAATTAAAGAGACATATTAAAAAATGCTTAAAAGCTTGGTTTATTTTCTGCCTAAAAATCTCATGAATAGTTCTCCCCTCTGCAGCTCATTAAGTCAGTGCACTTCTAAGTACAGGGGTTGTACATAATAATCTATCAGTGGCAACATTCTGCAGCATGCTCCTTGAACACTGTCACTGACAGGCTAATTTGAAACCCTATACTTCTGTGTATTCATGGTCTGCAAGAGTTACAGAGGCCAGAACCAAACAAATTATCTCATTTTAGACAGAAAAAGATGAGCTTCTAAGCACTTCTTAATAAAATAAAGTACATAAAAGTAAATACATAGGTATATTATATTCCTTGTGATATCCAGAAGCCTTCCATGTCTCTTTAAGCAGGTAAAAAGTAAAGCAACTGATTTTTTATTTAATCTGCCGGACTCTGAGAGAATTCATGATACATTGGTGGAAGTTGTGCGTGTGAGGGCGTTCACATTTTGGAGACAGTGGTATAACAAAGACAAAATGGATTCCTATACTTATAAACTGTTCTATGCCCATGGCTTACACAGCTGCTAATATTGAGCCTCAATTGAGCTACAGCAAGTTACTGTAGCCCGTAAGTGAGGTTGCAAGTTAATTTGCTTTCAATTGGCGTCTTTTTGCAGGCTCCAAACGGGTTACGGGTTATAGCCTTGAAAACTTTGCGATGTTTAAACTTGTAACTTACAGCCTCCAGAAGCCTTTGATCTTTCACTTTCTCAAGGCTAAAATCGCAAAATCGCTTTTCAATTGCCCCAATTCCCCAAGCCCACAAATGGTTTCACACCCGTAAACGTCAAATAAAGGAGAAAATCCTACGAGTGCTAGAGAGGACTCGCAAGGGTCTTTAGCACCTATTCATAGCACTGTAAATGCAATTAAAGAAATCAATCCTGTACTTTAAATAACGGGGAAAGCGATAACAGACAGATTTAATTGCACAACAGTCTCAAGCCCAAAAATCGGCAGTATATAAGATTTATTTGTAGGTTTAATTTGGGGGTTATATCAATCTCGGAAATCAATTAGTTAATACATATCAGGCCGCCCACATGGACTAGAACAGTATTTGGCATTAATTATTATCATTTCCGATTTTGAGGGTTTGGGAGTCATATCGGACCCCCGAACCTAATTGTTTGACATGTAACCTCCATGTTTTACTGCAATACAGAGCCGCTTACATTAGGCACGTCATACTAATCAATAGAAACACTGCATTTAGGTACTTTTTTCAACCCTATACTAACCTTCAAGTCAACAGCAGAACAATGAAGAAATCCACCACAGCTCCTGCTTCCTTGGCAGGGATAAAAAAAAAAAAAGACTACATATTCCATGATGCTTTGCAGAGATAAACTTCTCAGACATTGCAACAATGTTATAGCTGCCTGTGATTGGCCAAAACAAATTATGATTTTTATGCTAATTTAGCTTGGATTTTTTTTCCAGAAAACGGAAGAAATTTGCAAATGTCAGGGTGGCTTTGTTAATGTTTATTTGAGTATATACAAAAACTACTGACTCTTCTCTATCAGACACATTCATAATACATGAAACTTAAATATGCCATTACAATGTAGCTTTCAAAACATTACACGTTAACTTTAATATTTCATAGATATGTTTTGCTCCTGATGAGATGAGGCAGACTACTGCACAGATCTCTTCCTACCACTGAAGACTTAGGGCCTCATTCAATTGCAATTTGGCCAATTGAATAGGGGTCTAAATAAGCACATAACTTATTTTTTTAAAGAAGTTTTTAGTTAGCAAACATCTATCCAAAAGCAAGGTTTTCCCTGACTAAAAACTTATTTAAAAAAAATATGCTATGTGCTTATTTAGAGCCCTATTCAATTGGCCAAATCGCAATTGAATGAGGGCCTTAGTATGGAGGTGGAGAAGATCCGTTCTGTTAGGCGGTGAAAATACCACATTAGCAGCTAAAAAGCTGCATTAAATTCACTCTCTCCAAATATTGATTTTATGAGGTCCTTTAACATAGTCCTGGATAAAATCACTCTTGCATTGATTGTATTTAGATTTACAATTTATATTGGGAATTACTATAGAAAATAGCTGTATATTCCAATTTAAATAATATTTCACAAATGCAATGCTCACATTACAAATACACTATATGCCACAACATTAGTTACTCTTCTAGAGTGCAAATTCTCATTGCTGTTACTGTGACGTTAACTGTCAGATCAGTGGATTTAGAGCCTATAAAACTGACTCATTAGGCTGTGCTGCTTTATTTCATTGCCTACAGGCACAGGCACCTACCACGAGATCATAAAATAAAACAACCCATACTGAAATTATAGCACGGGACCTATAACTAACATTTATTCAAAAATGAATCAAAGTGAATTTGAATCTGTTTTGCGCAGGATATTTAAAGGAAATTTAAAAAGGCCACTTTAAAGGGAAATAGATGTATCAATACTGCTCTATCACTAATCAAAGAACTGAAAAACATAAAAATAAATTAAAAAAAACATAGGAAAAAATATTTCAGTGTCTTGTTTTATGAGTTTTTGTATAACCCAGTAATTCATCAAACAGTCCTCCCTAATGGATGGATAGATAGGATATAGACCCACAATGCATTTTCATATATACATGACTCCTTTTAGGCATATGCTTGCAACAAAAAAAGAAAACAACAAGAAAAACGCATGTCAAAAAAGTTATAAATTGATTTGCAGGTCAATGAGGGAAATAAGTATTTGATCCCCTATCAATCAGCAAGATTTCTGGCTCACAGGTATCTTTTATACAGGTAGTGAGCTGAGATTAAGAGCACTCTCTTAAAGGGAGTGCTCCTAATTTCAGCTTGTTACCTGTATAAATGACACCTGTCCACAAAAGCAATCAAGCAATCAATCAATTAGATTCCAAACTCTCCACCATCGCCAAGACCAAAGAGCTGTCCGAGGATGTCAGGGACAAGATTGTAGACCTACACAAGGCTGGAATGGGCTACAACACCATCGCCAAGCAGCTCGTGAGAAGGTGACAATAGTTGGTGCGATTATTCGCAAACCGAAGAAACACAAAATAACTAACTGCCAGTCTCCCTCAGTCTGATGCTCCATGCAAGATCTCACCTCGTGGAGTTTCAATAATCATGAGAATGGTGAGGAATCAGCCCAGAACTACACAGGAGGATCTATGTAATGATCTCGAGGCAGCTGTGACCATAGTCACCAAGAAAACAATTGGTAACACACTACGCCGTGAAGGACTGAAATCCTGCAGAACCCGCAAGGTCCCCCTACTCAAGAAAGCACATGTACAGGCCCGTCTGAAGTATGCAGATGAACATCTGAATGATTCAGAGGAGAACTGGGTGAAAGGGTTGTTGTCAGATTAGACCAAAATCGAGTTATTTGGCATCAACTCAACTGAATGCTACATATGACCCCAAGAACACCATCCCCACCGTCAAACATGGAGATGGAAACATTATACTTTGGGGGTGTTTTTCTGCTAAAACAACTGCACCGCATCAAAGGGACGATGGACGGGGCCATGTACTGTCAAATCTTGGGCGAGAACCTGCTTCCCTCGGCCAGGGCATTGAACATGGGTCGTGGATGGGTATCCCAGCATGACAATGACCCAAAACAACAAGGCTCAAGAAGAAACATATTAAGGTCCTGGAGTGGCCTAGCCAGTCTCCAGACCTTAATCCCATAGAAAATCTGTGAAGGAAGCTGAAGGTTCGAGTTGCCAAACATCAGCCTAGAAACCTTAATGACTTGGAGAGGATCTACAAAGAGGAGTGGGACAAAATCCCTCCTGAGATGTGTGCAATATTGTTGGCCAACTACAAGAAACGTCTGACCCCTATGATTGCCAACAAGGGGTTTTGCCACCAAGTACTAAGTTGAAGGGGTTAAATACTTATTTCCCTCACTGACCTGCAAATCCAATTATAACTTTTTTGACATGAGTTTTTCTTTTTGTTATTCTGTCTCTCACTGTTACAATACACCTACCATTAAAATTATAGACTGGTCATTTCTTTGTCAGTGGACAAACGTTCAAAATCATCAGGGGATCAAATACTTTTTCCCCCCACTGAATGATGACAGTATGCTCCACAATCTCATAGATAGTATTATATGTACACATGATTCAAGTTTCACAGTATTAGGCAAAATGCAATGTTGAAACATTCATACTAAATATGATAGAGAATAACTAGCGCAAAATAAAGATGTACTGGAAACTGTCCCAGTGCTCTTAATGCTACCCCCCATGAACATCTGAATTCACAGGAAATTACAAACTATCTCCAGTAGTATTTGACAATTGTACTAATTAAAACCTCACTATGACATTTTAATGAATGGCTTTTAAAAAGCTGTGTTAAAATGCAATTTAAAGTGCTCTAAGCTGCCTGTACAATTTATCCTCTGTGTATAAGGTTGTAAGAATATGCTCCAATTTTTCAATTACATGAGTGATATGTGAAATACTGAGCAAATGCACAAGAAATAAGAAAGTATTATGTCTTAAATAGAAGTGCTGCAATGAAATATGTTCGAGGCAATCTTCAAAAGTGCAGTGTAAGATCGGTTTGTTGCTAGCAAGGCAGTAGGTATTTTAAGCTCATTGTACATAATTCACAGAGGCTCACATTAGATCATAATAGCACGCTGTGCAGGGATATAACAATGGGATCCATTATTTGGGCTGTTCTTTCTATCTAAAATATCCTATTGCCAGTAAAGCTTTCTGTATGAAATATTATTTAAAAAGCTTAAAAAATGTAAAAATAGAAATACAATTTAAGGAGGTAACATTCCTGTTTTGTTTAGAACGAAATACAAAAAATTGTCAGGATTTTAAATAATGTATCACCATTAAAACACCCAGAAGGTTATTATTATACAAGTGTTGAAGGGTATAGAGTGGGGCTTTGTGTAATTAGCAATTAGCCTCACAAGTAGTCTGGTTCTCGTAAATAGAAAAATAAATTACAAAAATTGCTTATTAATTATCAGAAATTGTGAAGCAAATCACATTTTTAATTCAGGACATGATGAACCCAGCTGCAGACAGCATCTTGCTCCTAAATTGTATGTCTACCTCCAAGTTAGTCTTCAGATTTCATTATACAGTGGCCCCTTGGTACTCGTCGTTAATTGGTTCCAGAAGGCATGACAAGTGGCGAAAACTCTCATAAGGAGTAGTGTAAATTGTTTTTTAGCAAGAGCAACAACTGCCAAGTTTTTTTTTTGCTCATCCAGCTGTGTTGAATACCGAAATTGACAAGCTTGGAGGTAGTGGAGTACCAAGGGTCCACTGTATCAAAGTCTTGGTGACTCCCACATTTGACAGTCCTAGATATAACCATTTCAGAATATAATACTGTTATTTCTCTACAGGTACTCGGGTCCATTGTATCCAAATCTGTTATGCCTTATACGATGGCCTAGAAGGGGCACTTATCTATAGGAATTGCAAAAGTTAACCACATTCAGTGTGTTTGAATACACAACTGTGCATAAAAGCCAGACAAATTTTAGGTGTAAAAAAAGGGTTTATGTATATAGAAATCAGAAGAAAAAAAAAGTATTTGGCCCTCCTTGATATTTGCTTGTATGAATGTCCTTGCCCAGGTTCCCCAATTGCAGCACAGTAACTGTATTTCTCAGAATTCTGAGCAGGAAATACTTATTTTAGACTTACAAATGTATTGTCTATTTACTATATATATATATATATATATATATATATATATATATATATATATATATATACACACACACACACAATTATACTGATAGCTAATCTATTAACTGATACACAATAATTATCCCTGATTCATAACCAGAGAGAACATCTTGAAACTGCCGATGTCTCATGACATGTATCTGCACTCTCTCAGTCTTGTCAGTGTGTTTTATTAACCCTATCTGCCACTATCAAACAACTACAAGAAGAGTGTCTCCGACATATTAAATGAAAATGTTTTTATTGTTTTTTGCCCACTAAATATTTATGTTTGACACTGCTTGCCATTGATTTTATTCATCTGTAAAATAACCTAACCTGGGACCTCTCAGGGTTTTTGCCCGTGACTTTCCTTCAGTAACTTCTGGCAGCTGTAACACTGGTATTGCATTAACAAAGGGGTGAGATACAAGCCCCATTATCCCAACTGACTAATTATCCATTCTACAGAAAAATATACTGTAAATAGCAAATATAGATCTACATATTCAGAGGTGATCTGCACACACTGTTTTCACGTTAAAGATATTGCACTGTAGTGGTCCACCGTTCAAGCCTTTTCAATAATAAAGATCACCATAGACAACTTTCCAATTTAAAGATAACCTTTTGTGAGAAATGGTTTGATTTTCCACCATCTTTGGGCAGGAACTTCTTTCGTCACAGTTTAAAAAGTTGTTTATACTATGATTATAGACAATATATTATACTAGTAACTTGCACGACATAAATGACGGTATCATATGTTCAATTGTCTGTTCTGTCTCTCTCTGTGCTGTCGCTTTCTCTCTCCACTCTGTGTGCTCTCTGTCTCTCTCACTCCCTTTCTCTCTCCCCCTACATCCTTCTCTCTCCCCCTCCATTCCTCTCTCTCCCCCTCCATCCCTCTCTCTCCCCCTACATCTGTTGGGCAGTTTCACCAAGCATGCGCAAATATGGCACAACTGCGCATGCGCAACTATGGCGCACATGCACTGTTACGCAATTCCGCGCAAATGTAGGGCAATCAGCTTGCGAATAATGCCTCGCAAGCGTTACTTACAACTGATAATTATTATAGTGGATATATCTTAAAGGAGCCTAGAAGTAAGTAGGGAAACATAGCCATGGACAGGCAACTACAAAGAGGCCATGAGGTTTTTTGCTGCACTGCAGCCCATCACAGGACATATAACGCTTAGTGAATCTAGCCCAGAGTGTATTATTGAAACAGTGGCCTCTCCCTGAAATCCTCAATCTACAACATGGAAGTATGTTATTTTATTGTTGTTTGTTTCAAAATATACAAATCACTATTAGCAACTTAAATATTTTATGTTTTTCCTGTGTCTCTTTAACCTTATAAGTGGTAAATTAAACATTACAAGACTGCTTTACAGTGGCAAATTTTTTTATGACTTTTTATGAAATGGGTATGAGCATAAAAACTGATTTATGAGGATTTGAGGCACTTTTTCTCATATAAAGCCATAAAATAATTTGCTCATCCTCAGAAAAGGGAAGTAGATTTTCTGAGGATTAGCTCAGTTTGATTTTGCCACTTGGAGGTTTTTAATTTCTGATAATAAGTGTCAGACATTATATAGTGTTGTCTGCCATTCCTCCAAGCACGTAGGGCTCCAAACTTACTGACGAGACCTCAGATTGGCGTTGCAGTAAAATTTATAGCATTTAAGATTAAAATAACATAAAACATATTTTCCTAGAATTCTAGACATGCAATGATAACTTTATGAAACGCATTATATACAACACTAAAAAGCTATGCAAAGACTTACAGTGCCTTGCAAAAGTATTCACCCACTTTGCATTTTTCATGTTTTGTTGCCTCACAACCTGGAATTAACATGGATTGTTTGAGGATTTGCATCATTTAATTTACAGAACATGTCCACAACTTTGAAGATGTTTTTTTTTTTATATTGTGAATCAAACAACAAACCGGACAAAATAACAGAAAAAGTCAATGTGCATAACTATTCACCCCCCTAAAGTCAATACTTTGTAGAGCCACCTTTTGCGGCAATCACAGCTCCAAGTCGCTTTGGATAAGTCTCTATGAGCTTGCCACATCTTACCACTGGGATTTTTACCCATTCCTCGCTGCAAAACTGCTCCAGCTCCTTCAAGTTGGATGGTTTGTGCTTGTGAACAGCAATCTTTAAGTCTGACCACAGATTTTCTATTGGATTGAGGTCTGGGCTTTGACTAGGCCATTCCAACACATTTACATGTTTCCCCTTAAACCACTCAAGTGTTGCTTTACAGTGTGTTTGGGGTCATTGTCCTGCTGGAAGGTGAACCTCCGTCCTAGCCTCAAATCACGCACAGAGTGGTACAGGTTTTGCTCAAGAATATCCCTGTATTTAGCACCATCCATCTTTCCCTCAACTCTGACCAGTTTCCCAGTCCCGGCTGCTGAAAAACATCCCCACAGCACGATGCTGCCACCACCATGTTTCACTGTGGGGATGGTGTTCTTTGAGTGATGTGATTTGTTGGGTTTGCGCCAGACATAACGTTTTCTTTGATGCCCGAAAAGTTAAATTTTTGTCTCATCAGACCAGAGCACCTTCCTCCATACATTTTGGGAGTGTCCCACATGCCTTGTCGCAAACTCAAAACGTGCCATGGTCACTTCTTGATTTGTCTTAAGGCTTGAATCATTTTATCTTTCACATCCTTTCAGTAGTGCTTAGGACAATGAGACAGGAGTGGCGGTGTAAAGCAGTACCCATTAATGAGGTAAACTGGCTCAGATTTGCTGTTTGCACATGTATTTTTATGTTAATTCATGGTAAACTAAAAAATAGGTTAAAAGTGAAATCGCTTACACTGGCTCTTTAAGACTGCAAAGAAGTCTCAGATTTGCTAACATGAATTTGAAAGAATATGGCCTCCATTCAATTGCAAATATTACATGTGCAGGATCTGAAGCAGTCTACATGCAGCCTCCTCTTTAATGTTGACGCTTGCGGCTAACCTAGAATAGTGGGCCCTATTCAACTGCAAATTTGCAACAGTTACAGAGCGATTCAATTGAACAAGCCCGCAGCTAAATGACCGAAAGCCAAAACCGTAAGCTATGCACCTGTAAGTAGCATTTCAGAGCATGGTCATGATCAATTAAGAAAGGCCGTAAGTAGCGATTTAGAAACAGCCAATAGTAAATGAGACCGTCATCATGACGTCTGTAAAACATGGAGGTTAAACGTCAATCAATTATCGTTTAGAGGTCCGATATGCGATCCGATTCGCAATCCAGGTAATCTACAAAATAATAAAAATGAATGGTGATGCTGTTCTAGTCCATGTGTATTACTGTTCAAGTCCATGTGGGTGGCCTGCTATGTATTAATTCCTTGATTACCGAGATTGAGATAACATGGAAATGAAACGTAAAAATAAAAACATTTTATTGCAGATTTGCGAGCTTGAGACTGTTGTGCAATTAATTCTAATGTATTTCATCTCTTTCCCCGTCTTTTAAAGTGCAGTATTCATTTTTAATTTGCATTTACAGTGCTGCGATCAGGTGTTTAACCCCCTTGCGAGTCCTATCTGGTACCCGTAGGATTTTCTTCTACATTTGGCATTTACGGGCGTGAAGACAATTGAGGTCTTGAGGAATTGTAGCAATTGAATAGCGATTTACGAATGTACCATTTACAGGCTTGAAAGATCAAAGCCTTAGATGGGTCAGAGTTACGATTTTGACAACCACAGGAATTTTTAGCCTGTAACCCGCAACTGGTTTGCGGGTAGCTAAAAGACACCAATTGAATAGCAAATTAGTTCACAGGCTACATTACGGGCTCCAGTAACTAACAATTGCTCAATTGAATAGGGGGCCTATGTTTTCAATAATCCCAAAAGATTTTGAGCCTCATTCAATTCGGGGCTCACAACTCGATCGCAAACAGCCAAATGTTGCGTGCTCCCGTTGCTTTTGCGATGCTATTCAATGCATTTTGGAGAAAATCTTAATTTTAGCTGATTCTACTTACGTCATGGGCACTTTAATCTTGAACTGCTGTCTGCTTATAGTATTGTTATTATTATAATTCAGGGATCTGAGCTACATACAAATCCAACCCAAAGATGTTCTCAGCACCGTATCTCGTCCTTAACCCGTGACCACCTGTTGTTGTTCGGTCCTTCAGTCGTGTCCAACTCTCATTATGGACGCAGAACGCCAGGCACATCTATTGTTATTCTTGGCAAACATACTGGAGTGGACCGCGATTTGTATGACCTGTTAGCTATGACCTGTCCATCTTGGTTGACCTTACATGGTAAAGCTCACAGGGGTGACCACCTGTCCCTAATCATATATATAATTACGTCAGAATCTTCTAATCTTACGATTGATCAGTTAATCTCCTTGAAATCATATTAATATGCAATGAACATTCTTACCCTAATGTTTAAGGTCTGCAGTACGCCATACAGTATTACGTATGGTAACTGGTATCCTATGTAACACTGTATACAGTTGGCACAAAACTCATCTGTTTCACATATATATATATTTGTGTGTTCTCCATCCAATAAAATGTATCTCACGAAGCATAAAACATTGCATAAAATTATGATTAAGCATCAGCTGCTCTGGATTTCCAGAAACATGATCGTGATCCACCTGTTCCAGTGTCAGTACCAAATAAAATTCTGGTTTCTTCTGAATCTTAAAGCCTTTCGGTTTATAATAACATTGGCCGTGTATTAGAGAAGCAGGCTAATTTAGGCATCCTTATTCCTTGTAACTTGTGTAAATAAGGCACGAGATCAAAGCCAGGGGCAACGTATGACAACTGGAACAGGAACTCGAGTGGGGCCTGATTTGTGTTTAAAAAGGCTAAAGTGTTCTTGAGGTTGTCCTAGATTAGAATAGCCATATAAACACAGCTTTTATGCAAAGCCAAGGTTTTATGTATGTGTGTATATATATATATATATATATATATATACACACACACACACATACACATTTCCTATAATAAAAATGAATGCCATGTGTAATGTACATGCCCCGTGCACCAGCTTTGGAAGAGGACCTTGGATAAACTAAAATTAAACTGAATGCTCCATTTGGGACCATTTATTTCCCTGACATCTTGGGAGACAGAGTCTACATTCCTTTCATGGTCATTGTGTGTCATTTGTAATATATAGTATATAAAGGAAAGACTGAAACATACTAAAAAAATAATGTAGGGCACCGTCCTGAATACCACTATATGACTTAAAGCAACTGGCAACCCAGAATATAGTTGTTTTTGGGTTAGTTTTAAACAGCATGACAAACTGGCTATATGTTGTGTTAGCCATTCTTTTCTAATGTGAATAAGTCCTTAGAAATTCCATGCTGTTGTTGCTACATTGCAAATGAGCTTTGATGTGTTTATTAGGATTAGTCTCCTGTGTCTATTTCTGTAGTGGCCCCCAATGTTATCTGACCCCTCTTTCACCCATATCAAGCACTCAATCACAGCAAACACAATTCTTAATATTTCAGAAGAGATTTATAATGAATAGCCTGTTTCTAATGCTCTTTAAAATGGAATCAACTTCCTATTGGGGTGACAGAGTCCCTTTAAATGGCCGATTAAATCATTACAAATGGTCAGCACAGCAGAAAATAATGGGGAAGTTCTCACAGGTCCTGGAAGGCCCATAAATTTCAAGCTCCAGATGTCTTCACTGCAATATCACATAAGAATGTCTAATGACCCCAATAGAATACGCTGTCAGTTTTGCTGCAATGTGTTGCCATGTGCAGGATACTTGTGATATTTGGTCCTTGCATAATCTATTGTGCAAGCGTAAAGGGAAAAATCAAGTTTTTTTTAGGTTATCCTTGAGCAGAAAAAAATGGCTATATGTTTTGCTATCCATTTTTTTCTAAAGTGAATCAATGCTGGGAAATGTAATGCTTTTGTTTATATGCAAATTAGTCACTGGTGCATATTGATTAGCTGCTTTGAGGTATTAATTAGAATTATCTGTCTCTGCAGGGGCCAACATGAAGACTTGCAATGTTATCTGGCATTAAGACCCCTCTCCCACCCTTATCAAGCAATCGGAGCCCACATTATCATGCTGAGCGGCATATTAGCATACAGGAGCTGCAAAATCAATTCTAAATAATTCAGGAATTATATACTATTGAGAAAAAAGTCTAGTACAATGTATAGATATTTTTGAATGTCTGTTAAGGATGTCATTGCGTCCTAGACTCTTAGAAAACTGTGAAAATGCATAAAAATTTTAAACAAGTTATTTCCAGTTGTTTTTGTACTGTTTGTTGGTTGGTGATGAGCAGCACTGATGGGAACTGGTTCTGCCCCATAGTGTGCCCAATCCTGGTGAGTGCCAGCAGCTTCAGGCTAGTCCCCAATATTGCCAGCTTCCACAGGCTAGTACCCCAGTAGTGCCAGCTCCCCCAGCCTAGTTCACCAGTAGTGCCAGCCCCCGCCCAGGCTTTTCCCCAGTAGTGCCAGCTCCCCCGGCTAGTCCCCAGTACTGCCAGCCCAGCCCACCCAGACTATTCCCCAGTAGTGCCAGCTCCCCCCAGGCTAGACCCCAGTACTGCAACCCCAGCCCACCCAGACTATTCCCCAGTAGTACCAGCTCCCCCCAGGCTAGTCCCCAGTACTGACAGCCCAGCCCACCCAGACTATTCCCCAGTAGTGCCAGCTCCCCCAGGCTAGTCCCCAGTAGTGCCAGCTCCCCCACACTACTACCCCAGTAGTACCAGCTCCCCCCAGGCTAGTCCCCACTACTGCCAGCCCAGCCCACCCAGACTATTCCCCAGTAGTGCCAGCTCCCCCCAGGCTAGTCCCCAGTAGTGCCAGCTCCCCCACACTACTACCCCAGTAGTGCTAGCTCCCCCAGGCTAGTAGCCCAGTAGTGCCAGCTCCCCCAGCCTAGTTCCCCAGTAGTGCCAGCTCCCAGTCGTGCCACCTCCCTCAGGCTCGTCCCCAGTAGTGTTAGCTCCCCCAGGCTAGTCCGCATTAGTGCCAGGTCCCCCAGGTTAGTCTCCAGCAGTGCCAGGACCCCAGTGTAGTACCCAGTAGTGTTAGCTCCCCAGGTTAGTCTCCATTAGTGCCAGGTCCCCCAGGCTAGTCCCCAGGAGGGGCAGCTTCCACAGGTTAGTCCCCAGTAGGGCCAGCTCTCCGAGACTAGTCCCCAGTAGGGCCAGCTCCCCAGGTTAGTCCCCAGTAGTGCCAGCTCCCCCAGGCTAGTCCCCATCGTGCCAGGTCCCCCAGCCTAGTCCCCAGTAGAGTTAGTTCCCCCAGGCTAGTCCCCGGTATTGACAGGAACCCCAGGCTAGTCCCCAGTACTGCCAGCTCCCCAGGTTAGTCCCCAGTAGTGGCAGGTCCTCCAGCCTAGTCCCCAGTAATATTAGCTCCCCAAGGCTAGTCCCCAATAATGCCAACAACCCCAGGATAGTCCCCAGTAGTGTTAGCTCCCCAGGCTAGTCCCCAGTAGTGCTAGCTCCCCAGGCTAGTCCCCGGTAGTGCCAGGAACCCCAGGCTAGTTCCCAGTACTGCCAGCTCCCCAGGTTAGTCCCCAGTAGTGGCAGGTCCTCCAGCCTAGTCCCCAGTAGTATTAGCTCCCCAAGGCTAGTCCCCAATAATGCCAACAACCCCAGGCTAGTCCCCAGTAGTGTTAGCTCCCCAGGCTAGTCCCCAGTAGTGCTAGCTCCCCAGGCGAGTCCCCAGTAGTGCTATCTCCCCCAGCCTAGTCCCCAGGAGTGCCAGGACCCTCCCCCTAGTCCCCAGTAGTGCCAGCCCCCCAGGCTAGTCCCCAGTTGTGCCAGCTCCCACAGGCTAGTCCCCAGTAGTGCCAGGTCCCCCACCCTAGTCCCCAGTAGCGCTATCTCCCCCAGGCTAGTCCCCAGTAGTGTTATCTTTCCCAGCCTAGTCCCCAGTAGTGTTATCTCTACCAGCCTAGTCCCCAGTAGTGTTATCTCTACCAGCCTAGTCCCCAGTAGTGTTATCTCTACCAGCCTAGTCCCTAGTAGTGCCAGCTCCCACTCCCTAGTCCCCAGTATTGCCAGCTCCCCCTCCCGAGTCCCCAGTAGTGTTATCTCCCCGAGGCTAGTCCCCATTAGTGCCAGCTCCCCCTCCCTAGTCCCCAGTCGTGTTATCTCCCCCAGGCTAGTCCCCAGTAGTGCCAGCTCCCCCTCCCTAGTCCCCAGCAGTGTTATCTCCCCCAGGCTAGTCCCCAGTAGTGCCAGCTCCCCCAGGCTAGTCCCCAGTAGTGCCAGGTCCCCCAGCCTAGTCCCCAGTAGTGCTATCACCCCCGGCCTAGTCCCCAGTAGTGTTAGCTCCCCCAGGCTAGTCCCCAGTGGTGCCAGCTCCCCCAGCCTAGTCACCAGTAGTACCAGCTCCCCCAGCCTAGTCCCCAGTAGTGCTATCTCCCCCAGCCTAGTCCCCAGTAGTGCTATCTCCCCCAGCCTAGTCCCCAGTAGTGCTATCTCCCCCAGCCTAGTCCCCAGTAGTGCTATCTCCCCCAGCCTAGTCCCCAGTAGTGCTATCTCCCCCAGGCTAGTCCCCAGTAGTGTTAGCTCCCCCAGGCTAGTCCCCAGTAGAGCCAGCTCCCCAGCCTAGTCCCCAGTAGTGTTAGCTCTCCCAGCCTAGTCCCCAGTAGTGCCAGCTCCCCAGCCTAGTCCCCAGTAGTGCTATCTCCCCCAGCCTAGTCCCCAGTAGTGCCAGCTCCCCAGGTTAGTCCCCAGTAGTGCCAGCTCCCCCAGGCTAGTCCCCATCGTGCCAGGACCCCCACCCTAGTCCCCAGTAGTGTTAGCTCCCCCAGGCTAGTCCCCAGTAGTGTTAGCTCCCCCAGGCTAGTCCCCAGTAGAGCCAGCTCCCCAGCCTAGTCCCCAGTAGTGTTAGCTCCCCCAGGCTAGTCCCCAGTGGTGCCAGCTCCCCCAGCCTAGTCCCCAGTAGTACCAGCTCCCCCAGCCTAGTCCCCAGTAGTGCTAGCTCCCCCAGCCTAGTCCCCAGTAGTGCTATCTCCCCCGGGCTAGTCCCCAGTAGTGTTAGCTCCTCCAGGCTAGTCCCCAGTAGTGTTAGCTCCTCCAGGCTAGTCCCCAGTAGAGCCAGCTCCCCAGGTTAGTCCCCAGTAGTGCCAGCTCCCCCAGGCTAGTCACCATTGTGCCAGGTCCCCCAGCCTAGTCCCCAGTAGTCTTAGTTCCCCCAGGCTAGTCCCCAGTAGTGCCAGCTCCCCAGCCTAGTCCCCAGTAGTGTTAGCTCCCCCAGGCTAGTCCCCAGTAGTGCCAGCTCCCCAGCCTAGTCCCCAGTAGTGCTATCTCCCCCAGCCTAGTCCCCAGTAGTGGCAGGTCCTCCAGCCTAGTCCCCAGTAGTATTAGCTCCCCAAGGCTAGTCCCCAATAATGCCAACAACCCCAGGCTAGTCCCCAGTAGTGTTAGCTCCCCAGGCTAGTCCCCAGTAGTGCTAGCTCCCCAGGCGAGTCCCCAGTAGTGCTAGCTCCCCAGGCGAGTCCCCAGTAGTGCTATCTCCCCCAGCCTAGTCCCCAGGAGTGCCAGGACCCTCCCCCTAGTCCCCAGTAGTGCCAGCCCCCCAGGCTAGTCCCCAGTTGTGCCAGCTCCCGCAGCCTAGTCCCCAGTAGCGCTATCTCCCCCAGGCTAGTCCCCAGTAGCGCTATCTCCCCCAGGCTAGTCCCCAGTAGTGTTATCTCCCCCAGGCTAGTCCCCAGTAGTGCCAGCTCCCCCTCCCTAGTCCCCAGCAGTGTTATCTCCCCCAGGCTAGTCCCCAGTAGTGCCAGCTCCCCCAGGCTAGTCCCCAGTAGTGCCAGGTCCCCCAGCCTAGTCCCCAGTAGTGCTATCACCCCCGGCCTAGTCCCCAGTAGTGTTAGCTCCCCCAGGCTAGTCCCCAGTGGTGCCAGCTCCCCAGGCGAGTCCCCAGTAGTGCTAGCTCCCCAGGCGAGTCCCCAGTAGTGCTATCTCCCCCAGCCTAGTCCCCAGTAGTGCTATCTCCCCCAGCCTAGTCCCCAGGAGTGCCAGGACCCTCCCCCTAGTCCCCAGTAGTGCCAGCCCCCCAGGCTAGTCCCCAGTTGTGCCAGCTCCCGCAGCCTAGTCCCCAGTAGCGCTATCTCCCCCAGGCTAGTCCCCAGTAGTGCTATCTCCCCCAGCCTAGTCCCCAGTAGTGGCAGGTCCTCCAGCCTAGTCCCCAGTAGTATTAGCTCCCCAAGGCTAGTCCCCAATAATGCCAACAACCCCAGGCTAGTCCCCAGTAGTGTTAGCTCCCCAGGCTAGTCCCCAGTAGTGCTAGCTCCCCAGGCGAGTCCCCAGTAGTGCTAGCTCCCCAGGCGAGTCCCCAGTAGTGCTATCTCCCCCAGCCTAGTCCCCAGGAGTGCCAGGACCCTCCCCCTAGTCCCCAGTAGTGCCAGCCCCCCAGGCTAGTCCCCAGTTGTGCCAGCTCCCGCAGCCTAGTCCCCAGTAGCGCTATCTCCCCCAGGCTAGTCCCCAGTAGCGCTATCTCCCCCAGGCTAGTCCCCAGTAGTGTTATCTCCCCCAGGCTAGTCCCCAGTAGTGCCAGCTCCCCCTCCCTAGTCCCCAGCAGTGTTATCTCCCCCAGGCTAGTCCCCAGTTGTGCCAGCTCCCCCAGGCTAGTCCCCAGTAGTGCCAGGTCCCCCAGCCTAGTCCCCAGTAGTGCTATCACCCCCGGCCTAGTCCCCAGTAGTGTTAGCTCCCCCAGGCTAGTCCCCAGTGGTGCCAGCTCCCCAGGCGAGTCCCCAGTAGTGCTAGCTCCCCAGGCGAGTCCCCAGTAGTGCTATCTCCCCCAGCCTAGTCCCCAGGAGTGCCAGGACCCTCCCCCTAGTCCCCAGTAGTGCCAGCCCCCCAGGCTAGTCCCCAGTTGTGCCAGCTCCCGCAGCCTAGTCCCCAGTAGCGCTATCTCCCCCAGGCTAGTCCCCAGTAGCGCTATCTCCCCCAGGCTAGTCCCCAGTAGTGTTATCTCCCCCAGGCTAGTCCCCAGTAGTGCCAGCTCCCCCTCCCTAGTCCCCAGCAGTGTTATCTCCCCCAGGCTAGTCCCCAGTAGTGCCAGCTCCCCCAGGCTAGTCCCCAGTAGTGCCAGGTCCCCCAGCCTAGTCCCCAGTAGTGCTATCACCCCCGGCCTAGTCCCCAGTAGTGTTAGCTCCCCCAGGCTAGTCCCCAGTGGTGCCAGCTCCCCCAGCCTAGTCACCAGTAGTACCAGCTCCCCCAGCCTAGTCCCCAGTAGTGCTAGCTCCCCAAGCCTAGTCCCCAGTAGTGCTATCTCCCCCAGCCTAGTCCCCAGTAGTGCTATCTCTCCCAGCCTAGTCCCCAGTAGTGCTATCTCCCCCAGCCTAGTCCCCAGTAGTGCTATCTCCCCCAGGCTAGTCCCCAGTAGTGTTAGCTCCCCCAGGCTAGTCCCCAGTAGAGCCAGCTCCCCAGCCTAGTCCCCAGTAGTGCCAGCTCCCCAGCCTAGTCCCCAGTAGTGCCAGCTCCCCAGCCTAGTCCCCAGTAGTGCTATCTCCCCCAGCCTAGTCCCCAGTAGTGCCAGCTCCCCAGGTTAGTCCCCAGTAGTGCCAGCTCCCCCAGGCTAGTCCCCATCGTGCCAGGACCCCCACCCTAGTCCCCAGTAGTGTTAGCTCCCCCAGGCTAGTCCCCAGTAGTGTTAGCTCCCCCAGGCTAGTCCCCAGTAGAGCCAGCTCCCCAGCATAGTCCCCAGTAGTGTTAGCTCCCCCAGGCTAGTCCCCAGTGGTGCCAGCTCCCCCAGCCTAGTCCCCAGTAGTACCAGCTCCCCCAGCCTAGTCCCCAGTAGTGCTAGCTCCCCCAGCCTAGTCCCCAGTAGTGCTATCTCCCTCGGGCTAGTCCCCAGTAGTGTTAGCTCCTCCAGGCTAGTCCCCAGTAGAGCCAGCTCCCCAGGTTAGTCCCCAGTAGTGCCAGCTCCCCCAGGCTAGTCCCCATCGTGCCAGGACCCCCACCCTAGTCCCCAGTAGTGTTAGCTCCCCCAGGCTAGTCCCCAGTAGTGTTAGCTCCCCCAGGCTAGTCCCCAGTAGAGCCAGCTCCCCAGCATAGTCCCCAGTAGTGTTAGCTCCCCCAGGCTAGTCCCCAGTGGTGCCAGCTCCCCCAGCCTAGTCCCCAGTAGTACCAGCTCCCCCAGCCTAGTCCCCAGTAGTGCTAGCTCCCCCAGCCTAGTCCCCAGTAGTGCTATCTCCCTCGGGCTAGTCCCCAGTAGTGTTAGCTCCTCCAGGCTAGTCCCCAGTAGAGCCAGCTCCCCAGGTTAGTCCCCAGTAGTGCCAGCTCCCCCAGGCTAGTCACCATTGTGCCAGGTCCCCCAGCCTAGTCCCCAGTAGTGTTAGTTCCCCCAGGCTAGTCCCTGGTAGTGTTAGCTCCCCCAGGCTAGTCCCCAGTAGTGCCAGCTCCCCAGCCTAGTCCCCAGTAGTGCTATCTCCCCCAGCCTAGTCCCCAGTAGTGCCAGCTCCCCAGGTTAGTCCCCATCGTGCCAGGACCCCCACCCTAGTCCCCAGTAGTGTTAGCTCCCCCAGGCTAGTCCCCAGTAGTGTTAGCTCCGCCAGGCTAGTCCCCAGTGGTGCCAGCTCCCCAGCCTAGTCCCCAGTAGTGTTAGCTCCCCCAGGCTAGTCCCCAGTGGTGCCAGCTCCCCCAGCCTAGTCCCCAGTAGTACCAGCTCCCCCAGCCTAGTCCCCAGTAGTGCTAGCTCCCCCAGCCTAGTCCAGAGTAGTGCTAGCTCCCCCAGCCTAGTCCCCAGTAGTGCTATCTCCCCCAGGCTAGTCCCCAGTAGTGTTAGCTCCTCCAGGCTAGTCCCCAGTAGAGCCAGCTCCCCAGCCTAGTCCCCAGTAGTGTTAGCTCCCCCAGGCTAGTCCCCAGTAATGCCAGCTCCCCAGCCTAGTCCCCAGTAGTGCTATCTCCCCCAGCCTAGTCCCCAGTAGTGCCAGCTCCCCCAGGCTAGTCACCATTGTGCCAGGTCCCCCAGCCTAGTCCCCAGTAGTGTTAGTTCCCCCAGGCTAGTCCCCGGTAGTGCCAGGAACCACAGGCTAGTCCCCAGTACTGCGAGGTCCCCAGGTTATTTCCCAGTAGTGGCAGGTCCTCCAGCCTAGTCCCGAGTAGTATTAGCTCCCCAAGGCTAGTCCCCAATAATGCCAACAACCCCAGGCTAGTCCCCAGTAGTGTTAGCTCCCAAGGCTAGTGCCCAATAATGCCAACAACCCCAGGCTAGTCCCCAGTAGTGCCAGCTCCCCCAGGCTAGTCACCATTGTGCCAGGTCCCCCAGCCTAGTCCCCAGTAGTGTTAGTTCCCCCAGGCTAGTCCCCGGTAGTGCCAGGAACCACAGGCTAGTCCCCAGTACTGCGAGGTCCCCAGGTTATTTCCCAGTAGTGACAGGTCCTCCAGCCTAGTCCCGAGTAGTATTAGCTCCCCAAGGCTAGTCCCCAATAATGCCAACAACCCCAGGCTAGTCCCCAGTAGTGTTAGCTCCCAAGGCTAGTGCCCAATAATGCCAACAACCCCAGGCTAGTCCCCAGTAGTGTTAGCTCCCCAGGCTAGTCCCCAGTAGTGCAAGCTCCCCAGGCTAGTCCCCAGTAGTGCTAGCTCCCCAGGCTAGTCCCCGGTAGTGCACGCTCCCCAGGCTAGTCCCCAGTAGTGCTAGCTCCCCAGGCTAGTCCCCAGTAGTGCTATGTCCCCCAGCCTAGTCCCCAGTAGTGCCAGGACCCTCCCCCTAGTGCCCAGTAGTGCCAGCCCCCCAGGCTAGTCCCCAGTAGTGCCAGGACCCTCCCCCTAGTGCCCAGTAGTGCCAGCCCCCCAGGCTAGTCCCCAGTAGTGCCAGGACCCCCCCTAGTCCCCAGTAGTGCTATCTCCCACAGCCTAGTCCCCAGTAGTGCCAGGACCCCCCCTAGTCCCCAGTAGTGCTATCTCCCCCAGCCTAGTCCCCAGTAGTGCCAGGACCCCCCCCCCCCCAGTCTCCAGTAGTGCTATCTCTCCCAGCCTAGTCCCCAGTGGTGCCAGGACCCCCCCCCCCTAGTCCCCAGTAGTGCTATCTCACCCAGCCTAGTCCCCAGTGGTGCCAGGACCCCCCCCCCCCCTAGTCCCCAGTAGTGCTATCTCACCCAGCCTAGTCCCCAGTGGTGCCAGGACCCCCCTAGTCCCCAGTAGTGCTATCTCCCCCATCCTAGTCCCCAGTAGTGCTATCTCCCCCATCCTAGTCCCCAGTAGTGCCAGGACCCCCCCCCCCCCCCAGTCCCCAGTAGTACCAGCTCCCCCAGTCTAGTCCCCAGTAGTGCCAGGACCCCCACCCTAGCCCCCAGTAGTGCTATCTCCCCCAGCCTAGTCCCCAGTAGTGCCAGGACGCCCCCCCCCCCCCCCCCTAGTCCCCAGTAGTGCCAGCTCCCCAGGCTAGTCCCCAGTAGTGCTATCTCCCCCAGGCTAGTCCCCAGTACTGCCAGCTCCCCCTGCTAGTCCCCAGTGGTGCCAGCCCCCCCCTAGTCCCAAGTAGTGCTATCTTCCCCACCCTTGACCCCAGTAGTGCTATCTTCCCCACCCTAGTCCCCAGTAGTGCCAGGACCCCCCCTAGTCCCCAGTAGTGCTATCTTCCCCACCCTAGTCCCCAGTAGTGCCAGGACCCCCACCCTAGTCCCCAGTAGTGCCAGGACCCCCACCCTTGTCCTCAGTAGTGCCAGGACCCCCACCCTAGTCCCCAGTAGTGCCAGGACCCCCACCCTAGCCCCCCTCCCCGGCTGCCCATGACAGGTGCACCTCGGTGCCTCTCACTCACCTCCATCCCCGTACGTCTCTATTCCGTATCCATCCTGCAGCCCGTTGCTCCACGTGCCCTCGTACCTGGCCGGTGTGCTGAGGCTCTGCCGGACCCCATAGCGCCCTTTGAAGCCGTGGGACCATTCTCCTCGGTACATCCACCTGCCCTTGGTCTCCACGCCCAGCCCGTGCCTCTTGCCCTGTGCCCAGTAGCCCTGGTACAGGTTACCGCTGGGCCAGGTGTAGGCACCCACTACCTCAAAGCCGTGCGACCAGGATCCCGAGTACTCCCCCTGCCCCTTGGGTCCCGTGCAGATCCCATGCCCATGAGCCTTGCCATCCTCCCAGCCGCCACAGTAAGTGCCACCATCGTCAAAGTCAAACCGTCCGCCCGTCATTCAGGGAGACTTGGGAAGTATACAGAGAGCTGCACGGAGAGCCGAGGTCAGGCGAGCGGCGCGTCCCTCCCTCCTGTCCTGAGTGCTGGAGTATGTGTGTGACAGCGTGCGGCTACAGGCAGAGGGAGGGCTGCTCTAGTACTGCCAGTGTGGCATCGGATCAGGTACCCGTCAGAGCCTGTATCCCTGTGTGTCATGAAGAGGCTCCAAGCCACGCCCCCACATGTCACAGCCTCTGTCACTGACAGCTACTTAAGGTGGATTACTGGAGTTACTGATACTAATGATACAGCCAAGGAAGATACCAGTCTCAAGCCACTATGGTTGAGCAGATAATTCATTATATAAAAATAAATATAATGGATTTCATAAGGAAAATAAATAAAGCTTATGTGCACACAAAGAGAAATATTACTTTATATCTGCGTATATATACACACACACAGTGCCTTGCAAAAGTATTCACCCGCCTTGACTTTTTACCTATTTTGTTACATTACAGCCTTAAATTCAATGTCTTGTTAATCAGAATTATATTTGATGGATCAGAACACAATAGTCTAAGTTGGTGAAGTGAATTGAGAAAAATATATACATAAAACTATTTTTTTTAAATAGAAAACAGAAAATTGGCATGTGCGTATGTATTCACCCCCTTTGTTATGAAGCCCATAAAAAGCTCTGGTGCAAACAATTACCTTCAGAAGGCACATAATTAGTGAAATGATGTCCACCTGTGTCCAATCTACGGTAAGTGTCACATGATCTGTCATTACATATACACACCTTTTTGAAAGGCCCCAGAGGCTGCAACACCTAAGCAAGAGGCACCACTAACCAAACACTGCCATGAAGGCCAAGGAACTCTCCAAACAAGTAAGGGACAATGTTGTTGATAAGTACAAGTCAGGGTTAGGTTATAAAAAATATCCAAATCTTTCATGATCCCCAGGAGCACCATCAAATCTATCATAACCAAATGGAAAGACCATGGCACAACAGCAAACCTGCCAAGAGACAGCTGCCCACCAAAACTCACGGACCGGGCAAGGAGGGCATTAATCATAGAGACAGCACAGAGACCTAAGGTAACCCTGGAGGAGCTGCAGAGTTCCACAGCAGAGACTGGAGTATCTGTACATAGGACGACAATAAGCCGTATGCTCCATAGAGTTGGGCTTAATGGCAGAGTGGCCAGAAGAAAGCCATTACTTTCAGTCAAATACAAAATGGTATGTTTTGAGTTTGCGAAAAGGCACGTGGGAGACTCCCAAAATGTATGGAGGAAGGTGCTCTGGTCTGATGAGCCTAAAATTAAACTTTTCGGCCATCAAAGAAAACGCTATGTCTGGCGCAAACCCAACAGATCACATCACCCAAAGAACACCATCCGCAGTGAAACATGGTAGTGGCAGCATCATGCTGTGGGGATGTTTTTCAGCAGCCGGGACTGGGTAACTGGTCAGAGTTGAGGGAAAGATGGATGGTGCTAAATACAGGGATATTCTTGAGCAAAACCTGTACCACTCTGTGCGTTATTTGAGGCTAGGACGGAGGTTCACCTTCCAGCAGGACAATGACCCCAAACACACTGCTAAAGCAACACTTGAGTGGTTTAAGGGGAAACATGTAAATGTGTTGGAATGGCCTAGTCAAAGCCCAGACCTTAATCCAATAGAAAATCTGTGGTCAGACTTAAAGATTGCTGTTCTCAAGCGCAAGCCATCCAACTTGAAGAAGCTGGAGCAGTTTTGCAAGGAGGAATGGGCAAAAATCCCACTGGTAAGATGTGGCAAGCTCATAGAGACTTATCCAAAGCGACTTGGAGCTGAGATTGCCGCAAAAGGTGGCTCTACAAAGTATTGACTTTAGCGGAATGAATAGTTATGCACATTGACTTTTTCTGTTATTTTGTCCTATTTGTTGTTTGCTTCACAATAAAAAAAAAAATCTTTAAAGTTATGAGCATGTTCTGTAAATTAAATGATGCAAATCCTCAAACAATCCATGTTAAGTCCAGGTTGTTAAGCAACAAAACACAAAAAATGCCAAGGGGGGTGAATACTTTTGCAAGGCACTGTATATATAGTATATAATTATAACATTTGTATTCACATTTGAATGTTTAAAACAAGTAAAAAAACCTGCATCCTGCTCAGAATTGTGAGAAAAACAGTTATTACACTGCCTTCTGGGAAGTTGAGCAGGGACATGCAAATGTGCCAACAAATGCCTGGTTCTTCAATCCATAGCCAATTTTAAACATGGCTTCCTTTAAGCTTATGCCTGCTGTATTACACAGCTTTATGCAAAGCCAAGGCTGGATTTTACACAAGCTGAGAATCCTATCCACGTACAGCTGTTTCAAGCTTACTGGCTATCATCAGCATGGAGCGGGATCCCAGCTTGTGTTGTGGACCTTATGAGTAGGTAGTTCACCACAACAATAACTTAATATGTGGTGGGAAGCAAGTTTTTTAGCTTGTTTTAGACATTCAAATGTGATGTAGACACAGATGTACTATTTATTTACTGTACTACTTTACGGTGGAGGGCTTCTATCGCTCCTTTACCCACCATATAATGATTGTTGTGGTGAACTACCTACTAATAAGGTCCACAACACAAGCTGGGATCCCGCCCCATGCTGATGATAGACAGTAACCTTGAAACAGCTGTCCATGGGTAGGATTCCCAGTTTGTGTATAATCCAACCTTGGCTTTGCATAAAGTCTGTGTAATGCAGCAGGCATAAGCTTAAAGGAAGAAAAGTTTTAAATGGTTTATGGATTGAAGAGCGAGGCATTTGTTGGCACATTTGCATGTCCCTGCTCAGCTTCCCAGAATGCAGTGTAATAACTGTTTTTCTCACAATTCTGAGTTTTTTTAACTTCTTTTAGACATTCAAATGTGAACACAGATGTACTATTTATTTACTGTACTACTGTACGATGGAGGGCTTCTATTGCTTTTTTGCCCACCATATATTAAATAATACATATATATGTATTTCTTGGAATTCTGAGCATGAAACAAATTTTTTAAAGTCCTATTTATTTACTAGCTATATATATATATATATATATATATATATATATATATATATATACACATTCACATAGAGGCGGTTCCCGGTTTGCACGAGTTACGTTCCTGAGAACGTCTTTAAGCTGTATTTTTATGTAACTCAGATCCCTGAGGAATAATATTAATAACAATACTACATGGCTTATATGTGGTAATAATAACACAGTGTAATACTGTAATAATAATGATAATACCCCTGTACTGTAATAAAAAGTTAAACTATTGTGCTCTTTCTTTTAATTCACACAAACTGAACATAAAAACAAACTCGTCCAAAAAAGCCCTGGTAGCCAGGTCTTAAGTATTGGGTCGTCGGTAACCTGGAGACCATATATATATATATATATATATATATATATATATATATATATATATATATATATATATATATATATATACACAGCATATACATAGATAGATAGATAGACAGATAGATACATAAGTAGGTCCATATCTATCTATCTATCTATCTATCTATCTACACATATATTTACATTAATTGGATGGACGTTGCCGTATCAGTCACAAAACCTCCGAGAACAAACACTCTGCAACCAACCTCTCAAAAGTCCATTCATTCAAAAAGATTGTGTATATGGCAACCCATATTGATATATATATATATATATATATATATATATATATATATATATATATATATTAATATATTAATCCTCTATCTGGTAAAATACAGCTGCATACAGATCCTCATACCTAGCCCGGCCCTTTCACATCTATTCCACTTGAGCACTTAAGGTGGATTAGCACTGTTGCCGCGCAGTTAATTAATAAACAAGTAAATAAAACTTACATAATTATAAATAAGTGTTCAGCAAACTTGTGTTCAGTTCAGAGGACAAAGTAGCTGCATGGATAATAATAATATATTTAAAAAATACTTAATAATAAGTTATTTAAAAAAGAAATGCCTGTTTAATGTGAGTGTAGGAAATCAAGTACATACAAACTCTATGTATAAACAAATATACATATCTGTATTAGTATTATTATCTTTATCCTTTATTGGTAAAGCACCAACATATTCCGTAGCGCTGTACAGAGGTTAAGTACAAATCAAAACAGATTTAACAAGTTGTAGAAGAATGGAGGTGCTCACAGAACCAAATGTTTCATTAATCCTGAGGAAATGCGAGAAGAAATTAAAAAAATAAACGCTGCTCTCGAAGGACTTGTGCTTAATTTGTTGTCCGTGTTTCCGTCTCGGCCTGGACCCTTGTCAAGACCAGATAAAAATAGCCAGAAGGTTGTCAAGGAAACGGTTCTCCTCAACTTGTTATATACTATTAGACAGGGTCTCCAATAACGTATATGAAGAGGTGGTATATAATATGCATAGAATATTGATGGATGACCTATGCACTTGTATAGTAATATAATGCCATATTTACACTGAATCATATCTTACGACATTCCAAATGACCATAAATGGACATTTATATATTTTTTTAATTCTGCACTATTAGGTAATGTTACCAGCATTCTGCACGTAAAACAATATATTCCACTGTGCCCAACAATTATATGTTATATGTGTGTGTATATATATATATATATATATATATATATATATATATATATATATATATATATATATATATATATATATATATAAATTTTTGTTTGTTTGTTTGTTTGTTTTGTTTTGTTTGTTAGACCTACAGCTGCTGGTGGAGCAACATGGTGGTGGAGATTCACAAATTTTTGGTACTTGCAGCACTTGCTAAAATCAATTTACATTACTCCTTATGCAGGGGTGTAGGAGCCAGAATTATTCTGGGGGGATACAGCTAATTGTATACACAGGTTGTAAAATAGCTTATATATACATACATAAATACATACAAACATAGACAAATCTGTGGGGGATTTGTCCCCATCCCCCCCCCCTCCCCCCAGTTTCTACACCCATGTCCTTATGGGAGTTTGTTACTTGTCGTTTTCGCTACTCGTTGCGCCTTCTGGTACCAATTGATGACGAGTACCAAGGGTGCACTGTATAGTCTGCAGAACTGACACTCTACCAGATAAATTCAGACTTTTGTTTTCAAAAGAGGGAAATTGAGGTGGCTAAAATGGATTTTCTCTGAACATAGGGACTGTGCAATGTGTTATAATTATTATTATATTATTATTTTTGCCTTGTGCTAAACCCCTATATAGCTCTACAGAATATGTTGGCGCGTTACAAATAAAGGATTTGTGTACCCGTGAAGCTAAGAGAAGATCAGCCTTTGGCAGCTTTTCTTCAGCTACTCCACTTTAAGTAAACAAAGGGGTTGGCGAGGAGGATGAATCCTGCTTAATGAGATGAAGGGATACAAGATCTGATAGGGATACAGAATATGGTGCCACACTAGTACTCACGCTCACTCCTTATACTCCACACACCCCCTTACAAGCCCACACACAACCTCAGGCGGGACATCTTAGGGCCGAATCATCTCCCACTCTTCACCAACCCAACCAGTGATAAGCCACGCCTGGAAGAACTCCCACTAACCCACAATAACATATAAGAAAGAGGTGTTCCCACTGCAAACTTGGATAAAACTGAGTGATGCTTCTGAATTCAAAGCTCTTTTTTTTGTAGCTTTTAGAAATTAAATTTCCTACTTTATTAAATTAGCTTTTTTATTCCATATGAAACAAATAAGAAAACTTGTGAAAGAGAATATTTGTAAACTAACGACTTGCCTGTCAAAAATGACGGGGCAATAAAATTGTAAGGCAGGTAATGCTGTTTGCCACAAGTCTGAGATCCTTCGGCGCTCATTGCGAGGCTGTTTTTTCCTGATAGGCGCTTTTGCTATTATTGTTTGGTCGGCGCTGATCTTCTTGTTGAGCTTATTGCAAGGCTTTGTGTGCTATGATCAGCGTTGGCGCTCGTTGTGAGGTGCGCAGTGAATGGCTTTTGTGTTTATTGCGAGAGTGTTTTTTTTTGTGTATATGTATTTTTGTATGCTAATTAAATAATTAATACATTAATAAATTATTATACTTTACCTATTTGGAAGTAATATATGCAGGAAGCATTGGGCTGAAGAGCTGACAATCTGTTTTGATGTTCCTGCAGCATACAATGTCGGTTGTGTAACTGAGGTGTAAGTGTCAGCAATGTGTGCAGTGTGTAGTGTAAATAGGCTGTGTGCACGAGGGGAAGCCGTTAGTGTAGCTGTGTACTTCCGCATTGTGTAAGTTAGTGTTGTAAAATGGCTGTGAATGTGTATGTGGTACGCGGGTGTGGATGATTTAGCGTCCTTGCTAAAAGTGTATCTTGTACCTCGTACGGCTTTTTTGAAAAGCTGTATATGCTTGGTGGTGTTTGGCATCTTTATGGTCCTGTCGTTTTTTTCGGCTGCCATTTTTTCTCTCGCTTAGGGGATTTTCGTGTGTCTAAACTCAGGAATTTAAACTTAAATTGAGGTGTAACTTCACTTGCAGAGGTCCTGGGTGCCCCCCTTGCTGTGGGTAAGCTTTTTATGTCTTTTTGTGTGTGTATTTATTGTGTTTAATGTTTTCAGGTGCTCGCAGTTCGGCCATTAAGGTTGTATTTTTGCAAGGTTGTAATGTTTCTCGTGTCTCGTATTTTTTTAGGCTAAGTCCGTAAATTTGCGTTTTAAGTCCCGCGGTTCGTATTTTTGTGTGTAAGTCTGTATATAGTGATTGCGTGTTAGATCTATTTTGTTGAAGTTCCGCTTGTGTGGGTGTTTGTAACCGCGTGTGAGGCGCCATAAAGCCTCCACCTCCGCAAATGTGGCCCCTCGCTTTGCGAGGGTGCGTATTTACAGACCAAACTGCGTCCCTCGCTTTGCAAGGGACGCAGTTCTTGCGAGCTCACAAAGCGTCACAACGATTCGTAGTTTGACAACTATTATATGTGATGAGTCTCAGTGTGTATTTTTTCAAATAAAGTAACTGCTCTGAGGGTCTTGCCGGGGCCAGCCAATGATCAGTCATAGAAATATATGAGCTACATTTGGCAAATTACACCTATATACTACAGTATGCTCTGTGCGTTTTTGATTAGATGTATACCCAGTATGGTTTTCATGCAAAATACGTCTGCTAGAAGTCAAGTCATGAATTATTAATTTCCTGAAATCCATCACTTATTGCATTGCTAGATTTACTATGCTTAGTACGGGTTGCCCACTGAGGGTAAATGGGTATTTTCTCATAGGAAATAGACAATGATCTGCTTTTCAGCCCTTGTGATGATTAAAGTGATATTACATTTATCTGTAATGTGCTACATTTTTAAATAGATCACCGAAAACCAAGTGAAAAATGTTTTTAAATTGATCTCTATTTCACTTTTATCAGGGATTATTTATGTGCATCCTTGCACCGGCGCTATAGCTCATATAATTGGTTTATATATACAGTGGACTTTTGGTACTTATCATTAATTGGTTCCAGAAGGCACGACGAGTGGCAAAAACGACAAGTACCAAACTCCAATATGGGGTTATGTAAATTCGTTTTAGCATGCAAAACAAGTACCAAGAAGGCATTGAGTGCAAAAACATGTTTTGCTCATTAAGAAGTGTTGAATACCGAAACGGACGAGTTCTGAGGTAGTCAAGTACCGAGGGTCCACTCTGTATACCCCCTTCTGGATCGCTACTTGTTGCGGTGAAGGAGCTTGCATATCTCAATGATGCTGTCAGCTATACCACTGTCACCCAAGATAAGCAGGTCATAGCAGAGAGATCAGACAAATTGTGGTCCACTAGAGAAGGAACTGACAACCCATTCCAGTATCTTTGCCAAGATAACCTTATGGATAAGCACAACCAGAGACATAAACAATGAGATGTAACTCTGAGTGCTCTGGTCCATAGGGTCATGGAGAGTCGGACACAACTGAATGACTTAATAACAAATGTATATATATCTATATATATAATGTTAGAAAGTTTCAGGTACACTTACAGAAATGCAATGACATAAAGAGATTTCTGAGCACGTACACACATTATTTCATGGCATCATCAGGCAGCCTGTTGCTTCCTGAAAATGTGCTGCCTTAGGCCTAGGCTTCATGGTCCTGGGCAGAAACACACGTATAACCAGTTATTCATCTAGCAGCCGTCACTCATAACAACATGCAGTGTTTGAGTTTGTAGTTTCTGAAAGCACCAAAAAGTAAAAGCTCCCTGCAATGAGCATGTGCACTATTTACTGCAACAACAAAAAATCTATTTTTTTTTCTCTAGACATACTAACCCCCTACAGCAAAAAAAAAAATAGAATTGTATTATTGCAGTGAATATAGTATATAAGCATTTGGGGGAATCTTGTAGTTTTTCTTTCTCCAGATAAGCTTAGTGCAGCAGAACAACAGGTAACTATCAAGGTAACATTGTAATATTTTAAACAATTTTAGAACTGCCAAGAGAACATTAAATTCAATTATTTTTACAGCTTCAACACTTGTTTTTGGCCGCTGTGCATGATGGATCAGAGCAGTATATCTGAGTCTGTAGTCCGTTTAATGAAAGGTGAAGTTACTTTTTTGGTGTCCGCATGGTTGAAGTATTTGAATGGGACATGGAATACAGTTCTTTTTTTCGGGCATTTAAATGCGCATACTATAAGAAGAAAACACAGCGGGACATTATTAAGTACCCTATTTCAGATAGACCAAGAAAAACAGGTTCTCAATGTCCCTTTAGTTTCTGTTGATCTTTGTTGTTGATCTTTGACCTTTCTAAAGAGTTATTTTCTGCCTAGATATAAATGGCACGGGGCTGTATTGCAGTTTTGTCCTAGTTATGCACCTGTTTAATTACCATAGCTAAAAATGTTGCTCAGCAATTTGTTAATTTACCAGAAACATAAAATTTCATAACAGAAAAAAAACATTTGGACCAAACTCTCTGCTGGATGTGAAGGCAACGGGGTGACCAGAGTCACTTGAGATCCTTTCAGCCATTTAGTGTTTTAATACAATCCCTCTCTAAAATTATGGACTGAGCTACTGAATCCTGGGCCGGTAGGATTTGCTCACCCCAAGCATTGTTGTTGTTCAGCCCTTCAGTCGTTTTCGACTCTCGGTGGCCATATGGACGCAGCACACCAAGCACATATGTCTGTGTTTCTGGTTGTGCTGATCCATAAGGCTTTCTTGGCAAAGATACTGGAGCAAGTTGCTATTTCCTTCTCCAGTAGACCACAATTTGTCTGATCTCTGCTATGACCTGCCCGCCTTGGGTGATCCTACATGGTAAATTTCACAGCTTTTTTAAGCTACACAAACCCCTTCACCACGACAAGGTAGTGTACCAGAAGGGGTGTAAAATATTCATAACAAGTCATTTGAAATATGCATATTCTTACCAATATTTTACATTTTAAGTGTCAATCTGAAGGATCACTGTAGTGTATTTATAAGTAAGGCCCATATGCTTGTTTGCTGGACAATAGACAGCAGTATAAGATCCAGAAGGGGCCACAAGCATTAATATACTGTATTAACTATTATACTGAATTGTGTTACTGTGAGATTCCCCTTAGTGTACAGAAACTGGACCTTTCCTGTTGGCAACCCGTGCGCAGTACCGGTCATTGGCCACTAGGCAGAGCAGCCGAGGAGTCTGTGGATTTCTTATAGTTTAGTGTTAGGGTGAGGGGTGTTAGGGTGAGCGGTGCTAGGGTGAGCGGTTGTAGTGTGAGGGTTATTAGGGTTAGGTGCTAGGCCTGTTAGGGTGAGGGGTGTTTGGGTTAGGTGTTAGGGTTAGGTGTTAGGGTGATGGGTGTTAGGGTGAGCGTTATTAGGATTAGGTGTTAGGGTGAGGGGTGTTAGGGTTAGCTGTTAGGGTGAGGGTTGTTAGGGTTAGGGTCAGGGGTGTTCAGGTGAGAGGTGTTAGGGTGAGCGTTGTTAGGATTAATTGTTAGCTTCAGGGGTGTTAGGGTGAGTGGTATTAGGGTTAGTTGTTAGAGTGAGGGTTGTTAGGATCAGGGTCAGGGGTGTTAAGTTGAGGTGTATTAGGATGAGGGGTGTTAGGGTTAGGTTTGTTAGGGTTAGGTGTGTTTGGGTGAGGAGTGTTAGGGTGAGCGTTGTTAGGATTAGGTGTTAGGGTAAGGGGTGTTAGGGTTAACTGTTAGAGTGAGGGTTGTTATGATTAGGGTCAGGGGTGTTAGGTGCAAACAGGTTGGTCATTATCAAGTGTAGTTCTTCAATGAACATGTAAATAAAGGGTGGTCCTTTAAGTTATCTATTATACTCAGCGCTGGAAAGCTCCTTTATGGTCTGTAGACCTGCTAATTCTCAGCCAATATGATCCGAACATGGAGAAAACACTCCAAGATTTCACGTGTAATTGGCTGAGAAGTTACCACTGTATTCTTATGGTAAAGGAGAACTGTCATGGGAGGTAAATATATCTTCAATGCTTCTCTTTAAAGTAGCTTCAAAATAAATATAATTATAATATTTGTGTAGATGATGAAAAAGTAATCCTGTTGATTCTGAATACCGTTTATGGTCTTTAAATAACTAGATAATAAACTTTTTGAAATAAAAAACAAATAAACATGACCTTTACCTTTTTAACTTTTATATGCAATGTTTCTTTACTGCAGGATTATATTTTCTTTTTTTTGTCCATTATATTGACCATTATTTGTGTAACATTTTTATGTTAATGTACAGCTTAGTGATGGTAGGCTATGGCAAGTCTGGACAAGCTAGTAAAAACATATTACTCTATCAACAAAGATCCACATAGTGAGAACTATGGTATTCCTAGTAGTAACATATGGATTTGAGAGCTGGACCATAAAGAAGGCTGATAGAATTGATGCCTTTGAATTGTGGTGTTGGAGAACACTTCTTAGAGTCCCTTGGACTGCAAGAAGAGCCAATAAATCAGTACTTCAGGAAATCAAGACAAACTGTTCACTAGAGAGTATGATCATGAGGCTAAAGCTCAAATATTTTGGCCATATCATGAGACACCAGGTTTTTCCTGAGAAGCCTGTAATGCTGGGAAAGATTGAAGGCTTGCGAAGAAGAGGACGGCAGAGGCGGAGATGGCTAGATCAGGTCACTGAAGCAATGAACCTGAGCTTGATGGCGGAAGGATTACCTATTCCCTATAAGTACTTACTATTAAATTAAACAACATAATATTTACTGAGGCAATCAGTGCCTTTTGCTATCTGACACCACTGCTTTCATTGTTCTTTGTTGGACCAAGAAACACAATGGGGGAAATTTACTAAGCATCTCAAGTGCATTTCACATCATCTCCTGATTTACTATGCACTATGTCCTAAGGGAAAGCAGCCTTTCGGCCCTTATCTCAGTCTTTCTCACCTCATCTTAGCCCTTTTCACCTCATCACAGGTAAGAAAGTGCTTAGTAAATTCCCCCAAATAATACAGGCTACAGCATCTGCACACAAATTCCTTGTTACTTTGTGCTGACTGCAAATACTGTAAAATAATATTATATGACTAGTCAAAATTGCAAAATCCTTAAACAGAATTTTAGAATATTTTTTTTGGGGGGGAAACTCGACATTACACAATATTTGCATATATTATCACTCATAATCTTTCTGTTTATTGTGGAATTATTCTCCAGAAATTATACTCTAATTATTAATCTTGCTCAAACATTGCAAAAACTAGGTGAATACTGAATCAGGAAGGCATGTACACTTACCATGAGGTGTTGGAACTTGTTGTACCGATTTTTATATTTGATTCATTGTAAATAATAAATGCTGAACAAGTGAATCACCAGAATTTACCACTGATTGCTTCTATAAAATCACACAAGGAATGGTATTTATCTGTTTTTTGAAAAATAGTAGTGTCAAAGCTGCATATAAATATGATAAAAAGAACAGAGCGATGACCCTCATCAGGATGGCCTTCTGCTCTGTCTTGACTTTTGTCAAGGTGGGTTGTGGGTAATTGGTCGAGGATGAGGAGGGTGGGTCAGCAATGGAGCTCAACTGACAGCGCTGGAGGAGAGATAGGCAGGAGCATGATGCCATGTAGGCAGCGCCAGCTAGGAAGGTAAGGGGAGACGCTTTGGGTAGGGGTCTTGGGATAGTTAAGAGGGGCTAGAAGAGGGGATCTTAAGGGGGAAAGGAGATGCCTCTGGAAGGGTATCTTAGACGTACTAAGAGGGGACCTGGCTAGGGAGGGGATCTTGAGGGTAAGGGAACTGCATTAGGAAGGCATCCTCGAGGGTAAGAAAATTAATAGAGGCTAGTGTCTGGGGGAGGGGAGGGGTGTCTTGGGGGCAACAAAGCTGCTTTAGGAAAGGGTCTTGTGGGAAAGAACATTTAGCGGGGCCAATGACTGGGGGAGGGAGGGCTTTGGAGAAAGGGTGCTGGGTTTGGAAAGAGTCTTTAGTGAGTAGCTCCATGGGGGAAAGGTGGCACTGAGTGAGTTGTCACCTTGGGCAGCTGCCTTTATATTTTGTACTGGAGCCCTCCATTCACTAGCTCTGCCACTGCCTGATAAAACCACAAACCCATACTGTACCTTAAAGATACTAAAGGATTAATTTGCATTACCCCTTTTACTGGAAATCTAAATCATCCTGAACTGATAGATCTCCCCTCAGAAAAACATGCCTGCAAACTAAAATTGAGAAGAGAGATTATTTTTCCTATAGCTAGTGTCCAAACTGATGTGCTTTTATCGTGATAAGAAGATGAGTTCCAAATTAATTTGGCTTCAAAATGTAGTAGTTTTGAGGTGTATGTCTCTTCCATAAAATATATTTCCATTGAGAAATAGAAACAAAATATTTTCATTGCAAGATGACACAAACAAATTATAATTCAACTTTAGGGGGTGGATATATTAAAGTTTAATGTGGTGGCAAGAGGGTAGCATTGCTTAATTTCAATGAATATGCAGCATATTGAGCTTTGCTATATATCTAAGCCATGTTCTCAATGGGGGACATTTACTAAGCAACTCAGATGCACATTATCTAATCTCTTCTCACCCCATCTCAGCTTAGTAAATTCCGTCCAGTGTATTTTCTTGCTGATCGCAGCTTTCTTGCCTTGACTTAAAAGGTGGGGTGTGTCATGGGCGTATTGTGGACATGGTAGCATAAAGTGATCCCCTAGTTAAGTCACTGCAAGCATTACCTAGCAGCAGTGGCAGAGTTACCACTGGTATAGCAGGTGCAAAGCACAGGGATCCACATCATTGTAGGGCCCTTCTGCAACGGGCAACAGTCTGGAGCACAGCAAAAGTGAATTTATTAGGGTAGAGGAGCAGATTATTGTTTTTATAGAAGGTTGCTCTGACATATACTGTTGTCTTTTTTTTTTACCCCAACAGGCATTATTTATAGAGAAGTTAAATTGGGCCCGAAATTATTTTGCACAGAGGACATCCATTCACTAGCTGCACCACTGCATAGCATATTTACTTTCTTAAAGCACTGAGGCTCCTGTAATTACAATATTATCACATATATAGTTGTCAGCAGGCGGGCTTGGCAAAATCCGTTGGTAATGCAACAGGGAAACTGCTGCACTTGCGATGCGAGGGCCGCGGTTGCGGCCAGGCAAGGAGTGCCAAAGGCGCTCCTTGCGCTGAGGAGATGAGCGCCATAGGCGCTCATCCCTACGACCCCGTACGACTTTCGGACGGCAAATGCGGTCCCTCACGAAGCGAGGGGCCGCATTTGCAGAGGTAAAGGCTCCACGGCGCATCACAAGCGGCTACAAACGCCCACAGAAGCGGCACTTAAAAAAAAACAAAAAAAACACAAAACACGCAATGACTAAATATGGACTTACACAAAAAAGTACGAGCCGCGGGACTTAAAAAAAAAAATTGTGGACTTACACAAAAAGAAATACGAGCCGCGCAGAAATACGACCTTAACGGAAATCCCACGCACAGCGGAAAACATTAAAAAAACACAAAAATACACACAAAAATAAAATAAAAACCTTACCAACTGCAAGGGGGCACACCCAGGACGTCTGGAAGACAGGTTACACCTCGATTTCAGTCCAATTTAAAAAGTTTAGACATTCGAAAATCCCTTAAGCGAGTAAAAAAATGGCCACCGAAAAAAACTAAAATGAGGCTACACTACCCCTAAAGCTGCAAAACACCACCAAGCACATACAACTTTCACAAAAACCTGTACGTGGTACAAAATACACCATTAGCAAGGACGCTAAATCATCCAAACCTGCGTCCAACATACAAATTCCAAACCTGCGTCCAACATACAGAATGCGGAAGTACCCAGCTACACTAACGGCTTCCCCTCGCTCAAGCAGCCTATTTACACTACACACTGCACACATTGCTGACACTTACACCTCAGGTCCACAACAGTGCAAATCGACATTATATGCTGCAGAAACATTACAACAGATTGTTAGTTCTTCAGCACATTCCTTGCTGCATATATTAATTACAAATAGGTAAAGTACCGGTATATTAATTTATGATTTCATTAATTAATTAATTAGCAAAAAAAAAAAAAAAACATATACACAAAAAAAAAAAAAAAAAACAAACAAAAAAAACACAGTATCGCAAAAAACCACAAAGGCCTTCACCGAGCGACTCACAAGGAGCGCCAATGGTGCTCATAAAACACAAAGTACACCAGGGGAGAGCCTTGCAATAAGCGCAAAAAGGAGATCAGCAAAATATACACCAACCCAGAGGCTCGCAATGCGCTCCGAAGGATCTCAGACCACCGAAACATTTACTCTCTGTGGCAAACAGCATTACCTGCCTAACAATTTTATTGCTGTCATTTTTTGACGGGCAAGTCGCTAGTGTGTCCTATGTATAAGTGCTTGAGATGTCTGTAGATTGATCTATGCTTCTTTCTATTGTTATATACTATCTAGAGTTCTAAACTACACATTTTGTTCCAGTGATCATAACATGTATGTTTCAGTGTGTTTGTTCACATAATGTAAAATTAATCCACTTCCATCTTGAACAGGTATAAAACTATGTATCACTAGAAGCAGAGCATCAAATAGGAGACAGCTTATATACTCCAGATAGGGGAATCTAGACGTGGACCCCTTGCTCACTGTGCCTTAGGGAGATATCAGCTACACCTCACTGACGAGGCACAAAGAAGGACGAAATCTATGTCTGGGGTTTGCAGTTTCTCCTGTTCAGGGTAGAATTGCCTGGTATTTCGGGGCTGGACCACTCTAGTGAGTGGGACCAGACTGATATACTTCAGGATATTTTTTCCAAATGAAGTGCACAAGTTAGCTAAAAGAGGTTGCTCTCAGAGGGGGTCCACACAATTAACCTATTAAGGCTAGTTTGTTCTCTGATCAAGCACCTCTATTTTTTTTTTTGTATATACTCCAGATGTCTGAATTGAAAAAGTATTATTACAACAAGGTCAAGCAAAGCTCCCATACAAGCCTGTCAGCACCTTATATAAATACATCCAGGACAATATAAGGCTTCGTCGAGTGAACTTTTTGTGCCAAGAATTGTCATTAATGAATGAAAAGGGCTCTTCATATTAAGTTAAACTGTGGAATTCTCAGCCAAAGGAGGTTGTGACAGAGTATTCAATATATAACTTTAAAAAGGGGTTAATACATTTTTGAATATATAGGACATTCAGGATTATCTTGCATAAATAGAGAAAGAGCACAGATCCAGGGAGGAATCCTATTGCCAGTATCTGTGGTCCTGAAAGTATTTTGTTTTCTTTCTTTCTTTGGCAAAGTTTCAATGTTTTTTTCTTCTCTGTGCCTTCCTCTGGATCAATTAACAGTCCACATAATACATGATCAGAGGAGATCTAAAAAGTTTGAACATGATGGACTAAAAGTCTTTTTTTCAACCTCAATTACTATGTAACTAATATAATAATTATACTGCGCCTATTGTATTTATTTTATATGCAATTACCCCAATGCGGAATCGCCCATTTTCAATGAAATGTACATCCTGTGGTGGGAGGAGACTTTGTATGAGAGGAAGTTCTCACCATTTAGCACTTGAACTTAGATTGGGTAGTAAATTAGTCCCATTTTTAGTATGATTTTGTGAGGAACTACACAAGAGAACAGTGAAAATTATTTTGGAAACTTAAATAAGTATATCTTTCAATTTAGTAGATATTACTCAAAATTGTTCTGTAGTGTGAACCAACATTTTTCTAAACAGAATCTACAAAAGGGAAATTAACTTAAATGCAGAGAAGCAAGTTGCTGCTTTAGTTTAATTGTGGTAAATCAGAAATGTTATATTTGTTAATTGAAAGAGGGCCTTATTGATGAACAAACCTATAGGTTTTTATACCCCAAATTTCCTACTATGTCAATTTTCTATTCCCTCCATAAAATACATAAAAAGAAATCACCTATCCCTGGTAGGCCGATTGTATCCGGCACTAATAACCTGTCCCACAATGCCAGTATATTTATTGACCACTATCTGAGAGAATTGGTAGAGAGTCTACCCTCTTATGTCAAAGACACCAATGACATTTTAAAGCAGCTGGATGACCTCTATATACCTAACTCAGCATGGCTAGCCTCTATTGATGTAGAGGCCTTGTACAGCAGTATACCGCATGAATGAGGTATAAAGGCCCTTGGTTACTTTTTAAGTATGAAAGGTGTTATTCACACCAAATTTAATGGACTGCTACTGGAACTGCTGGAATTTGTGTTAAAGCACAATTACTTCACACACAATAACAAATGGTACCACCAGCAAAAAGGGACAGCCATGGGTACACCATGTGCTCGCAGTTATGCCAATCTGTTCCTGGGTTGGTGGGAGGAGAAATTTGTTTTCCAAGAATCTACATCCTCACTCTCTGAACACGCATTAATATGGCGGCGCTATATTGATGATGTGTTAGTAGTCTGGACAGGCACTAAGTCTGAATTTGAACAATTCATGTCTGACCTTAACATCAATGATTTGGGCCTTAAATTCACCTATGAGTTAAACCTATCCTCCATTACATTCTTAGACTTGTTGATAACAAAAGATGAGGAAGGAAAGATATCAACCACTACTTATAGGAAGGATACAGCCACAAATTCCCTATTGACCTGGGACAGTCAGCATTTTGAACCCATTAAAAGGGGGATACCAAGAGGTCAATACCTTTGAATAAGAAGGAATTGCAGATCTGATGCAGAGTTCAAACTAGAGGCAGATAAACTAAGAACTAGATTTAGAGACAGAGGCTATTCAAATAAATGTCTCAAATCTGCTTTTAATTATGCATCTAACTGCAATAGATCTGAACTTCTGAATGGCCTTAATAAGAATACAGATAAGGAAAGCAAACTATCCCGCTGCATTATGACTTTTGGCTATGACTCTGAGGCTGTCAGAGACATTCTATCCAGACATTGGCACCTTTTGAGGAGTGACGAGGATCTAAAAGATGTTCTAACGCCTAAGGCCTCTATTACATACCGTAGGGGAAAAAACCTGAAGGATAGATTGGTCCATAGTTCTTTTAAAGAACAGAAGCCTGGGACCTGGTTAAAACCTCTAACAGGATGTTTCAAATGCAGCAAATGTAAATTTTGTAGGTATGTTACACCTTTGAAAATATATGAACATCCTATTACTGGGGAAAAATTTAAAATAAAAGAATTCATAAATTGTTGTTCTACGGCGGTTATCTATGTGGCCACCTGTATTTGCAGGAAGATCTATGTAGGAAAAACGAGGCGCCAGTTGCGCCGTAGGATTGGCGAGCATATTTACAGTATCAAGAATGCATTGGATACACCAATTGCCGGCCATGTCAAATATTGTCACAACAATAAAAGTGAAGTCTTATCTTTATGTGCAATAGACCAGGTCCAGATAGGCCCAAGACAGGGAGATTTGGAGAGAAAATTATTACAATGTGAGGCACGTTGGATATACCAATTGAAGGCCCAAGTACCCAATGGACTTAATGAGGGGTTCACTTTTACGCCTTTCATTTAGTACTTGGTTCTCTTCTCCTTTTATGATATATGGGATTTTGTCCATCTATGCTAGGTCTTCTCCTGTCACATAGATACACTGCACTCTTTAGCTCCCATTAAGTTTAATTTCCATCTTCCCCTTCTTTCACATTTATACATATTCACTCTAGTGAGTATAAATGTCCCCGCTCCTCACTTTCATGTTCATCCTATATGGATGGACCTTAAGTGCATTAGCACTCACTATTCTTGTTTATCAATACACGAGTAACCTGTTATAGGTGTTTGTTATATTAGTTAGCACATATCTCAGAGTCCATGAGTACTCTTTCATTACTTGGCTCTTAGTTCTGTTTTCACATCCCTTAATGCTCAATATTTACTGATCACTAGTCTCCTGGTATAGACTTTGTTTCCTGGTTCATACCTCTATAGTTATATAATGGGGCCATTCCCTCCTTTATATAACGGTTTCTTGCACATGGCATTTTTTGCTCACTTTTTGATTTCTATTCTGCCTCTTTTGGCAGTCTTTCACCTTATAGATGTAGTAGCTATTACACTACACATCTGTATTTCTCCCCTTTAGCATATCACAAGCTCTTTATGTTCATTTATGTGGTTTATACACTGATCTCAATAAGTGCACTAGTGCACATATCTATGTCGTTCCTATGCTTTTGTATATATATCCCAATAGCCTCTTTTATATATTGTATAGATTATTTGTACTATCTCCATTATTCTCCCGGTCTTTTATGGGCAATATATCCACTATTTTCATGTTGCCTAGGCGACAGCTCCCTATATAAAGCTCTCGGAGACAGCGTTATACAATTTCCCTTTGACAAAGACGTGGTAGGTCGAAACGCGTCAGGCACCTAGCAATGACGCTGCGCACGTCATCACGTTAGACGTGCGCATGCGCGTTGCAAACCTGGCGGTCGAGCTCTCTAGGAACCGCAAATTTGCTACAATTACGGCCTAGTTTAAAGCCCCTTATATCCCATTAGTGGCATACTGTGTCTGCAAATACCTGATATCACCTATTACAACCCTAACAGTTGGGGAACAGCCTCTACCTTGTATATACAGCTTTAGGCACTTTTTGTGCCATATCGTAGTCAGATGCCAATAAGTGTATATAGACACAGCTTGGACTCTATGCTGTGTAACATATAGCGGTTGTGACAACTTTGTCTGTATAACCTCCTGGTACCTTCATTAAAGTACTATAGGTGTGTAAGTAAGGCATACAGTGACCTATACCTTATTTTCATGCAAGTATATTGCTCAGTCTAATGTACCCTCTAGACATTTGGAGGACATTCATTTAGGTATAAGGGTGCTTTATATATATATATCATTTATGAAACAATAGGGCTTCTATGCCTTGGTATCTCTTTGTAATCACTTTGGCTCGCCCGCTAGGTGTGAATAGTAATACCCACTCACTTAAGAGTTATACATTGCACAATACCAGTGCGTCAGGGTTCTTTACTATTCCTTACATCTGCCCTTTTTTTTGTCCCTTTGTTAGTGTTTTAATCGTTCCCTGTTTTTAAAGACGCCGCTGTCATTTACTTAATAAAATTACTTTCACTTTCGCTTATACTCATCCCATTATTTTGTATACTGTATATTGGGGTGGAAAACACCCAGGGAAATCCAAATCCTCACTTTTCTTTCTTATATTTGTTAATTGCAAAATTTGTTGACATTATACCCCCCTAATAAAACTTTAAAGTTTAAAATGAAATGTGGTCATTCTAAGTGCCAGTGCTTTCAATAGAACTAATAGAATTAAATAAATTAAATGGATAAAAAAAGAATTACAGAAAATAAAAAGGACTACAGAAAAATAATAAAAATACAAATAAAATAATAAAAAACTTAAAATGAATATAAATAATATAAGTTTCAAAATTATACCAGTTCGAGGGCAAATATTTACCATCCCTTTGGCGATCTCCGACACCCTTGTCCTCAATCTTTGTCCACTGATTAGGAGCTCCCCTGTCGATTATCTTTCTAACCTTGGTTTCTCCTTACTGTATATTCTGATTGACTAAAATGTGCGTCTTTCATATTTCAGCCAGTCAGAATTGAGCATTTGAATATTGAAAATCTGATTTGTTGGGGGGTTAACTTTAGGTACCATGAGGGTCGCTATGGAACCCAATGGTTATAGGTCCATAGGGACCATCTTAGTATAGGTGCTAATGTCAGATGCCATAGAGGTTCACAGATTGCAGTTTATTGCAATTCATGTTAATAAATTCCCCTAAGAATTAAGTGATGTATTTATGGTTAGGGAAACTAGGTCAGGGCATAATAAGGCAGAGGTGAAGGTAAGGCCCATTCTATGGATTGTGCAACTGGATAAATAAAAAAGGCGATTTTTTGTTGTTGATATTAGCAAATAATCTAAATCTAATGTTTTAAATTAGTTTGTATAGAAGTTCCGTGCAACCATTTACTGTTAGAATTGGTACTGTTGGTATAGCAGTATGGATCTGCACCTTGAGTACCTACCTGAAATGAATAAAAGTTACATAAGGTAAAACGCTAAATAACTAAATAAGAGCTGAAAGAGCACATATAATGTCAAGCCCATGGCGGTATAGAATCTAGACACATCTCTGGCTCTCATATAACTTTTCTTGTGCACACCAGGTATTACGTCAGTAGGGCTTTTTCTGAGGTTGCTGTTGTCGGTGGCAGATAGCTGCTGTAAGTTATATACAATGTGCCATTTCACGGACAGGACAGAGCACTGTGCCTGGCAGAGGGAACATGTTAAGGAATCACACTTTATGCCATCAACACCCCGGCCTTTGGATGACTGGATGACTGTTAGTACTGCCAACTACTCATTCACCAGACATTTGATAATCAGATATAAATAAAGGCCAAGTGATGGAAAGGAAACAGGGAGTGGACAAAACACTGGGTACACTTTAGTAGCCAAGACATTTGCAGTGACTTATTTTCCAGTGACACTTACAGGAAAACATACGGAAACAAATATTAAAGTGGACTTGTCGCTCCTGTTTTCAGGGCCCTTCTAGAAATGATTATAACTTCATCTGACATTCTTTATCTTCACAAAATACATTTTTACATATTATCTATTTTATCTCAGTGGCATAATATGCTGTCTAATTGTACAATGGGCTAGCTTGTATGTTTAGATAAAGGGAAAACAAGGAGGTTACAAATATAGTATAATTTACAAGTATAGGTAAGAAAAAGTGCATTACGTGCTACACAAGATAGCAACGGCACCACACGACACACACCAAAGCGAGCGGAATAACAGCCAACATTACACATCTCAGAGAGATAGACAGAAAGCAGAGAGAGAGACAGCAGAGAAAGACGACACAGAGAGAGACAGCACAGTGAGAGAGCACACAGACAGCACGCATAGAGAGAGATATACAGCAAAGATAGAGAGATAGAAGGCGCCACGCAACACAAACCTCAGAGAGAGAGACAGCACAGAGACAGCACAGAGACAGACCACACGCAGACAGGCAGCACAGAGAGACACACCACAGAGAGAGGCACCTCCAGACATACAGCATAGAGAGACAGACCACAGTCAGACAGCACAGAGAGACAGCAGGGATAGAGACAACACAACACAGCAAGTGCCACCACACCCAACAGAAAGTGGAATAACAGCTGCCATTACACACATCAGAGAAAGAGACAACACAGAGAGAGACAGCACAGAGACAGGCCGCACACAGACAGACAGCATAGAGACAGGCCACACACAGACAGGCAGCACAGAGAGAGACAGCACACAGACAGAATGCACACAGACAGACAGGACAGAGGGAGAGAGACTGCACATAGATAGGCAGCACAGAGAGACACAGCACAGAGAGAGATAGCACTCAGACAGATAGCACAGAGAGACATATGACAGCACAGAGACAGAGACAGACATCAAAGAGAGAGAGAAACAGCAAAGAGTGAGAGTGAACTTGCCACATAACACAGCAAGTGTCACCACCATAGCAAGCAGCATAACAGCCACCATTATACACCTAAGTGAGAGAGAGACAGCACAGAGACAGGCCACATACATACAGGACCGACAGACAAAACACACAGACAGACAGCAAAGGGAGAGACAGCACACAGAAAGACCCCACACAGACAGATAGCACACAGACAGACAGCACAGAGATAAGCAGACAGAAAAGAGAGATAGACAGACAGCAAAGAGTGAGAGAGAACCCGCCACACAACACAGAAAGAGGCATAACAGCTTCCATTACAAACCTCAGAAAGAGAGACGCAGCACAGAGAGAGAAAGACAGCAGAGACAGAGACAGTACAAAAAGAGACAGCGCAAACAATTCAAGATAACATTCTATGATACTGTAATTTATGATGGGCAAGTTACTAATAAAATGCAATGATTTAATATGAATTGATAAAGTTTTATTAGCAATAGGATCAATTAAATTGATCAACAGAAATTTTTTACCTTTTAGGTTATTACTTTTAACTAAAAAGTAATAACCTAAAATGGATATATTTTTTGTTGATCCATTTAATTGATCATATTGCTAATAAAATGTAAATATTATACATTGGGTTAATATCAAAAGAATAGTATAAGAAGGCAACAGTTTACTAATATCAATTGATAAATTACTTATGATTGGCTGTAGGTTTACAGCCTTATTAAATTGCGATTGAATAGGGCTCTATATAAGCACATAGCATATTTCTTTGACAGAAGTTATTAGTTAGTGAACTTCTATCTAAAAGCAAGGTCTTCACTAACTAAAAACTTCTGTAAAGAAATGCTCTGTGCTTATATAGAGCCCTATTCAATTGGTCAAATTGCAATGTCATGTATTTGCCTGTAATAAAAAAATATTCAAAAAATTCTAACATGCATTTAAAAGATCATTAAAAAAATGTTTTTTTTTTGTATAAGATATACACGATCTATTTTGTAAACAAATAATAAGCAATGTTTTCTCCTCCATTGTACCAATGTGCAAGAAACATAGTTAGTGAACCTTATGTCTGAACTGCAACATATTTTGATTTTATTCCCATTTACTGTAATGTAATTCAGATACAAAAACACAATTACAAGGATCTTCACAGGTCCTGTTACCTCATTGGTAAGATAAAGGCAGATCAAACACTGTTGTTTTAATGTTAAAGATATATTAAAGTGAGCTGGGTTATTAATGCATCTGATAGAGGAGAATTTATTGTGTCTGAAAAAAATGTTTGCATGAAAAAAATTCCAAAGTAAAAGTTAAACCGTTAGCCTGAAGTTTGCTGAATTTCTTGCATTTGCAAAGAGTTTTCTCTCTGAAATTCCCAGGAATAATTAGCATAATTTATACAATGTTTCTTTTTGGCCTGGGGATTGTGCATACATGCTTAGTTACTACTTGTAGTCTGCGGTATTGTTGGAAGTCACATGATTTCATACACTTTCCTCTCCTTCAGCCAATCAGCATGTGCATGTGCTGCATATTGGATATCTTATTAAAAATTAGATATCCAATATGCAAATCTAAGTTGCTGGTGGTGTTGTTCATGCAAACATTTTTTGCTAGGTGGGTTATGATGCATTCTACAGGATGCATTCATAACCCACCTCACTTTCATATACCTTTAATTTTGTTTGCTAAATATAATAAACTTTTGTAATATATGAATATGCTCTTTGAAAAGCATGACAGAAAGTATGATAAATAAGCTCCTCTTTTACATTGTTGTTGTTGTTCAGTAGTTCAGTGTTGTCTGACTCTCCATGACCTTATAGACAGCATAAGGAGAGCCACTCACTGAATCGAGTTGCACATGTCTAGATAGCAAAACATATTTATTGATCGTTCAGGCCCTATGTGTGTGTGTGTTTAGTCATATCCGACTCTCCGTGACCCAATGGACTGCAGCACGCCATGCACATCTTGTGCTGGTTGTGCTAATCCATAAGGTTTTCATGACAAAGATACTGGAGTGGGTTGCCAGTTCTGCAATTTGTCTGACCTCTCTGCTATGACCTGCCCATCTTGGGTGACCCTAACTGCTATAGCTTACAGCTTCATTGAAGTGCACAAACCCCTTCACCACGACAAGGTAGTGATCCAGAAGGGGATCAGGTCCTATCACATATACTAGTTGTCAAACTGCTAGACGTCGTCACGCTTTGCAAGCTCGCAAGGTGGAGGCTTTAAGGCACATGAGTTGCAAACAACACAACCCCACACACCTCTAAACTCGCAGCACTTAGTCCTACGGCGCCCCAAACCACCCCACACAACCGTTAACTCACAGCACTTAGTCCTCTCCTTCCCCTCCTCCTCTCCCTCCGCTGTGTCTCGCAAAACACAGCACTAACCACCCGAACCGCGCAAGCACAAAAACACTAAAAACACACTAAAAAAAAAACAATAATGAAAAAAATAACACTCATCCACAGAACAGGGGGACAGCCAGGACATCTGGAAGTGAGGTTAAACTTGAATTTAACCCAAAATTCCAGTAAGTACAATGTATATTATGTTTATTTTACTTTTTTTATGTATATGTATGTTGTAGTAATGTAATGTTTTTTTTTTAACAGGGGCCGTGCCGGAGAAGAAAAGAAGAAGGACGGGAACATGCTGGAAAGGTGAGTAGAATATTTAGAATATTTAGAATGCTTATTTATTTTGTGTTGTGATAAAAAAAAAAATCTTTTCCCCTAGATTGCTGATCTGAAGGGACATCTGCAAAGGTAAATGGTCTTAATTATTATATTTTAGCTTAGAATTAGGGTTTGTATATGAAGATAGCATTTATTGTATATTAGATAGGGGTATGTATTTTATATAGTTAGGATTTATTGTATATTATATAGTATTGTATGTTAGATAGGGTTATGTATTGTAGATAGTTAAGATTTATTGTATATTAGATAGATTGGGGGATGTATTTTAGATAGATAGTATTGATTGTATGTTAGATAGGGGGTATTGTATTTTATTTGTATTGTATTGTATTGTATGTATTCTCTTTTCAGGTGTGTATTTTGTGTATTTTTCTGTAGTAAGGGGGGGGGCATTGTAATGTATTTTTTTATTTTCTGTAATGTTCCTTTTTTTATTTTTTGTGACTTAGGTTTTTTTATTTCCTGTAATGTAGATTTTTTATTTTTTGTGAGTTAGTTTTTTTTTATTTTATGTAATGTAGATTTTTTACTTCTGTAATTAGACTGGTGGGGGGATTAGGGGATAGGTAGGTAGTTTAGGTAGGTAGTGTAGGTGTTCATAGATTAGCGGAGAGGGGTATTAGTTTAGATTCAATGGTTTATTGGGGGGTATAGTGCAGTGTAGTGTTTGTACTTAGTGTCATGAGTGTACTGGAGTACCCTCATAGCACTTACGGGGTAATGTTAGGCTTCTAACTGTCCCATGAGGGTCTCTAAATACCCTTATGGGACTAATGGGGATAAAAAGAGGCTTATGAGGGTCTGTATAGACCCCCATAAGAGACCGGGTTAAAATGTTATTAAATGCGTTCATTAGTGTGTTATAGGGGTCTATATAGTTGAGGCACACAGTACACTCACATTGTGTGACAAACAGCATTTTAACCTTTTTTTATTGTCCCGTCATTTTTGACGGGCAAATCGCTAGTAGTATATATTTAATACCTACTTTTTAACTATTTAAAAAAGAGCAAAAAATTCAGGGGTGGGCCCTTGCCTTAACGAGGGAATAGAAAGGAAATAACCATTGCATTGATCTATTTTGCAATCCTGAAAAGCTTAGTAAGTCTGGGGTTGTTTTTGTCTTAAGTCAGTTCTGATAAAACTGGATACAGCTGAGTTATGGGAATGATGAGTAGGTAAAATGAAATTTAATCCAGTATCAAGTAGTAAAGGACCTAGTGAAAAGACAGATCCCAGTGAAGAGACATTTAAGTAGAGAGGAATGTCATAGAGGAGGGGGGTGATTGTGGTTACGGGAGGGAATGCTGAGAGGCCGGCAAATCCCCAGAATAGTATCAGCAGTAAATATGGTCATGCTTCCACGGCATTGCTTATCCCACACAGATCACACTCAGTGCTCTTCAGACACTAAAGCTCACCCAGAGACACCCAGTGACTTTCATTAAATATTTACACATTCACTAATCCTATGTTATTCTGGAAAATATCTTGCTATAAGTATTACGCAATTGTTACGCAAGCAGATGCCACACATGTAGGTATACTGTGCATCGGTATAAATATATCCAGAGATGGGACGCTCACTTAAAATAAAAATGGTAGGGATGTTTAAGATTAGAAACTCATTTAAGAACAGGCATAATGAAACAATTACACCCTTCCGTAATTTTTTTTAAAAAGTTAAACGTTACATCGGAATACAGAAACGTTATGTTCATTATGTTTTAAATGCAAATCTACCATTTTGACTTATGGGAATCACCTTCCTCATGATGAAGGAGGAAGGAGACTTTGATTGCACAGGAAGCTAGGTAAATTTATGTGCACAGTTTGCTTATGGCATCTACAAATGCCAAAGATATCAATAGCAATAACGAAAACCTCATTGGTTTACCAGGATACAGACTCCTGAAAAAGTAAAATACAGCTTCAAATGACAAAACTGAACACTGTTGCTCCAACTGTTGGTTTCACCTTGAAGTGCCTGAAAACTAGATATACATTATAGTAGCCTTTTTTCTCGATAATAAATTATTCCTGAGAAATAAAGCATTGTTTTTGTGGCGAATGTGCTGCTCAGTGTGCTAATTTGTAGCTCAGAGTACTTGATAAGGGGGGGGAAGGGTTCTAATTGAATGTCAACATTGGAGTACTTTTTTGGGTCACCACTGGGAAAGACAAGCCGGCTGTGATTTTAATCAGTACCTGAAAGCAGCTATATTAGTATAATTAGAATCTCATTTGCATAAAAATCCAGCACAAATAATAGTACATTTCCCTACAATGTATAGAACAATTTTGTTTTTGATGTGATAATGTCCCTTAAACATGAAAATGCACATGTTCTTAAAGTGTTATTTAAAGTGACACAGTAAAAGTTTCCAGAAAGTTTCCAGAAAGTACAAGCATGCATATGAATAAATATCATTGCAGTTGGTTAAATGAAAATGAATGAAAGTGTTAGCTAATTAAGATCAAATTATCTATAAAGGACTTTCCTTTTTCTAATTCTCCTAATTTAGGCCATTAATTATCTCACACAGGAATGGGTGATACAGAATAATAGTCACAGAGGAAAAAAAAAATCCTTCCTGACCCCATATACTGGAGATCAGATTCCTCCCTGGATCATTACTCCCTCTCTAATTATTCAACTGGTGGAGCATTGTGGCATCATCACGTTCATGGCCACACACAACTGACACTTTGATTTTAGTTTGGAGATCTTAAAAGAGCCCCTGTCTCATCCCCTACGTGATGAAGTGGCAATGGATCATTCATGGAAAAGAGGATAGCCTCCTTTTTCATCTATCCTCCATGGATAATAAAACAACTGATTTGCTTCTGGCAAGTAATGTGTTTATTTGTTGCATGCAGTGATTTGGTACAGGTGAGTAGTCAGAAGCTCATTTAAACAGGGGAAGGGGGAACTTGTGAGCTTGCGAACACTTCTATTTTTTTTTTTAATCATTAATCTTTATTTTTCACAGTCATATGTCATAACATTTTTCATACTTGTAAATTTAAACACACCTCATAAACTGCCTTTAATAAAATCTGAAAGCATTTGTATAAAAATGTTTTGTTGTTGTAGTTCTTTTATTTAACTGACCTTCCTCCATTTTTTTTCCTTTTTTTTTCTTTTTTCCATTTGACTGTAGCTGTAGATTCAGTAAAACACATCAACTAAATGAACCTAAAACATAATAAATTAAACTGAACTAACCCTAACATTCAGGTTGGGGGATACACTTGAGTGAGTTATAGTTGATTTAGTTTCTTTCTTTTATCCCTAATGAGTTTAAACTCCAGGTTTCAATTTTGTTAATACAGTTGTTCTTAAATCCGTCCGTACCTGTTCAGCTTCCGTTTTCCACTCCGAGAGGTTATCAATTTAGCCAGTTTTAATATATTTTTTTAGTGTTTGTTTTGTGTAATTTGTAATTTTTATATGATTGTGATTGAGTATGGGGAGTTGATCCATACATCCCATATTTCTGTAAATATTGGATATTTATTGGATATGACATGAGTCATTGTTTCATTAATCATGTTGAAATGTAGTTTATGTATTATTTCTTGGAGGTGAAGTTGTGGCGTCTTCCATTATTTTGCAATGTGGCTTCTTGTGGCCATTTATTATGTTGCTTTTGTAGTAGAGGAGAATAGTCTCCCAATAGGCAAATGTCTATCAAAGGGCGTATTGTTGTCTTCCAAATTGTAGATGCCAATTCCATTACTTTGGTTCAAATGTTCTGAACTATCGGGCATTCCCAAGTGTGGAGAAATGTACCTGTAGTTTGACATAGTCCGTAGCAACTTGAAGATGTTTGTGTGTTAATTTTATGTAATCTATCAGGTGTGAGATAAGCCCTGTGCAGCACCTTTATAGAAACTTCAAGTAGACTGTACTTTTGGGAGCCTTTGCTTACTTATGTGCAGATTTTTTCCCACTTATGTGAATCCCATTGAGTTCCCATTTCTAATTCCCATTGTTTCATAAAGTTAGTTTTGAAATTTGTTGTCGGGGCATTAAGTATAGAGTAAATAGATCCAAGGACACCTCTGGTTAGTGGGGCTTTGCTACATATAAGGGATAACCAGTTGGTTTGGGGTTTACTCCATTTTTTATTAGTGTGGTCACTAAATGTTTTATTTTACAATAATTGTAATGCTCTTTGAGTGGGAAGTTATAGTTAATCCTCAATTGGTCAAAGGGTTATAGTTAATCCTCAATTGGTCAAAGGTAAGGAATTGTCCATTTGATAACCAATTACTTAATTTGTCAAGTTTAGCTGTTGTCCACCAATTTTTAGAATCTTCTCTCAAGCTGACCCAAATATGTTGAGGTGTAAGTGTAGGGGTTAGTTCTGTTAATCTAGCTGCTAATTGATTTTGTGTTAGGCCTTTTCCAGTTAGTTATTGAAAGCTTTATCATAGACAGGGCATATTAACGACATTAAGATGAATATATTACCAAGGATATTATATATTTTCAGATCCTTTCCTATACCAATTATTCCCAAAGAGTTTTCAAAAATATATAACTAGATTTATATGGAATAATAAAAGAGCCTGCTAACCTAAAATTATATCATAATGTGGCCCAGATCGCATTCATACCCCAAGCACACTCCAGTGAACAACAACCAGCTTCTGGAAAATTACAAAATGAAACCCGAAACATGGGAATCCGTTATATAGAATCCATCAATCCCGCCACATATACTGAAACATAACAACCCTATGAACACTGCTATTTTAAGTGCAGTTATAGTATAAGTGTAGGAGTTTAAATAAAAGGAGAAGTTCTAGCATAAGTGTAGGACTTAAAACAAAAGGAGGAAGTTCAAAGAAAAGAGAGAAACTTATAGTGCAGAAAAGGGAAGAAAAAAAGTTGTGTTTTTTTTTTTTTTTTTTATAAAGCTTTACACAAATATGTTGTTTTTATTATTGTTTATTTATTTTTCCCACTGAATTTTTGTAGACAATTTTTATGAGTCAGTCCAGTGGCAACCTCACTCAGTGTGCATCCTGTCATATGTATGCACTACTGGAACAGATGATCCAGGGTCCATACCTCTGTGAGAGGTGTGAGCATGTTACCTCTCTAGAAGCTCAGATTGGAGAACTGTAGAGAATTGCAGCACTTACTGAGATTCCATTGGAAAGGGGGTTGGTGCTCGCGGAGCACAGTTTAGCTGGCCCTAGCATTGAGGGTGGACATGCGGCTAGTGAGGATGTTCAGGTAGGTAGCTGGTTTATAGTTACAAGGGGAAGCAGAGGGAACAGGAGAAGGAGGCAGGCCAGTTCTGAATTGGCAAACAAAAACAGATTTACCAGATTGAGTGAAACTGTTGGGGATGTCCATTCAGGAATGGCAATGCCAGATAGAGCTGTTCCCTCTAACAGCCGGGAGAACAGTCCTGCTGGAGGAGTGGGAGGGCAGATTAGGAAGAGCAACAGACAGGTTTTGGTGGTAGGGGACTCTATTATTAGGAAGGTAGACAGGGTGATTTGTCCCCCAAATTCCAGCAAGCAAAGTTTGTTGTCTCCCGGGTGCTCGGGTTCGGCATGTTGTGGAGCGGGTAGAAAAAATTATTGGGCGGGACTGGAAATGAACCGGCAGTCTTGGTACATATTGGTACCAATGACAAATTTATCAGAAGATGGAGTGTTCTAAGGAATGTTTTTAGAGAACCAGGGAATAAGCTTAAGGCAAGGACCTCCAATGTAGTATTTTCTGAGATACTACCTGTGCCACGTGCTATTCCAGGGAGGCAGAAGGAGGTTAATGTATGGCTAAAAATGTGGTGCATTAAGGAGGGGTTTGAGTTTTTAGAGCACTGGGCAGACTTCTCACTTTGGTACAATGTCTATAGCAGGGATGGATTGCACTTTAGGGATGAGGGAGCTTTTGTGCTAGGGGATAGGATGGTAGACAGGCTGGAGGAGTTTTTAAACTAGTAGGAGGGGAGGGGGGGGGACTAGATGAATGTAATAGGTAGAAAGTGTAGAGGGGATAAGGAATTAATTAACTACTCATGGGGAGGAGATGGGAGGTGGGTTTGTATAGCCAATAGGGAGGTATTCCTAAGTAACTCAAGTACAGAGTTAGGCACTTCAAAACTACAAACTCATAACATAAGGTGTATGCTTGCTAATGCCAGAAACTTGACAGGAAAAATGGGAGAGATAGAATTATTACCAGTTAATGAAATATGGGATTTAATAGGCATTACCGAGACATGATGGTATAATGAATCTGATGACTTGACTGTTAATCTGGATGGTTATAACCTATTTAGGAAAGATTGGGGAAATGGTAAAAGAGGAGGAGGGATTTGTCTGGATGTTAAGCCTGAATTTAAGTCTATAGTAAGAGAAGATATGTTTGGTGCAACTAGGGATAATGTTAAATGCTTGTGGGTAGACTTAAATAGCGGAGGAGCAAATTCTAAAAGAATATTAGTAGGAGTATGCTATAAACCCCCAAATATAGCTGAAAGTGAGGAAATACAATTATTGTTACAGATTGGAAATGCAGCTAAGCACGGGCAAGTTCTAATAATGGGGCAACCCTGAAATAAACTGGATGTATGAGAACAGCAGTACGGGTAAAGGGAGCAGGTTCTTGAGTACACTCAGAGATCATTATCTGGTCCAGGTTATACAAGAGCCTACTAGAAATGATGCTATCTTGGATTTAGTCATCACAAGTAATATTTCATACTTCAGTGAATAAACTCCACAGAAAGGTATTGCCTCATTAGTAAGAATACCCTCAACTTAGTCAATATAACCATTTGCCTTGAAGTTCATTAAAATTTATTTCTTACCAGTTTTTTTTTAATACAAATTTTCTAAAGGTTTTTTTGCAAATACATTGTTATTTACCGTATTTATCGGCGTATAACACGCACTTTTTCTCGCTGAAAATAGGGGGCAAATTATGTGTGCGTGTTATACGCCGATATAATGTTAAGGACCCATAGTACATACCGCATAGCGGCGCGAATGGCGCACATTGCAGTCCCCGGCAGCCTTCCTCTGCTATACTGGAATGTGTCACATAATGTACCGTATATACTCGAGTATAAGCCAAGTTTTTCAGAACTTTTTTTAAGGCTAAAAAGGGCCCCCTCGGCTTATACTAGAGTCACTCTCCCTCCGTGTCTCTCTAACCCCCCCGTGTCTCTCTAACCCCCCATGTCTCTCTACCCCCCCTCCGTGTCTCTCTACCCCCCGTGTCTCTTTCCCTCCCCCTCCTCATCCTCAACCCCCTCCTCATTTTAAACCCCGCTCCTTTTTCTAAACCCCCCTCCTCATTCTAACCCCCCCTCCTCATTCTAAACCCCCCTAAATACCTCCCCCTCTCCCATTCCCCTCACTTACCTGCTTCTGCTCCGGCCTCCGCTCCTTCTTGACCTGGCGCGCATGTGACGTCACATGCGCGCCACGTCATTAGCATATACCGGGTGCCGGCACCCAGTTTACTGTCATTTTACGTTATTTTCCTTATAAGTGTTAATAATATTAATAAAAAAAAGTTCTGATCTACCCTTATTTTGCTTCAAAGTTCTTTATTTGAAATTTTTGTTTTTTTTTCATGAAATTTCCTTCTTAAAATGAGGTGCGTGTTATACGCCGGTGCGTGTTATACGCCGATAAATACGGTAGTTGAAAAAGTTAATATTTTTTTTCTGATTAGATCAGTGAACATCTGGAAGTGTTGCATCTCCCCTTAGTGCATTCATCCAAAGAACATAAGTTCATTAAAAGGTATTCCATACCAAAATATTGTATTCTATTTTGCCCATATGTAGTTGAAAAGGTAAATATTTATTAGATTAATAAAAACCTTGTAGTGTTGCATTTCTTGAAGGGTCAAGAATGTCATAAAAAACAGGTGCTGAGTGCCATTGAATAAAGGATCTATATTATGGGAATAACTATCTTTGAGACCTAAAAAAACCATAACAGAAGTGGTTATAGAGTTTAGATTTATACCACCACAGATTGGCTGTTGGTGAGCAGCTTGGGTACTGAAATACAGTTAGAAGTTGCATAAAAGGAGACAAAAACAGATGTGTGTGAGGGTACTGCAAGAAGGGCTGTGTGCCTCAAATGACTTGTTACTTTGGTTATATTTAGGTAGCCTAGTTACATTGGTTATGTTAAGTGGCTGTGTCCTAGCTACACATCTAATAGAGAGGGGTCAAGAAGTGTGGTAGGCTCCGAAAGGGAGATAGGATTTTATTATTTTTCCCATAAGTAATGTTTAGTTTTGAAAGATTAAACATTTGATTTATCATTGAGTGTTTCAGTACAAAACCCTCACAATGTAGAGTCATTACCAGGCTACTGAGGCCACACTGACACAAACAGATAAGATATTTTGTGAAAAATAATGTAAAACTAACCCTGAGCACTAAGCTTGCTGAAGCTCTCAGTCTTTCATATTGGTTGTCAACTGTAACACTCTCAATATATGTTCTAGTGATGTGGCCACAAATTTAAAAATACACTATGGTATATGAAATAGTCCTGCTTTATAGGAGGATGTATTAAACAGTTTTTTGTTTCTCCTGAATTTGAGAGCTACAATTGTATAACTATATCCCAGTGGTGTGTTTAGGCCTAGGCCCAGGAGGTCTAGGACCAGGGCAGCACATTTTCAGGAGGCATCATGGTGTCTGAAGTTGAGATGCAATGCCAAGGAATATGCACTGAAATTTCTATATGAACAGAATATTCTGTCTGTCAGAGTACCTGGAGCTTTCTGGTTTACTGTATGTATATATTATTATTATTATTATTATTATTATTATTATTATGATTATTATGCTTTATTTGTAATGTGCCAACATATTCTGTAGCCCTGTACAGGGGTTAGTACAAAATAAAAACATTTTTAAAACATTGCAAAATGGAGGGGACTGTTATTGGATTTAAAATCAAATGTACATAGTGCCTTCCCTAAAGCACCTAACAAGATTGAAAACTTGCAAACTTACAGTCTAAAGGGTATGGGTGAGGTATGTAAGGGTGAGGTACAATAAATTGTGCATAATAAAGCTAAAGGCTTTAGTGGTGTGAGGCAAGGAGTTCAAAAGAATAGCAGAACATGAAAAGTCCTGAAGGCAGGTGTAAGAGGAGGTTATAAGAGATAAGAGAGGTGGATAGAAGAAGGTCATTACCAAGTGAAAAGAACGATTGGGAGAGTATTTTGAGACAAGAGCAGAGATATAAGAGGGTGCATCATGTTGAGGGCTTTATACATTAGAGTCATGGTCTTAAATATTGCTGCAGACACTGAATGTTGAGTATGGTATATTAGTTTAACGGATGCGTTCAATATGGATTGTAGTGCAGATGGGTGATGGGGAGGCCAGCAAGGAGCGAGTTGCAATAGTTGAGGTGAGATATGATGAGAAGAGGGAATTAGAATTTTGATTGTATCCTGTGTAAGAAAGAGATGTACAGTTGTGCTCAAAAGTTTGCATACCCTGGCAGAAATTGTAAAATTTTGGCATTTATTTTGAAAATATGACTGATCATGAAAAAAAAAAATATTTTATTGAAGGATAGTGATCATATGAAGCCGTTTATCATATCACATCGTTGTATCTCTCCTTTTTAAATCATGATGATAACAGAAAACACCCGAATGGCCCTGATCAAAAGTTTACATACCCTTGAATGACACACACAGGTTAAAATTGCAATTAAAGCTTACATTTCCACTCCTGTGGCTTTTTAAACTGCAATTAGTGTCTGTGTATAAATAGTCAATGAGTTTGTCAGCTCTCACGTGGATGCACTGAGCAGACTAGATACTGAGCCATGGGGAGCAGAAAAGAACTGTCAAAAGACCTGCATATCAAGATAATGGAACTTCATAAGGATGGAAAAGGATATAAGAAGATACCCAAAGCCTTGAAAATGCCAGTCAGTACTGTTCAATCACTGGGAAATGTGGGGATCTCTTGATAGCAAGCCAAGGTCAGGTAGACCAAGAAAGATTTCAGCCACAACTGCCAGAAGAATTGTTTGAAATACAAAGAAAAACCCACAGGTAACTTCAGGAGAAATACAGGCTGCTCTGGAAAAAGACGGTGTGGTTATTTCAAGGAGCACAATACGACGATACTTGAACAGAAATGAGCTGCAGGGTCGTGATGCCAGAAAGAAGCCTTTATTGTGCCAATGTCACAAGAAAGCCTGGTTACAATATGCCCAACAACACCTCGACACACCTCACAGCTTCTGGCACACTGTAATTTGGAGTGACAAGACCAAAATAGAGCTTTATGGTCATAACCATAAGCGCTATGTTTGGAGAGGGGGCAACAAGGCCTTTAGTGAAAAGAATACCATGCCCACTGTGAGGCATGGTGGTGGCTCACTGATGTTTTGGGGGGTGTGAGCTCTAAAGGCACAGGGAATCTTGTGAAAATTGATGGCAAGATGAATGCAGCATGTTATCAGAAAATACTGGCAGACAATTTGCATTCTTCTGCACGAAGGCTGCACATGGGATGCTCTTGGACTTTCCAGCATGACAGTGACTCTAAGCACAATGTCAAGTTGACCCTCAGTAAAAAAAGGTGAAAGTTGTGGAGTGGCCATTACAGTCTCCTGACCTTATTATCATCAAGCCACTCTGGGAAGATCTCAAAGGTGCGGTTCATGCAAGATGACCAAAGACTCTGCATGACCTGGAGGCATTTTGCCAAGACGAATGGGCAGCTATACCACCTGCAAAAATTAGGGGCCTCATAAACAATTATTACAAAAGACTGCACACTGTCATTGATGCTATAGGGGGCAATACACAGTATTAAGAACTATGGGTATGCAAACTTTTGATGAGGGCCATTTGGGTGATTTCTGTTATCATTGTGATTTAAAAAGGAACCAAACAACTATGTGTTAATAAGTGGCTTCATATGATCAATATCCTTTAAAAAAATACTTTTTTTTTGCATGATCAGTCATATTTTCAAAATAAATGCCAGAAATTCCACAATTTCTTCCAGGGTATGCAAACTTTTGAGCACAACTGTATTTTGAAAATGACAAGAATTTGTGATTGATTATATGTGAGGAATGAAAGAGAGGGTAGGATTCAGTAGAACATCAAGATAACGGGAATGGAATGTGGGAACAAAAAGAGGATTAAGAGGATTACTCAACCAGGTTCCTGGCCAGCAGAGGGTGATTGAGGATGACATCATTTGATGGATAGCTCCCTCTAAGTGGCCAGAGTATATTATATTTATCTAAGGATGTGTCTTGTTCTGATTGGTTGATGTTATGTATAAATATTCTGTGTTGAGACCAAATATCAGTATCCAGTTTGGATTTATATAATCTATGTTATCTATGTGTGAGTATCATTCTGGGGAAATTATAATCCTTGCCTTGGATTATGACTGTTGATCCTGTCTTGGTATCACTGGTGGTCATTATCTTGGTACTGGTACATATCCTGCTAGAAGGGATATAACAAACCACAATTTTACTGGGTAGGATTGATCTAGGATCTTTCCAAACCCAACCAAGCAGTAGTGATAGATTATGTGTGCTAAATTATATTAACAGAGAAATTAAAAGTATTAATGCATATGAAGAGGGAGAGATGTTATCTGTTGTTTTGAAGAGTTCCTCTGTAGATACATTGGCTGCAGATTCATAAAGTTTCAGTTCTGTTGGGTTGTTAGCAGCTTGCAATGTTGGACTTTTAACTACTGCTTGGTTGGAGATTTTAGAAAGTGTTAATTTATCTAATTAGAAAATAGCTGTATTACTTTTTTCCTGATCACTTATGCTCTTGGTTCAATTTTTTTAAAACAATTTCTGTTTTTATTGTGCAGTGGCTCTTTAACTCTCAGTGATCGTATATGTTTGTGTAACATATGCTCGCTCTATTCCCATAGAAAAATATAAATAATATGGCCCACCATAAAATGCTTTTAATAAACAAGTAATAGTTCAGCGTTTGTAGCTATGTTGTAAACATGGCTGTTATGGGGACATGGCCGTGATTTGCTCACACTGCAAGAGAGCAATATACATGGACAGAAAGGTGAAAAATAGTTGCGTGCATACCTTGTGTACACACTTGTAGGGGGCTCCTCCACTTCACTGCCCAGGGGCTCCAAAAGGTTAGCTCTGGCACTGGATTTTTTAACCATTAAGGGTATAGAAGCCACGGAAGCAAATATAATTTTGCCACTATACAAATCTCTATTACGCCCCTATTTGGAATATGGAGTCCAATTTTGGGTATCACTTCATGAACATCCCTGGAGGTGAGAAGAAACAAGATCCCACAGTAAAGAAAGAAATGGGTTCTTTACAGTAATGGTGGTTAAACTGTGGAATTCTCTACCACAGGAGGAGGTGACAGATTTGATAGATAACTTTAAAAGGGATTGTATGTATTTTTAATAAAAAGGTAATTTAGGGTTATCCTGCATTATTAGAGAGAGAGTATTGATCCAGGAAAGAATCTGATTGCCAGTGTCTGATGTCATGAAGAATTATTTTTTTTCCCTTTGAGACAATTGGCAATGTTTCAAATTTTTTTTTTGGCCTTCCTCTGCATCAATTAACAATTAATCCTCATATGACAAAAATCAGAGGAGATCTAAAATGGTTCGACTTGATGGACTAAAATTATTTTTTCAACCTCAATTGCTATGTAACATGACTTGATAATGTGGAAAATGTTGTGAATATTTTTAAATAAATAAATAAATAAATAAATATAGTCTTTTTTTAACTGTATTTGGTTTTATATTTATTGGCTGGAGACATTCTGGGCCTCATTCAAATGTGATTTGGCCAATTGAATAGGGCGCTATATAAGCACATTGCATTTTTTTTTTTTTACATACGTTTTTACTTAGTGAACTTCTATCCAAAAGCAAGGTCTTAACTAACTAAAAACTTCTGTAAAAAAATATGCTCTGTACTTATATAGAGCCCAAATCGCATTTGAATGAGGCCCTCTGTCTTCTTGACACCTGAGAAGAATGGGGAAAGCAGTGCACTTTTATTTAATAGTATATATACAATATATGGTATAGTATATAGTATATAGAATAGTAAATCCCAGTAGGACAACCCTCCCACTTAGGCTTTGGCATTCCAAAATGGCAGTACCCTAAATGAGTCAGGTAAATATAAGAAATATATAATATAATAATACATATAAATATTAGATTTTCTTCAGAATACTTTTATGCTCTTGGCTTATATAGCTGCTTATATTGATATTTTGTTAAATACTTTACGAACATGTGAGGTTTTTCCCAAATCACGGTGACCATTTAACCTGTCTCCAGACCATTTAACCTGTCTATAGACTTTAATACCTATCTACTTTTATTTTCTCCATAATACAAAAGAGTTTTCTTAGTATCAAGTAATCTTTTTTCTTATTTCATTTAGTTTTTATATTTCTTGCGTAAACCCTAAATTCATCCAAGGGCGCAAAGCATACAACACCTGGTTAATTCCCATTTCCTTCCATCAACAATGGCTCTTTTTGTAAAGGATATTTGGTTTTAGAGTTAAATGAAAACCTTTTCAGACTGTGTGAGTTTAGATGAAGAGCAGTGTTTGTTCTGTATTTTGGAATGAAGGCTGGATCTGCCAGATGCCAAAATAACATTCAACCGCTCAATGGGAGCAATGTACCTGCAGCAGAAAGTCTTATCTGTCACTAATTACACTAAGAGAAAAACCTGTTTTTCAAGGTACTTCCTCATTTAAGTTCTCACTAGCAAATACGAGCAAAGTTCTTTGTGAGTAATTAAAAAAAAAACATAAAATTCCCACAGTTATGAAATAATTTTAGTAGAGTGATTTGTGGGGAACAGGTGCAGCACTGTGGGGATGTGACTCATGCATGTATAATGTAGAAAAATAATGGATTCACACTTAGAAAATCAAAATGTGCTATGTTATAAATGCAGATGCAAAGGTGAGTCATTGAGGTTGATTGTCAATTATCAGTATGTGTCAACTATAAATGAGGTGTGATAATTACAATGTTGATATGTCAGTAAGAAACCCTTATCTGACCCAGCTTCTCTTCTCCATCCACAAATCACCCTATCTCTCTACTTCATTTGACTTCAAAACTGCTTGAGCAAGTTGTCAACAACCCGTAATAAATTCCTTTCTACCAACTCATATCTATATCCCCTCCAATCTGGCTACTGTACCCAATACTCCATAGAGATAGCTCTCACAAATATCACCAACGACCTTCTCACCCAGTTAAAGGGTCACTTTTCTATGTTAATTCTCCTGGATCTCTCTGATTCCATAGATATAGCTGACCAGCCTCTTCCAAACTCTCCTCCCATGGCACTGGTCTCTACCAGCCTATGTAGCATATTTATATAGATAGAGAATTCTAAGCCGGAAACAAGTTTTTAACTTGTTATAGACGTTCAAATGTGAACAGAAATGTTTTATTTATTTACTGTACAACTGTCCGGTGGAGGACTTCTATCGCTCTTTTGCCCACCATAAATGAAATGACTGTTGCGGTAAACTACCTCCCCACAAAATCTACTACACCAGCTAGGAACCGACCCCACATTGATGAGAGGCAGTGTGGGTAGGTTTCTTGGTTTGTAGGTAATCTATCCTGGGCTTGGCTTAAAGCTGTGTAATACAGCAGGCAAATTCTTAAAAGGAGACATTTTTTAAATGGAATTTCGATCAAAGAGCGAAGCCTTTGTTGGTACGTTTGCATGTCTCTGCTCAGGTTCCCAGAGTGCAGTGTAATAACTGTATTTCTCAGAATTCCGACCTTGTTTTAGATGTTCAATTTATTATATATATATATAAATGTATATCACATATATAGTTGTGAGCGTACGAGTTGTTGCTAACGCTGCGGGCTCGCGTAGCGAGCCAAGGCCCTCGTGAAGCGAGGGCACTGGCCGAGTGTCTCAGTTGCTGGCATGGAGCGCCGAAGGCGCTCCATGCCAGCAACTGCGGCCCTCGCAAACTTCACGTCGCAACCCAAACAGTACGACACACACATTACGACACTCGCAAACAACATACGACACACGTTCACACACATTACGGCCTCGCAACACTCGGACGCAACTCGCGAACATTACAAAATGTAAAACACAATACATACACACAGCACATACATAAAAAACTTACCTACACCAAGAGGGAGCACCCAGCACCTCAAAAATACAACTTACACCTCGATTTTACTCGAAATAAAACAGTTTAGAGACTAAAAAAAAATCGAAGCGAGAGAAAAAATGGCCGCCGAACAAAACGAAAACGAGGCTACAGCACTCTAAACTCGCAAAACACCACAAGAAACTCGCAAAACACCACAAAACACCTACGGATATTCCGATACAGACGTATACCACACATTACTCGCCATTTTACGCCAATGCGGAAGTACACGACTACGCTAACGGTTTGGGCTCGCGCACGCACAGTGTTACACTGCACACATTCATGACGCTTACACAGCAGATCCACACCACTAATGCTGCAGCAACATCAAAACACATTCACAGCTCTTCCACACAATGCTTTAAAATAGGTAAAGTATATTCATTTATTAATGTATTATATATTTCATTATTACACACTAAACAGCATTAGCTACCTTACAATTTCATTGCCGTCATTTTTTGACGGGCAATTCGCTAGTATATATATATTAACATGAATGAAAATACAAAAGGAGTAAAATGCCCATCAAACTGATTATTAATATTATCTTATTATTATCTTTATTCATAACGCACCAACATATTCTGTAGCTGATGTATCTTATGGTAAATAGAGATTTTCAGATTTGTTCTTTTGGTCTTTTTTCTGCGTGAAAACAGTTTTTAGAAGGTACTGTTTGTTAATTGTGGCTTTTGTTTTTTATGTACCAGGAGGAAATAATCTTGTAATAAAAATAAAACTTAAGAAAATAGATAAAGATGGTCATTGTAAATAAAGTAAGAGTGGAAGGTCTTCACGCTAACTTTTTTACTCATATTGTTGAATTAATATTGCAAAAACTGAAAACAAAATGCCAAGTAATCTTGAAAGCCTGCACTGTTATATTACTCAGCCAATTAATCTTTTCATGTTTACCTTACTTTGTGGTTAATGCTCACAAAAGTCGTTCTTCATTGTTTATCTACCTACAGCTACAAAGGAATAATTTGAAACTTGCTTTCATATGTGTGTAAAAGGGGGACATCTTGTGGGCAAAAATATATGACATCGAAAAGACTTTCTCATAAGGAAAGTAGAGATTTTTAAATGGCCACTGTAGTCCATTTTTTCTATATTATTTCTTGAATAATCTTCATAACGTTTATGTGCAATATTACTTTAATTTTTGATGTTATTAACTTTACTGAGCTGCTTCTTCACATTTAAGAGAAATGAACCAAATTTAAATGAAATACAAGGACATTGTAGATATTGGGTATACAACAGGCATTAAAACCATAATTTATATTGTTTGCAAAGAAACCTAAATCAGACCAACAATGCCTTTAGTTTCCATTAACGTGGAACTGCACAGGACATTAAAGGGGGCAGGAACAATTTTTCCCCACTTCCCAGCCCCTCTCTTACATCAACTCACACAGTGTATATACATATATATATATATATATATATATATATATATATATATATATATATATATATATATATAATGCCTTGCAAAAGTATTCACCCCCTTAGCATTTTGCGAGTTTTGTTGCCTCACAACCTGGAAGTAACATGGATTGTTTGAGGATTTGCATCATTCAATTTACAGAACATGCTCACAACTTTGAAGATGTTTTATTTTTTTAATTGTGAAGCAAACAACAAATAAAACAAAATAACAGAAAAAGTCAATGTGCATAACTATTCGCCCCCTAAAGTCAATGTAGAGCCACCTTTTGCGGCAATCACAGGTCCAAGTCACTTTGGATAAGTCTCTATGAGCTTGCCACATCTTACCACTGGGATTTTTCCCCATTCCTCCTTGCAAAACTGCTCCAGCTCCTTCAAGTTGGATGGTTTGCACTTGTGAACAGCAATATTTAAGTCTAACCACAGATTTTCTAATGGATTGAGGTCTGGGCTTTGACTAGGCCATTCCAAAACATTTACATGTTTCCCCTTACACTTAAGTGTTGCTTTAGCAGTGTGTTTGGGGTCACTGTCCTGCTGGAAGGTGAACCTCCGTCCTAGCCTCAAATCACACACAGAGTGGTATCCCTGTATTTAGCACCATCCATCTTTCCCTCAACTCTGACCAGTTTCCCAGTCCGGGCTGCTGAAAAACATCCCACAGCATGATGCTGACACCACCATGTTTCACTGTGGGGATGGTGGTCTTTGGGTGATGTGATGTGTGGGGTTTGCGGCAGACATAGCGTTTTCTTTGATGGCCGAAAAGTTACATTTTTGTCACATAAGATCAGAGCACCTTGCTCCATACATTTTGGGAGTCTCCCACATGCCTTTTTGCAAACTCAAAACATGCCATTTTGTTTTTTGCTGAAAGTAATGGCTTCCTTCTAGCCCTCTCTGTCTATGGAGCGTACGGCTTATTGTCGTCCTATGTACAGATACTCCAGTCCCTGCTGTGGAACTCTGCAGCTCCTACAGGGTTACTTCTCTGATTAATGCCCTCCTTGCCCGGTCCGTAAGTTTTGGTGGGGGGCTAGCTCTTGGCAGGTTTGCTGTTGTGCCATGTTCTTTTCATTTGGTTATGTTAGATTTGATGGTGCTCCTGTGAATCATCAAAGATTTGGATATTTTTAAAACCTAACCCTGACTTGTACTTCTCAACAACATTGTCCCTTACTTGTTTGGAGAGTTCATTAGTCTTCATGGCAGTGTTTGGTTAGTGGTGCCTCTTACCTAAGTGTTGCAGCCTCAGGTGCCTTTCAAAAAAGGTGTGCATATGTAATGACAGATCATGTGACACTTAGATTGTACACAGGTGGACATCATTTCACTAATTATGTGACTTCTGAAGGTAATTGATTGCACCAGAGCTTTTTATGGTCTTCATAACAAAGGGGGTGACACACATATGCACATGCCAATTTTCTGTTTTCTGTTTCTAAAAAATAGTTTTATGTATACAGTATATTTTTCTCATGTCACTTCACCAACTTAGACTATTGTGTTCTGATCCATCACATAAAATCCACATTAACTAAAAATTGAACTTAAGGCTGTAATGTAACAAAATAGGTAAAAAGTCAAGGGGGGTGAATACTTTTGCATGGCACTGTATATACATAACTGCCATTTTAAAATTGATTTTTAGCACTAACCCTGAGTTCTGTGCGATAATTGGGTCAAAAGCAGTTTTCTGATTAGTTTCCTTGTTTCCAGAAATAAATTACATTTCCCAAAGTACACAAAAATCTATAAATTCTTAAAATGTACAAATTCTTTGTGGATTTGGTACAAAAGTATTACTCAACAAGCATTGCAGCTTTAGTAATTGGCAATGGTCTGTCTCTCACACTGGACCCTCACAAGATGTATCTGATTCTAAGTCTCCCAGTAGTTTTCCTATGGGGATCCAGCTAAAAATGTATCATCTCACATGGCAAGTTCTAGAAAAAGGACTTTATGATAGGTTTCAGATGGCCAATTACTACAAAGACAGATTTATTAGATTGACAAACTGGGTAGAAAATAATAATGGTTTAAATGATAAATGTCATTAAGGTGGGGGTTTTTGTAAATATTTTTTGCATATAATCTTTGAAACATATTTTATGTAATGTAACTGTCATACGTTTTACACAGATAGTTTATCTTCTCCAAACGTGATATTGAATATAGAATTAGTTTAATTTTCGGTGGAACTTGCTCTTTAAGGTTGCAGTGTTGGGGGAAAGTAAATTAAGGCTCTAGGGAATGGGATCTTGATCTCAGGGCAGACAAGGCAACACTCCAAATAATATGGCTTTTTGTAATAAAGAAATAGGTACACAAAATATCATTCTTGCTCCTTGCTGTCACATAGAGTTCCTCCATATTCACTGTTATTTTTATATCCATTTTAATAGGGTGTTTATGAATGACTACTAAATAGTAAAATATGCCAAAAGCATTCGTAAAAATGTAATTATTAATTGCAGTGTAGCTGAAAGCAGAAGAGACAGAACCATATACATTTATATTGGGCTGCCATGTTGCACAGCTAGATTGTTTGGAGTGTGGTTAGGAAGGTTATCCTACTGGTGCTTGCTCTATATTCAGTTATTATCTTAAGCAGCTATTCACATTGGCAGGCTTTCAATAGAACGGAATAGATATATTATCTGAATTCAAGGTTGCTCCTACATGTGTAATCCTAGTAGGAACAAACACAAATGCCTGCCACTATAAATAAATTAAATATAATAGTTAAAAGTTAAAGGCTATATTTATTTAACATTTTCTAAAAAAAAAGTTGCCCATGATTAATTTAAGATTTAATAAGATATCACTCTACTCTTCAGTGATCAAATGAAGTTATAATTACATATATTAGCCAAGCTATTTTTGACAAATGTTTCTTCTTCAATTGTCCAGGGTGAGGTAGAAATGGGTCATTTTTACCTTCATTTAACTACAGTACAGGAAGCTTTTATCATTGTCAATAGGATTTGCAAGATAAAGAAAGGCTCTATATATTTTTCAATAGGTGCTGAGATTTTTTTTTTTTTAATATTTTCTTTATTAGAAGGTTCACAACAACATATAAAACATAGTGATCAGTAATTCCGTCAGTCAATTTAAACAGGTTCACACAGCAAACATTAACCAATGATGAACTGTCTTCACCTTCTTTATGTGCTGAGATTTTAAAAAACCACCACCCAATGAAAAAAAAAATGTTTTGAACAATTTCTGTCTGACTTAGGCCCTCATTCTATTATCGGCCGTAAAGCTACGATTCCTTGCGGGGCTCCTGTTACCTTGCAATTCAATTATACGGCCGGCCGTATATCTTGCAATCGGCCGTAAGGTCAGAAATCTTTAAATGCAAAAATAAATTCAAGACGGCACTGTAAAGCTCTGTAAATGCTAGGGATCATTATGGGGGACATGAGGAATAATAGCAACCCCCTCTCAAGCTTGCACATCAGCCCAAATCCGAGATTACATTAACTGTTTATTTTCCGGCCGCAACGTGGGCGGGTCTGAGGTGCTCCAAGCCCTCAGGACTTTTTACATGGATATGTGACATAAATTAAAAAAAAAATTATTTACGGATTTGAGTGTAGGGGAATGTTGTGCTATTAATGCTAACACCTACAATCACTTTATAATCTCATAAGACTGCAGGATGGATTTATTATGGCTTTAAAATGTGCTTAATTGTGTGCCTGCGGGACCTTTTTGCTGCAAGTAAGCTGTGGCTCTGTTTTAGCCTTGCAGAGAGGTTTCTCGGAGCAATTGAATAGCATCCAGGATTTTCTGACGGCAAGGGATAGCAAGGCGCCGGCCGCAAGCCTGCCGGAATCCCCGGCCGGAGGGGAATAGAATAGCCGAATAGCTTGCGGCCGGTCCTTGCGGCCCCGCATCTCCTACGGACGATAATAGAATGAGGGCCTTAGTGTTTAATTAAGCAGGAAAACTTTATTAATTCAGTTCTGATGCCTCTCCATGACCCTGGATAGATCCATGATGCATTAGTGATAATTGTGTGTGTGAGAGGGTGTTTACATTTCTGGAGAGTTATTATTGCAGTGAAAGATGCAAGGGGCCTGCTTCTGGGCCTCTGAGAGGGAATGGGCGTTGTGTCTATCTTGGTCTTATGCAATCATCTTTACAATGGCTCCCTGTACCCACTTTCCCCTCTCTTCACTGTGACACACCCCCTCGTCATTAGGAAGTGATGTAAATGCACACACCAAATAGATTCTTGAACTTTCAAAAATGTGATTATTTACATGGCTTCCACAGCTGTTCATATTGTAAGATTGGTACATACAAGTGTCTTTTTTCTGGAGCTGAAATGGCCCTTTAAGCAACAAGAATAAAGAAGTATTGCTGCGCGTTGTCCCATCCTCAGCGAGTAGAACAATTGCGCGACGTCACAAACGTGCCGACACATGCGCGCCCTGAAAACTGCGCGCCAGACAATTGAGCGCCCGACAACTGCGCGCCGAGGAATGAGCTAAGGTGAGTGCAGGGGTGTTAGGCTTAAGGGTTGTAGACTTAGGGGTTTTAGGGTTAGACTCAGGGGTCTTAAGGGTCTGTCGGTTAGGGTTACGCTTAGGGGTCTAATGGTTAAGGTAAGGCTTAGGGGTCTAAGGGTTAGGCTTAGGCTTATAGGTCTAAGGGTAAGGGTTAGGCTTAAGGGTCTAAGGGTTAGGCTTAGAGGTCTAAGGGTTAGGCTTAGGCTTATAGGTCTAAGGGTAAGGGTTAGGCTTAAGGGTCTATGGGTTAGGCTTAGAGATCTAAGGGTTAGAGGTCTTAGGGTTAGGCTTAGGGGCTTAGGGTTAGGGTTAGGGGGGTTGAGGGCATTAGGATACCTAGATAGTTCAAGCTTGCCGCTTTTATTGGTACGCATTTTCCAGCCGCATTTCCACAGGGCGCAATTGTCAGCGCGCTTTTATCGGCACACTGCTTTTGGCGCGCAACTGTTATGCGTAAAATAGGTTGGGATGCCTTGCTGCACTCTTGATGATGTAAAATCAATAATACGTATAACCAATAAGAGTTTGGAAGATCCCCATCAATTTGTCCGCGATTCTCCTTGCACCACAGTCCATCTGGCTTTGGGATTATTAAAAACAGAGGAGAGGAAAGTTGCTGCAAAGTCCTCATTCACCTCCCTACATTCATTTTTAAAAAACATAGCACCTGACATACATAAGAAACAACGGACTCATCTAAAATGTCCTTTCTCCCATCTTCCTCCAAGGTTCTTCTTGAAATACTTTATACTACCACATTTGTGCCAGGCATATAAAGCAGCGCGTGCACAAATTATGCCAAATTCCTCTGTCCTCTAATGTTTTAGGGGTTCATCTCATGGGCATACCCTAAAAAATGTATGTGTGTGGTAACCACCTTTGATAGACTGTGCCACTAGATATTAAAGGTGAGATAAGCATTATGAATTTATTTGAGCTACTGTTGTAAAATTCCAGTTGTTCTTGCTTTATAGCCCTTTGAACCCAGATTTAGGGCCATATTCAATTGGGAGCATGCAACTCGATGGCAGACAGCTGAATGTCTGCGGGTGAGTTGCAGGCTCTCGTACACTCCGATTACTGCCGTTCAATTGACCAAGCCCGCAAGTTACACTACCAAAGCCGAAACCAGCTGCCATGAACCTCCTGCTGATTGGCTAAAACAATTTTGCTAACTTCAAGGTAAGTGTTTAAATGTTTATTCATGTATTTTTCCATGCAAAAAATGGTTTCATAGACTACTGCTTCTCCTCTGTCAGATGGATTCATAACTTAGATATGCCTTTAAATAAATGTAAGGATTTTATATTTTAGTTTTTCCATGTTTTATGCTTCTTTTCAGAATGCTGTCCTAGAGGATCTGCAATGAGAATTAAACTATATGTAAAAAAAATAGTACATAATGAAATAAACTATATGTATTCATCAAAAATATGGTGGCAGCACACCAAATTACAGTTTTACTCTCCTCACATGAATGTATACAGGCTGAATTTTAAAGACCAATTAAGAATAGACCTGGGTTTTGGCTAACCATGAACAGCCCATATGACACAGAAGTGAATTGAATTCTCTTACAGATCGTCACATAATTCTTGGAGTTCAAGTTCGGTCCTTTTCTATTTGGAATCCAGTTTTCATTTCAAGACAGTGTTATGCGAATGCACCACAGCACCATCAGGTGGTGTAAAAAAATTACTGCAGCCAAAGAACTAATCCATCCTCCGATCTGGCTCATAAGGCGCACCGACAGAAGAGGCCGTAAGCTATGAGAGGCACGCTATGAGAGGCACGACTCAGCGTCGTTCGAGTTGTACCACGTTGGAGGATGGAATAGTTCTTAGCAGAGCTCAACCCCACTGTTCTGACGGGAAACGGCTATGAAACAGAACACAACCTCAAGTTCTAGTGAAGAATTGACCATAGTGAATACAGGTCACTAATAGTAAATAATTTATTTTATAATTGACTGCTTAATTTTTGCACAATGACATCTAGGTATTGCTTGTATGCTGTAGGGCAGGAGTAGTCATTAGGTGGACCTGACACATATCTCTCAGACATCCCCATCATTATTAAATGTTCTATATACCCCTTCCAAAGGCTTCATATCATTGCACATGCAGTTAAATTATATCCATTCTCAAGATATCATTTGCTATGTTATCTCACTGCCTGTACCCATTTCAATACAAATATATTCAAATTTTTTTTTTGAATATGTAGAAAACATATGGACTCTGGACTTGGCTTAATATTTAAGTATGGTGGATTTTGTTAAAATGAACTGACTACCTCTACTGTAGGATGGTGAGTCACAATAACATCAGCATGGGCTATATTAAGATGCTGAAAAGGAAGGTAATTTAATTTAAGACTGGGTTTTGTGTTTGAATTCATGGAAGGTTCAAAATTAACCCAATAAAGACATTTATATGAAAAAGTGCAATCAATTTGACACAGCTTGGGTAGATATCAGCATATCTTGATAGTTTGCTATGAAGCACTAGAATGGCTGTTGGTATTGTTTTTAGCTGGCAGGAAACTGAGAACAGAATGCCAACTGGATCCAAAACAGCCTGCAGCTTCATATAGATTTAATATGAAGATATGTTTGGTGCAACTGTAGAACAGAATCAGGAACTTTACACTGAATTTCACTTTACTGAACAAATTATCTCATCACTAGGTGATCAAGCAAACAGGAGGCAGGTTGTAAGAATATAGGGCCATATTAAATTAGAATCTGTTGTTCCCTCGGTCCTCGCAAAAGTCATCTTAGTTCTGTTTGTGAGGACTGATTCCACAATATGTTCCTCGCAGCAGCCTTTGAGAGATGACACTGAAAAATGGCCGAAAATAGGCTCTGAGAGAGCTATAAATCTATGGGGTCAACCTCGGACATCGGAGGAATCCCTATGGGTACAAAAAAGTACCTGCAAGGGCTACTAAAGCCTATACGTGCTGCATCGGAGTAGCCCGACTCGGCGTCTGATGCTCCCCCCTGCTCCCTAAACACATCCTAATGCTACAGGGGTCCCAATCATGACCCCCGCAGCCTCCCCATATTTACCCTTGCAGCAGGGGTCCCGATGGGCATCGATTGTGCCCCCGCTGCATTTACAATATTTAAAATTCCTGCTGCGGGTCCTTAAAGGGCCAGCATCACACTATTAACCCATCTGGCCGCAGGGGTACTTACAGCAACCCCGCGGCATCTAATATTACCCCCCCTCTATGCTGGAGGTCCCCAGCATCGATTGGGACCCCCGTGGAATTTATTTTTTTAAATATCCCCACTACAAAAAATGTTAACCTCTGCCACTGGGGTAATATAAGTACCCCCCCAGGCACCTAAAATTAACCCTATAGCTCATGGGTCTCTATACAGAGCACTTAATTAACCGTATCACTCATGGGGCTCTATACAGAGCCACATCAGCCCTTAATTAACCCTGTCACTCATGGGGCTGTATACAGAGCCCCATGAGCCCTTAATCACTTAATCAACCCTGTCACCCATGGGGCTCCATACTAAACCCTGTTAAGCCTATTTAGACCTATTTAACCCTAATTGAGCCTATCTAACCACATCTAGACCTATTTAACCTTAACTAGGCTATTTAATCCTGAATGTACCCAGTAAACCCTATCCTTCCCTACACTATTAACCCCCCTCTACCCTGTTAAACCCTACACTACGTAACTACCACCGTAATAAAATCCCTATTACCCCACTAATTACAGAACCCCCCACCAAATTACAGAAAATAATAAAACCTAGAATTACATAAAATAAAAAAAGACATTACAGAAAAAAGTACAATACAGATAATAAAAAAGGACATTACAGAAAATAAAAAAAAGAACTATGCACCTGAAAAGAAAATACATGCACAAATAACACATTACATTACAATACATCAATAAATGCAATGCAGTTCAAATATCCCCTAACTACAATACATTAAAACCCCTAAATATAACCTAAAATAGAATAATAAAGCCCACTTACCTTGCCAGATGTCAGATCAGCCACCCCCTAGGATAAAAGAAACATAAAATTGGTATGAATTTATAAACGTCCTTCTTTTTGTCTTCTCCGGCTGGGAAAAAATAAACATCACATTAATACAGAAAAAAACACAGCATAATAAACTAAACATTCTAAATATTAAAACTTACCTTGCCGCGATGTCCCAGTCCATGTCCTCTTCTTCCCCGGCTGGGCCCTTGACAAAAACCGGCGCTCTAAAAAAAATAAAAAAAATAACGGAGCTCCTCACTTGAGGAGCTCCCTGATGCTAATGAGGCTTTGAGCACCTCTTCCGGTAGAAAATTAGCAATGGCGCCTTCTGATTGGCTGAAAAGGCTGTCAATCAAATTTCAGCCAATCAGAAGGCACCAGGGTGTGAGACAATCAGAATGGGATACACCCCTATATCCCATTATGATTGGCTGATGGACCTGTCAATCATGTGTAATCCAATCATAAGGCTGCAATCTGATTGACAGTGACCACGGCCAATCAGAAGACGCAGATGGCTTCAGCCAATCATAATGGGATATACCCTGTGGGGGTGTATCCTATTCTGATTGGCTGAAGGCAATAGCGCCTTATGATTGGATTACACATGATTGACAGGTCCATCAGTGAGGATAGGGTTTACTGGGTACATTTGGGGTTAAATAGGCCCAGTTAAGATTAAATTGGTCTAGATTGGGTTAAATAGGCCCAAATACGGTATAATTAGGTCTAGATATGGCTTACAGGGCTTAGTATGGTTAATCGGGTATAGTTAGGGTTAATAGTGTAGAATAGTGCTTAGACTTTGTGTCATGAGAGTCCTGGAGGTCCCTCATGGCACTTATAGTGTTATTATAGGGGTTAATTAGTGTCCTATAGGTGTCTATATAGGCCCCTATTGGACAGATGAGGTTAATAGATGCTCAATGGGCTCTGTATAGAGCACCATGAGTGATAGGGTTAATGAAGGGCTCATGGGTCTCTGTATAGAGCCCCATGAGTGACAGGGTTGATTAAGTGATTAGGGACTCATGGGGCTCTGTATAAAGCCCCATGAACGACAGGGTTAATTAAGGGCTCATTGGGGCTCTGTATAGAGCTACATGAATGACAGGGTTAATTAAGGGCTCATGGGGCTCTGTGTAGAGCCCCATGAATGACAGGGTTTAGTAGGGGCTCATGGGGCTTAATATTTTTTTTTTACCACAGGTCCTTTCAGGACCTTTACAGTCCTTTTAGGACCTGCGAGACAGGAAATTTAAATTTTTAAATGCAGCTTGGGTCCCGATCGATGACAATCGGGAATCCCCTCTGCAATAGAGAATTTTTAAATGCAGCGGGGGTCCAATGAGGTCCCTAGCTGCACGGTTCGATATGGAAGCACTTCGGGGGTCCTGATGGGCCCCACCAACATTGGGGGGGTTTCATTTTAGGTGCCGGAGGGGTACTTGGAGTACCCCCGGCGGCAGGGCTTGTATGTAGAACTGGAGCACAGGTCCCGGTCAGGACCCCCATGGCAAGTGATGATGTGGGGAGCCTGCGAGATCATCTTGCAGGCTTTCACTTCTCCTGCTCTGTTGCTTCGTGTTTGACAGCTGGGCTGTGTAGCTCATACGTTGCTCGCAGCAGGTCTAATTTTATACCGTGGTAACTTTGTCAAATTTGAGGCACGTAGGGCTTAAGTTCTAGCGAACCGAAAGCCGTAGGGGGTCGTAGGGAGTAGCGCATACGGCACTCATCTCCACCAGCGCAAGGAGCACCTTTGGCGCTCCTTGCCAGCAACTGCGCGAGGTGCGAACTGCGCATGCGTGAGTTTTTGATGTGCAAACGGATGGGCTGAGCGTCACTGATGAGTGACATCAGACACCAAGGAGAGAGAGTGTGTGTTGAAGGTATGATGGGGAATGGTTCTCATGTGGAGGTAAGTTTCCTGGCTGTGGACAGCGGACATTTATGGACATTTATGAGAAATGTATATATATATATACATAGATGCTCTGACGAATGAGCAGTATTTACATTGAAGTTTGTTCTATCTACACCAATTTTTTTGGTCAGCAATTGGGTACATGTAGCAGTTTAAATTACTATGGCAGTTTTGGTAATAGTGCTTTTTAATCATTATATATATCAAAATAATTATCTCCTGGAAGATGACGTTATATGTAGTAGGCGTTATTTACACAAGATAACTTTTATCTTGTGTTTTTGATCATTCATGCATATAGCTATAATTTATGTTAATACCACAATTCATAGCACACCTGCTGCATAATTTGTAACTTTTTTTAAATAATTGGCTTGTTGTAATGAATGAATGAATTGTTCAAATATTGACTAGGCAGCATATTAAAGTGTGCATTATATTTCACTATAGAATACTGATTGCTTTTTATGTGATATGATAGGGATTTTTGTATGGCTTATGACCGCTGCCACTGACAAGCAGCAGCTGCAAAGGCAAACAAAATATTAGCATGTATTCAGGGTATAAAAGTGTATAGAAGTAAGGGAAGCAAATATAATTCTGCCACTATACAAATCCCTAGTACGCCCTCATTTGGAATATGGAGTACAGTTTTGGGCACCGTTTCATAAAAAGGAAATTTTAGAGCTGAAAAAAGTACAGAGAAGGGCTACAAAACTAATAAGGGGAATGGAGGGGCTAAGTTATGAAGAAAGACTAACAAAATTAAATTTGTATTCTCTAGAAAAAAGATATCTAAGAGGCAATATCATTACCTTATATAAATATATCCAAGAGGACATCTCTTGAGGTTAGAAGGAAGAAGATTCCACCCCAAAGAAAGAAAAGGATTTTTCACAGTAAGGGTGATTAAACTGTGGAATTCTCTACCAAAGGAGGTGGTGACAGCGGATTTGATAGATAACTTTATAAAGGGATTGGATATATTTGTTATCAAAAGGGTATTCAGGGTCTGCCTGGATAACTAGAGAAGGAGTATTGATCCAGAGAGGACACTGATTTCCAGTATCTGGGCTCAGGAAGGAATTACATTTTTTTTAACCCTTTGAGACAATTAGCAAAGTTTCAATGTTTTTTCCCCCTTTCTCTAGATAAATTAACAATTAATCTGCATATTACAAAGATCAGAGGATATCTAAAATGGTTGAACTTGATGGACTAAAGTCTTTTTTCTACCTCAGTTACTATGTACCATCATTTGATAATGTGGAAAATGTCATATGGGGTTATCCTGTATAAATAAAGAGGGAGTATTGATCCAGGGATGAATCCAATCACCAGTATCTGGGGTCAGGAAGGAATTTTATTTCCCCTTTTAAGACAATTGACAATTTAACTTTTTTTTTTCTGTTTGTCTTCCTCTGGATCAATTAACAACTAATCCGTATATAGCAGATCAGAGGAGATAAAAAAAGGTTGAACTTAATGGTCTAAAAATATTTTTTCAACCTCAATTACTATGTAACAATGTAAGAGGAAAATACACTGTGAGAAAGGGACACACCTCTAGATTCCGGCACGTTTGTTCACAGAGATGATTTTACATTCAAAGCAGTTTATTCTGATTTAGAGCATTCACTTAAAGTTTTATGGAAATTTTTATCTTTTTCTAATCTAACACATGCCGGTTATGTCTGAAATATGCATTACAATGATTCTGTCTACACATACAGATTTCTTTTACTAAACAAAAAATGGTTCATACACCCACAGAGGTGCTTACATAGGCATCTGGTACCTACCAATAGAACCTACCTGATGCCTATGCAAGTACCTCTGGGGGTGTGTAAGCCTATGTTTTACCCTATACTAGCCTTCAAGCCAACAGTAGCACAATGCAGAGATCCACGTAGCAATGTCTCCTTGCTTCCTTGTGGTGGGGAAAAATACTACACATACCCTGATGCTTTGCAGAGACTGACTTCCCAAACAATACAACAATGTTATAGCTGCCTGTGATTGGCCAAATTGAATTATAAATTTTATGCTAATTTAGCTCCGATTTTCAATGGGCATTCCTTGGCAAAATCAACTGCCAGAAAATTGAAGACGTTTGCAAATGTCAGGGTAGGTTTATTAATGTTTTTCATACAAAATTGTACATTTTCGTACAAGAATGTTTTCATACACTACTAATTCTTCTCTATCAGATACATTCATAATCAAGGAAACATAGATATGCCTTTAAAAAAGAAGCATGCTCTGCAACAATATTTATAACCCTTTTTTAGATGCAACTTTCCATGGCCAATGGATGAATGCTGCAAGGACATATCAATGCACACGGAAATACATTTTATATGTAAACAGATGCTACTTGTTAGCATCCTCATCGCCACATTTAATTAACTGATGTAATCTACAATGAGGAATGTATGGTTCTTTTTAATCATATACACTCATAACACAAGCAGAATTGTCCCCTAGATGGTGTTTCCTTTTTAATTCTAAGCACAGACTGCTGAATATCCTTGATGACAAATTTGACAACGATAACTACATGTCCCATAATGCTCTGCTTCTGCTGATGTACAATAATAGGCTGCAGGTATAGCATCAGCTTCAGTATCCCTATCAGGCCCAGTAATTTACAGCATTCAGCTCCAAACCCAACCCCTGCCTCTGTCACAGCCTCTTCCCTCTTTTGATTTAAGGTGGATTAACAAAGTCGGCGCTCGGTGATAGTTTATAAAAACAACTGTAATTACCCAGGAAAAGGTATGGGCTTTTGATTAGTCCAATTAATAAAAAACAAAGTACAGCATAGGATGGATTATGCACAAATTAGCAAACCTACCCACAGACAGTACTGTTCCCATTATAAATTGGATATCATCATTGTAGGGCTGGCTTCTAACTTGTGTGTTAGATTTTGTTTTTAGCCACAACATCATTTAGCTTATGGTAAGCAAAATAGTAATAAAAGCCCTCCATCGTACAGAGCACAGTAAATAAATAGTACATTTGTGTTCACATTTGAATGTCTAAAAATAATTGAAAAACGTATTTAGTGCTCAGAATTCAAAGAAATACAGTTATTGCACTGTATAATTGCATTTGCATTGTAAATTCATTTGCATGTCCTCACCCATTGTGCAGTGTAATAATTTCTTGGAATTTTGACTAGTTTCTTAACTTGTGCATAATCCATTATATCCCTGTCCTATACTATAACCTATACTATGCTTTAAAGCTATTTAATACAGTGAATACACTGTGGTCCTCATTCTATTATCGGTCGTAAATCGGCCGCAAAGCTGCGATTCCTTGCGGGGCTCCCGTTACCTTGCAATTCAAATAGACGGCGCCGCAAGGATCTCCCCTTACGGCCGGCCGTATATCTTGCAACTGGCCGTAAGCTCAGAAATCTTTAAAAGCAAATATAAATTCAAGAGGGCACTGTAAAGCTCTGTAAATGCTAGGGATCATAATGGGGGACATGAGGATTAATAGCAACCCCCTCTCAAGCTTGCACATCCGCCCAAATCCGAGATTTCATTAACTTTTTATTTTCCGGCCGCAGCGTGGGCGGGTCTGAGGTGCTCCAAGCCCTCTGGACTTTTTCCACGGATATTTGACATAAAATAAAATAAAAATTATTTACGGATTTGAGTGTAGGGGAATGTTGTGTTATGAATGCTAACACCTACAATCACTTTATCGTCTCATCAGAGTGCAGGATGGCTTTATTTCGTCTTTATTATGTGCTTAATTGTGTGCCTGCGGGACCTTTTTGCTGCAAGTAAGCTGCGGCTCGGTTTTAGCCATGCAGAGAGGGTTCCCGGAGCAATAGAATAGCAACCGTGGCTTTCTTGCGGGCGAAACCCTTGCGGCAAGGGATAACAAGGCGCCGGCCGCAAGCCTGCCGGAGTCCCCGGCCGGAAGGGAATAGAATAGGCAAATAGCTTGCGGCCGGTCCTTGCGGCCCCGCATCTCCTACGGCCGATAATAGAATGAGGGCCTGTATGTTTAAAATGGATTGGTATAACGTTGTATTATGTCAAAGAGTGAAAATCCATTGTGTGCTCATTTGCATGTCCCTCTTCAGGGTCCCAGAGTGCAGTAACTGTATTTCTTAGAATTCTGAGCAGGAAATACATTCGTCAACTTATTTTGTCCCAGAAATCCCAGATCCATGTTTAATCCTGCATCTTTTGGTTTAAGGAAAGTTAATCATTTTATGATTTCCCTCTGTGTTTTTAAACTTTTGTCAAAGTATTTTAATTATGTGATTTTGCATTGCGTTATGTCTTTGACTGAAATATTGGACAACTGGGGTGTGCTAATTTGTTTCATTGTGTGTTTAATTAGATGTATGTGCAGAATAATCATGAGCTGCTGTTTTTGGTCAGTTCCCCCCTTCACATGTATTACGTTGCATCATCTAAACTACATTTTCACATAAACAGGCGTATGAACCTATAATGTAGTTGTTGTGTCTGTCTACACTGTTTATGCACATGACATACAGCCCTATTAAATTCGGGCTAAGTCTTAAAACATAGCTCATATTGTAGAAAGTAGGACTTACGGCTATTAAAATAGCCCGGCCGCTGCTGATCTGCGGGCTTGCTGCAAAAAAAGCCTACGACATGAGCAACGTTGAACTTCGTACTTCATAAATCCTTTGATCCGTCAACCCCGTAACCGCTACAATTCCAATCATGCTATTGCAACAAAGTCACTCAAGAGCAAGCCTGTAACACGCAAATAGAGCCCAAAGGCCAACAAGTGCTGGAGAGGACTCGCAAGGGGGGTTAAGTCCAATACGAAGCACTTTAACTGTAAATAAAATTACACTACTGTACTAATATTAAAAGTGATGTTAGGTATTAGAATTAATAGCACAACATTCTCAAGCCCGCAAATCTGCCCAATAAAATACTTTATGACAATCATTGTGTTAATACATATTCTTTAACTCGCATGTGATAGAATATCATATTTATGGCTTTATTAATATTGCATTATGACTGAAATGTGGGTCCGATCATAACTCTTAATTGAAGCCCATAGGACTTTGAAATCCTACCTCCATTTTTCAGTGACGTAATGATGACGATCTCTGTTTCCATTGGTTCCATCTAAACCCGTAACTACTGTTTTGCTTAATTGATCATCAACAAAATGGCAAATCCAACAGCCGATAACTGCTTTATGGGTTTGCGTCTCAAGCTCGTAATTCGGAGCCCGCTCTAATTTAATAGCAGTAACTCGGCCAAAATGATAGTTTGTATAGATTTTTGTTACAAGCTTTACAAGGAAGACAGAAACACAAAGGGCACACTCTTAATACTGATAGGACCATTTAGTGAATGCAATGCTATAAAAAATACAAGAACAACATTCTTTAATGGGCTTGCTTATTTTAATGATATCCAAATTGTTTTCCAAAATTAAAAATAAATAATAATTTATATAGTATTGTATTTAATCTTGCTTTAATGGTAGCAGATGATTTGCCTTTGTTCCTAACAGGTTTAGAAACTTGAATTTGTGTATGATCTCCATACAGTTATGTTGAAATATTGTTGTTGTAAATTGCCACTTGACAATAGAACTAAATAGAAGTTATTTACCAAATATTAGTCCATTCAGTTTGTTCTTTAACGAAACAACAACGTTACTTATCCACCTTAAATAAACAAAATGGAGAGGTAGGGGTGGAGTTTGGAGCTGGATACTTGTATTCATCAGAGAGAGGGATACAGGATCTGCTGGGGATACAGAATCTGACATTACACTGGGAATCCAGGAGACTGCAAGGAAAAAGGGAAGTGGCAGCATCCTTAGAGAGGACCAAAACATGAGCGACCAAGCTGACGACCTTCCTGCTGTGAGGCTGAGCACAGAGGACAAGCTGATCCTGTACCACTGGACCCATTCATTCACATCCCAGAAGGTGCCCCATAGCGCAGCGCAGCAGGTTCAGCACTGGACAGCTCCCAGTCAGGGTGTAGTGCTAGGTGTGGTTACAGATCAGTGTGCAATACAATCATTGTGTTACATTATACAGATAGACAATCATCAGATAGATATATGGCAGTGATTTGTAATTTTATATAAGCGAATAAATAAGCTAATAATGGCAATGACTCCAAAGTCAGGCCTACAATGTCTGTGTTGGGTTTATTGGTCATGTTTAATTGATTTTATTGTGCAGTAAACATTCAGGTAATTATATTATCTAAGACTAATTTGTTACAAAATGTATTTACCCACACAAGTTTTATCTTTTTTTTTTTTTTTTGTATGTAAAGGGTTTTAATGTTTTATGCTGGCCTAATCTAATTCAAATGTGTGCACAGCTCATAAGCCAGTTACTACTACTCCTTTCTTCTTGTCCCTAAACAAAGATTACCATACATATGTAAACGTGTTCATGTATCTGTATTTCTGTACAAATACACTCTGTCATCCCCTTCTGGATCGCTACTTTGTTGTGGGGCAAAGGGCATGTGTACTTCAATGAAGCTGTGAGCTATACCATGTAGGGTCACCAAAGATGGGCAGGTCATAGCAGAGAGGTCAGACAAATTGCGGCAACCCACTCCTGTATCTTTGCCAAGAGAACCTTATGGATAAGCACAACCAGACACAAGATGTGTCTGGTGTTCTGCAGTCTATAGGACCTTGTAGAGTCGGATATGACTGGATGACTAATCAGCAACACACTGTCGTAAAATATCAAGCATACTTACAGCACTCACTGTATATAAGTCTAAATCCATTCATTAAAAAAAAGTCCAGTCCCAGATTTCTATGGAGCTCATCAGTGACATGCTGTTAAAGGGACATCAACACAATTATTTTTTTCATGCATTTAAAATAATATGCTTTATCAGTATTATCAAAGTTGTGTTTTGAATGAAAAAATATGAAGTAAAACGTGTGTGCGCGTCTGTAGATTTAATTGGCAGACAAGTGTGAGTCATACAGCTATATTACTGCTCATTGGCTGAATGGGCCAAACTCCCTTATCAGTTGAACATTTAAATATAATTTTTCTGCTTTGAGAGATTTATTTGAAAAAAAGACACACATTGGTACATTATCAAATACCTCCTTTCAGATGCAAAATGCTTTCAATGTCCCTTTAATCTCCATAGTTACGGTAGAAGAAGGCATCCACACTTGTTAACCGAGACAAAACCCAAGAGTTATTTGTATGTAGCAAAGAATTGTCTGAGACTAACAAGGGAGGCTAAGCATTTTTTGTTCTATGCTTTTCCTGTGTGTATCTTTTTCTGTTTTTTAATGTGTGTTATACATGCTAATAACCAGGGGTAAAAAATTCCAGGGAGCCGAGGCTACTAAAATGTGTACTTCTAGCTCCTAAATATATATGGTACTTGCATTGCCTGCAGACTTGGTTGTAGCAATTGATATCTTTTAGAGGACCCGCTAATATACATTTTAATAGATGGGTTACAGAGCTGTGTTGTTGGGGCCTCAGATCTGTTGGATTATATTGGCCATTGCCTTATTATACTGTACTATATAGTATTTCTGTAATCCGTACGCCTTCTTTACCTTTTATAAATAGCTCAACAGAAAATGTTGTGCTTCATAAATAGAGATGATAATAATAATAGATATGTGGATGATACTACTCTGATAACTGAAAGTGAGGAGGAACTAAAAGACTTATTGATGAGGGTGAACGCATTTGGCCTGCTGCTCAATGTCAGTGATGTAATGATAATGATACCTCTTATTATTGGCTCCGTCTAAACCCGTAACTACGGGTTTGACTAATTGATCGTGTTCAAGGCTGCACATGCAACGTGTGCAAGAATGGTTTACGGGTTGGGAAGTCGGCCACGTCTGTTGCCCGCTTGGCTAATTTAATAGCTCTGTAACTCCGCCGGATTTCAAACCCACAGGCTTTGCGAATGTACCGGTACCGATATAGGCTTGGAATTTAATATGGCCCTAGGAGTGTTGATGGGTCGTAAAACATAAGATGGCACAACATTTCAAGGGTTTTTCGTTGAAGCACCAAATATTTGGTAGATGATGCCTAGAAAACCGTAGATAATATTAAAGGACCACTGTAGTTTGGGAAATACTTCATATCCCAGTGAAGAATGCAATAAATAAACATCACTAAAACAAAATTGAATATAATAGTTAAAAATATAAATACTCTCTTTTTTTATTTTAACAATTGTTTAAAAGAGAATATTCTAAGGATGACATATCAGTGTTTCTTTAACTTGAGTAGCAGAGATGTGATGCCGTCTTGGGGCACTCCACTAACAACACTTCCAAATGGTAAATGAAAATACTTCTGAATAAGGCCTTTTTGAATTAAATTCTGTGGGTTTTTCATTTAAAACTTGTAAGCAAACAATGCACCAGTACGTACAAATGTGCAGACACTTATTTCGCAAATAATCAAAGTTATTTTTACTATATCTACATGAATTTACAGTCTGCAAGGTTATATACTGTATATAGATATGCAGAAGTGACAGTTGTATGTTTGTGTTATCTATAGGTGCGATTGGTCATAGCAGAAAAATCTCTGAAGTGTGAAGAGCATGACGTGAGTCTCCCCTTAAGTGAGCACAACGAGCCCTGGTTTATGCGCCTCAACCCCTCGGGTGAAGTCCCAGTGCTTGTACATGGAGAGAACATCATCTGTGAAGCCACACAAATTATAGATTATCTGGAACAGACATTTCTTGACGGTAATTACATTTTCATGTATTAAAGAAAAATAATTAAAATTATTAATTTGAGATAGTTATTCAGCATGTTACTCAGCAATGTGTTGATTAGCCCCTATGGCATATAAATAATTAGCCACTTTGCTGCTAGAGCGGGTATTACTTATTTAAAATATGTATTTTAGTGGTTAAGACATCAATAGACAAATGTGCTTCATTTGCAAGCCTGTCTTGTAATTAAATTAATTTTGACACCTCCACTTTCCATTATTTGCCCGAACAGCCAGGAACGTGAAAACTGACTTATATGTGACCACATACCCATCATTGTTGAACTGAATTACTGTAGTCTGAAGACCAGGAGTAGTTTCTTCAGTCTTCACTGCAACTCATGTGTGCTAAAAACAGATCTTGAAATAAAGATTTGTATTGCCTCAGAGTTATTGCTTTTCAATCATATGTAGCAAAGCAAAACTCCAAATACTTATCTTTTCCCTTGGTATATTCCGTATACAACCCCATCATATACATATAGAGTATCAGACACACAGAGTAAATATGTCTGCATATGGAAAAAATTTTCTGTGTTGAGATATTTCCTGGGGTATATTTGGGGGCGCATGTTGCCCCAAGGGATAAGTACATTTATGTAATGGATATAGCAGCCTGTATAGTGTATTATTCATGGGAGTATTCCGTTTTTTGCTGCCCCAGATGCAGCTCCTCCTTTCCATATCTTAAATTATACATTTATGTGTGTTTATGTATATATTCCCTTTCTGGATTGCTACCTTGCCAAGGGAAAGGGGCTTGTGTACTGCACTGAAGCTGTAAGCTATACCATGTAGGGTCACTCAACATGGGCAGGTTATCATAGACAGGTCAGACAAATCGTGGTCCACTGGAGAATGAACTGGCAACCCACTTCAGTATCTTTGCTAAGTAAAACTTATGGATAAGCACAACTGGCCACAAGATGAACGACACACATGTAGATATATATATGGTATGTCAGAAAGAGTGAAGTACACTTAGAGACAGAAGTATCACTGCATTTATGTGCATATACAAACATATTTCAATGTACTGCACTGCATCTTCACGCAGCCTGCTGCCCCCTGAAAATTTGCTGTCCCAGGCCTGGGCCTTGGGGGTCTAGGCAGAACCATACTTAGGACATTAAAAGTTTAAGTGAAAGTGTCTCCATTTTTTGAATTGGTTCCTTAATACAGACACTGAGGTTTGTATAAAATCCTCACTGATTTACTACTTAAAATCTGAGAAAGCATGGTCATTATAGGATTAAGCATCTTTATTTCTTTACATTTACAATTAGTTACAGGAAAATAATTTCTAAAAATTATATTTTATTACAGGCAAGGTAGGTGGTAGACATGACGTTTCAGCAGTCCACTTCTGAAAGGTTGTCTGTTCCTAATTTTAAAGGAATATTAGTTTTATATGTATTAATTATTATTCATACATTTGTTAATAGAAAATACCCCAAATCTAATGCCACAAGAAGGAAGTATGTACTATCCCCGCGTGCAGCACTACAGGGAGCTGTTGGATTCCTTGCCTATGGATGCGTATACTCATGGCTGTATTCTACATCCAGAGTTAACTGTGGACCCTATGATACCGGCTTACGCAACAACTCGAATCCGCAGTAAGTGACTACTGAACTATCATTTGGAGAAAATGAAAAATTTAGAGCTCTGGGGTTTTCACAGATTTTATGCAAAATGTTTCTTGTAAGAAATATATTAGCTTCCAATTTCTTTCAGTGTAAATTAAAAAAATAATAACAATCTGCTTATACTTGTAACACATAAATGTAAGATGATGCCATTAGATAACGAAATCATGGCTCATTTACTCTTGATGTAATACATAAACATTAGAAGATGCCATTAGAGGACCATTTAGTCACCTATTTTCAGATTTGGTAGAAATCTATTTTTCTATCTATCTATCTATCTATCTATCTATCTATCTATCTATCTATCTATCTATCTATCTTTCTATCTATTTATGTGTCTACTTATATGCTTATTCTTACTTATGCACACATTACCCATATATTGAATGTAAGTATATTTGAGTCACTGTTTTAGTCAATATGCCCAAATAAGTTTATCTCACATTTTCCTGTCTGACTTCCAACATTTGCCTCTAGTTTGAGCGTTACCTCTTGTTCTAGTATATATGTTCCTACAAAGAGTACAGAAGATGTTTATGTATATATATATGTCCCGCCCAGTTTTCCCAGAATGCAGTGCATATACTGTATTTCTGAGTAATTTGAGCAGGAAATAAGTTTTTATCAACTTATTTTTAGACATTCAAATGGAATCACTAATGTACTATTCCTTATTTGTACTACTATATATATGTATATATATATATATATATATATATATATATATATTTATATATACATATACAGTTGTGCTCAAAAGTTTGCATACTCTGGCAGAAATGGTGAAATGTTGGCATTTATTTTGAAAACTATGATTATGCAAAAAAATGTATTTTATTGAAGGATAGTGATCATATGGAGCCATTTATTATCACATAGTTGTTTGGCTCCTTCTTAGATATGATGGCAGATAATCAAAAGGCCTATCTAGTCTACCGAAAAATGGTGGGCTCATTTAATGCTCAGAATAGAAGTATTTGTATCCCGCGTGTGCATGAATTTATTTATTGTGGTTTCCCGTGCCAACTCTGCTTTAAGTCTACTCCAGTTATCAACTACCCATTTTGTCAAGTAGTTCACCTAGATGTTCCAACTTGAAATCATGACGTCCTTACACTTTATTAAATCTTCGAACCCATTTACAAATAGCTTAGGTATTCAGATATAACTTTATGGAAATATGCATGATTTAAATAATGTATTTAAAAGCTTTATAGTACAGTTCCACTGGATTACTTTTGGGATCTGTTTTTAAACCTGTTATGTGCTGAAAATGAATAAATCATTTGGGTTTCTTCCCTGGGCAAATAGGAAAATGCAGTCAATATCATCAAAATGTATTTTAATAATATTTGTAATAAACTGCAATGTGTATAAAACTAGTTTGAGTACAAAAGCATAAACATTGCATATTAAAATGAACAGTGTTACAGATAGTTGATGTTGCTGAAGTCAGCTGTGCCTTTATCAGCGAAAGAACCATCCCTTGTTATATAGAAATGGATAACATATACAGGAATACAATTAATTAATGGAAAGTACCTACTAGAACATGATTATATTTTTTTGCCAGTGTAGCTGAAATTGTCTCATTCTTTGATTCCAATAATAGCCCAGATTGGAAGTACTGAATCTGAACTCAAGAAGCTTGCTCAGGAAAATCCAGATCTAGAAGATGCCTACATTGCAAAACAAAAGCGTCTTAAAGTAAGTTACTTACATCTAGAAAGTTCTTAGCATCTTTTTTTAAAACCTGACCCAGATGTGGAATATTGAAAAAAACTTTATGACACAAAATACTTTATTACATAGTTTTGTTGAAGTGCAACAATAAATCTGTAATATTGTATGTACACAGAAAGCATCAAAACTTAGATTGTGAGGGTAGTCAAGAAGCAATAGGTCCATCAAATCTGCCGGTTATATCTGTCAAAAGAATTTCAGTAAATCTTGATTAAAAATTTGATTTTTTGTTAAACAACCTTGAATATAATTGTTTTCATTCATCTTTAGGCAGAGGTTCCTCCCATATTTTACAAATTGATTATTATTTGTGGCAGAGTGTACTATTTGAGAGTTTGTCTGCTGGACCATTACTGTGGCCTATTATTGAATCCAAGAAAGCAAGCAAATGCTTTTATCTTTGTGCTGGAATGCAATCATAGCTAGTTTTAAACATTGGGTCTAGAAACTAGTGGCGGGGGACCTATTTTCCCATATTTTTCAATATGTGTATGTATGTGTATAGAAGTTGTTTGTCGTCTCTATATACAATGCCTTGTATCCCCTCCCAGAAATATTATATTTCCTAAATCCATGCTTTAAGACACTGAAATTCCTCACTGTTTTCTGGAGAATTTGCACCACTGAAACAACATTATCAAAATCTTACATGGTGCAACACAAATAGACATACATGAAATTAAGTAATAGATCCATAGTATTACTGTTTTTAGGTCATTTTATGTAATTAAAAGGAACAATTGCAAATGTTTGAACCACTTACTAATACTAGTAAGAAAAAGTCACTAGTTTATCAAGTATGTACCAAATTAACAATATTAACAGCTGGGTAAGCAATAGACAACATTTTTGGGAAAAATCTGACTTTTTGAAGACTCTGTTTATGAGTACAGGAATCCATTTTATGTTTATTACATCACACCCTGAGAGCTGGATGATGTGTGTGTGTGTGTATGTATCAGTGGAGGGGGGCAGTCGGGAGTAGATAACGAGCCTTTGTTTGAACTGGATAAAACCGAGATTGACATCACACTGCTTCCTCATCACTGTCCCAGAAACAGGGTCCTTGCTTCAGGAAATGCAACGACAGCTCTCCAGAAGTGTAAATGTCACAACATCTACTAATCATGAACCCCTCCAGGGTCCTGCAGGCATGAAAATGATTTTTTTTCATTATAAACTAGCTGTATAACTTGTTTTCTTCTTAATAATGCTCTTAGTCAGACTCAGAGTTTTTGATCATAGATTTTTATTTTCATTGTGCCGCTGACCTTTAATATTTTTCAATAGGTTAAGATTATTTTTTTTAATGGTTTTGTCATTTATACATTTCTTTCAGGCAAAACTGCTGGACCACGATAATATAAAGTACCTGAAGAAAATACTGGACGAGTTAGAAAAAGTCCTTGATCAGGTTGAAACTGAATTACAGAGAAGAAACGAGGAAACACCAGGTAAGTGCTCATTTGGAGACATTCGTAATGTTAAATTATATGTGCTTCATGGTGAAACTTATTTTTACCTTGGGTATATTAATTACAACTTTTTTGCAACTTCCATAGGTGTATTAATTGCAGGTTCATAATTCTATTTTTCTTCTAATACATTTGATTATATTCATTCATCATTTTTCACTGTTGTAATATTTATAGTATATTTAATTAAGCTGACAGACAGTTCTATGTGCACATAAAATAAATTAAATATATAACTATATAAAGCAAATAATCTATCTATCTATCTATCTATCTATCTCTCTCTCTCTCTCTCTCTCTCTCTCTCTCTCTCTCTCTCTCTCTCTCTCTCTCTCTATATATATATATATATATACGGTCACATTATTATGACCACAACCAACTTTTGACGTCTGCAGCGCGTAGCCAATGAAATACAGTGGTCCCACATTTACAATTTGCTCTTTCGAAGAACTAGGCTTGATAACGGGCAAATCATTTTAGTAAGGAAAGAAAAGAATAAAGCTTTGAATCTATTTACTAATACAGGACTTGTCCTAGAACAAATGGTGCACCACCAGCCATCTCTTTGACCCATTAGTATTTATATGTATTTGACAGTTTCAGAGAAAGTGCCATCCTACCTATTCCCCATTGCAGGGGGTTTGCTTCTGCATAGGCCCATTAGGCCCAGGCCTAGGGCAGCACATTTTCAGGGGGTTAGCAAGCTGCCTGAAGATAGAGTGCAGTACCCTGAAATACGTTTGTATTTGCACAGATATGTCTAATTGCAGTGATATTTTTATCTGTACTTGTACCATATACAGTATTTACAGTAATACACATAAATACACATACACATATGCAGCCTTATTAAATTGTGATTCGGCCAATTGAATAGGGTTCTATAAAAGCACAAAGCATACTTTTTTTACATAAGTTTTTAGTTAGTGAAGACCTTGCTTTTGGATAGAAATCCACTAACTAAAAACTTCTGCAAAATAAATATGCTATGTGCTTATATAGAGCCCTATTCAATTGGCCAAATCGCAATTTAATAAGGCAGATGATTTGCAATTTATAAAGGAGAATGGAGAAGCTACAACTGGGGTGTCGGGGCTCACAAATCTTAATGCCTAGGGCAATATAAAACCTAAACATATGCCCATGGCCCATTGGTACGAACCCAGCAGTTAGTGTGATAGACCAACTTGGCATTTTGTGTATAACAATATCTTATTCTCCAATACCTGTAAACCCAAACTGCTCTTCAGTCTATAGTGCTTGCCTAAATTAGCAAGATATTGGTGTCAAGGATCAGACGTCTCTTGCTCCCCCACCTAATGCCTGGCACCTCAAGGGACTGCCTCAGATGCCTGACACAAAGACTGATCCTTAACCAATATTTACTCATGGGCAACCATTGTCATGTCTGATCTGTTTGTTTTAGCTGCTTTCTCAGCTCGGGTTGTCCTTGTCAAAAAGCACTGACACTTATGATTACTTATTTGCTATATTGCTATTGCAGAAGCTGAAAGCCTCCCTGCATTCTGTGCATCAGGTGTAGCAGATTAGAAAAAAACAAATATCAACTACAGTAGAATTGCAGATGATAGGAATTCATTTAAATTCAGAACATTTAACCTACTTTAAAGTTAATATTCATATTTCTTATTTTAATTGAATATGTCTCTTATGTCCATTCTTTTAAATGCAGAAGAAGGCAGTGAGTCATGGTTGTGTGGGACTTTTTTCAGTCTGGCAGACGTTTCCTTAGCCGTGACTTTACACAGACTGAAGTTTCTTGGATTTGCTAGAAGAAACTGGGGCAATGGAAAGCGCCCTAATCTGGAGGCATATTACGAACGTATCCTGGAAAGAAAGACTTTTAACAGAGTACTAGGAAATGTCAACAACATATTAATTTCTGCTGTGTTGCCAACTGCTTTCCGCGTCGCCCGAAAAAGAGCCCCATCTTTCCTAGGTTCTACTTTGATGATCAGCCTCCTGGCAGGTGCAGGATATTTTTTGTTTATGTGTTTTAGAAAAAGATTATTTAATACATTCTTGTCTATTAAGGCTAAGCATTTTTTCTAGTTTGTTCAAACTTTATGTGGTAGAAAGCATTATTATTATTTTAAAGGACAACTTTAATTCCTTAAGAGCAGCCATTAAATATTTTAATTAGTCATTGATCTTTATTAAGATTAACATTCAATGAAAAGCAATATGCAGTTTTAAATGTAATTTTGAACATCAGCTTGTAAACCTCCAGATGTCCTTATTGCCTCCAATGCTTTTGAGGTCATCAAGGGATGGGCCACTCTGACTGGAAGGCAGTGCTAAATGTATAGGGCCTCATTCAAATGCGATTTGACCAATTGAATAGGGCTCTATATAAGCACAGAGCATATTTTTTTTAGTTAGCGAAGACATTGCTTTTGGATAGAAGTTCACTAACTGAAAACTTCTGTAAAAAAATATGCTCTGTGCTTATATAGAGCCATATTCAATTGGTCAAATCGCATTTGAATGAGGCCCATAGGCAGTAGTAGTTTTCATTGGCTGGATAATTGGTGTGTTAAATTGGTTAATTGGCAAGGACACAAGGTTGTGTCTAATCATTTATGGCTGCCTCTCAATCAAGTTGCTCCTATTCCTTGATGACCTTATATTGGGTGGAAACAAATAGTTCAACTGGATAAAAAACAAACAAACAAACTTATATTTTAATATAAATGTATTATTCAATATTGCTTTTATAAACATTGAATAGGATTTTTAATAATGATCATTGCTTGTAATGGTATTACAGTGGTCCTTTAAGGCTAATCATAACTACATCAGCCAGCTCACTCAGCAGATACATGAGTATATCTGAAAATAGTATCACCGACGACTACAAAAATATATGTGATCCGCACAAAAGATATAACATTCAAGGAAACCTATTTTTACCAATGTCTTTCAGACAAGCTATTGTTAATGTACAAGTAAAGGGCACATCCAAGATTTAATAGGCAGTTCTATGTAATGGAAACATTTACAGTAAAATGTTTTTGTCTGATTATAACAAAACATCATAATCTAGAATAACATAATGTGTCTCACAGTGTAAACAGGATGGATATTTATATAGATAAAAGATACTGTTTCCGTGTTATTGTTTAAATAACGTAATAAAATACCATTGTTTGCACTAATTGTGGTTGATTTACTTGTCAGCCTCATTGATTGTTCCTTATTGTAAAACAATCTGAATATATTCTATTGTTCAACAATAGATGTTGTTTAGAATATTAATCTATAGGTGTATAATACTTTTACTTTTTTGGTTTATATTTATTTTCTTGTACCTTTATTTTAAATTAGGGTTGGCGCAGTTAGCACTGTAAAAAAACAAGTCAATAACTCCTCCTAAGCAAACTAATATAGTATATATTGTGTATGTTTCAATGGCTAATGTAAAAAAAAATGTTTGTTTGTTGTAGTATTATTCAGTCTGTTTTCCATACATTGAAAATCTTTATATAAGATGTAGTCACGCCTTTGCTGTCACAGAGATCATTGATGGGCGTGCTGCTAAAAAAATCTAAAAACATATATTTCTTTAAAGCCGACTCCTATTTACTGAAAAAAGCCACCAAGGACCTCATAGATACTTTTACAAAGTGCAGAATTGCCTAAAGTTAAAGGACCATTGTATAATGAAAAAAAATATATGTTTGAAAACTCTGAGTCTGAGTAAGAGCATTACTAAGTAGGGAAGAAGTAAAAAAAAAAACCTCTTATTTGGGAAGAGAAAAATTGCTAGACCCTGGAGGTATCCATGATACTGAAGTTGTGAGTGAGAAGGGCACTTACATTTCTGGTGAACAATGCTTGCATTTTCTGATGCAAACAGCCAGTTTCTGGGCCTGTGAGGAGGAAGGGGTGTGGTGTCAATTTAACCCAGATCCAATTATCTAACAAAGAACATTTAAATTGTATTAATATGTAGTATTTATAATTCACCATTCTGCAGCGCCATACATAGGATGAAACAGAACATACAGATTAAATGAATAGAGAGCCCTGTCTGTGAGCTGATACTCTTGTATATAGAGTACTTTTTCAAGCATCCTTTATGATTAAAAACTTGCAAACTTACAATCTAAGGAGGTGATAGATGCATTGGGCATATTAAGTATCAAGGTGATAAGCTTCATTAAATTGATGTGTTTTTAGTGAGGTTTTGAAGGACTTGAGACAGTAGGAAAGTCTAGTGGAGCAAGGGCTTTATACGTTAGGGTCATGATTTTAAAATGTATTCTGTAGATTATGGGGAGCCAATGGAGTGACTGACAGATCGGGGATGCTGACATTGAGCGTTGGTTTTTGTTGATGAGTCTAGCGGACGCATTCATTATAGATTGGAGTGGAGATAAGCGGGTGATTAGGAGGCCAGCGAGAAGTGAGTTGCAGTAGTCGAGATGAGATATGATGAGAGAATGAATTTGAATTTTAGTTGTGTCTTGTGTAAGATAGTGATGTATTTTGGAGATATTTTTTAAATGAAATAGACAAGATTTAGTGAGTGAATATATATGAGGAATGAAAGGATCAAGAAGAACCCCAAGACAACAGGCTTGGGAGGAGGGAGTAATAACTGTATTGTCAACAGTGAGAGAAATCTGAAGAATGGATGCTGTGGTGGAAAAATAAGGAGCTCAGTTTTTGACATATTAGTTTGAGATGGTGGGTGGACAACCAGGAGGATTTGCTAGAGAGGCAGTTAACTCGTGCTAGAATAGAGGGGGATAGATCTGGCATTTAGAGGTAAATTTGAGCATCATCTGCAGAGAGATTATGTTGAAATCTGAAAGATTGTATTAAGGTTCCAAGTTAGGAAGTATAGATGAATATGAAGAGAGGGCATAGGGCTGAGACTTGGGGTACACCAAACGACAGAGGGTTAGATGAAGACATGGTGTCAGAAAAGGAGACACTAAATGTTTGTAAGTGTGATATGAACCATGAAAGAGCAGAGTCACGGATGCCAAGAGAGTAGAGAATTTGGATTAGAAGAGAGTGGTCAACTGTGTCAAAGGCAGCAGAGAGATCTAGGAGGATTAGAATAGAGAAGTGGCCCTTTGACTTGGCGGTGAACAAATCATTAATAACTTTTGTGAGAGCTGTCTCTGTGGAGTGATGGGGTCGGAAACCGGATTGTAAGGGGTCAATAAGATAACTGGAGGAAATAAATTGGATAAGGTGGTTATACACGAGCCGCTCAAGCAGTTTTGAAGCCAGGGGAAGAAGTGATATAAGGCGATAATTAGATGCATTAGGATCAGAAGAGTTTTTTTTTTAAGAATGGAATGTTTTATGTTATTATAGAATGTTTTAGAGATGATGGAAATTTCTCAGGGAATGATGAATATATGTGTGAGAGCAGGGATTAGTGTGGTAGAGAGGAGGGAGTAACTGTGATGGAATATGATCAAGAGGTTGATAATAGATTAGAGACTTCATCCTGAGTTACAATGCTAAAGGGAACCATAGGAATGTGTAAGGTTGAAGGCTGAGTGTTGTTGGTTGGATAGTTGAGAGGAGGAAGTGTGTGAACTGGGTTGAGAGGAGAATTTTTTACTAATGTTTTCAATCTTATCTTTAAAGTCGCTGGCAAAGTCTTCAGCTGTGAGACGAGGGGGCAGGAGGTGCAGGAGGGCGGAGGAGAGTGTTAAATGTGGCACACAAACGTTTAGGGTTGGAAGATAGATTAGATATTAATGTTGAGAAGTATTGCTGTTTGGCAAGCATGGGGCAGAGAAGTAGCAGCGCAATATAAACTTATAATGGACGAAGTCTGCGGAAGTCCCAGATTTCCTCCATAAGCGTTCAGCAGTGAGAAAGCACCTCTGGATGTAGCGTGTTTGTTTAGTGTGCCATGGGTGCGCATGTGAGTGAGGCCATTTGCGTGAGGTTATTGGGGCAAGAGTGTCAAAGGTGGAAGTAAGAGTCAAGTTGTAATGTGAGGTGGCAGTGTCAGGGCAGGTGAGGTTGGTGATGGGGCTGAGAAGGGGTTGTAGCACAATGGAGAGCTGTTGTGAATCAAGAACTTGAATATTTCTGTGGGTGATGGTGGCCGGGGATGAAGAAGAGTAGTGAGAGGAAAGTGTTTTGAGGTTGAAAGTTAGGAGGTGATAGTCAGAAAGAGGGAGTGGATGGATGACTAGGTTGGAGGTGGTACAGAGATTGATGGAAAATAAGGTTAAGGAAATGTCCAGCATGATGAGTTGAGAGATCTGTCCATTGTGAGAGGCCAAGGGAAGAGGTAAGTGAAGTTTAGCCGCAGCATTGGAGGTGTGAGTGTCAATGGCAATGTGGAAATCACCAATAAGGAGTGAAGGAATGTTGGAGGAGAGAACCTGAGGGAGTTAGGTGGCAAAATGATCTAGAAATAGAGAGGGTGGTCCTGGTGGACAGTAGATTAGGGCAACACGAAGAGCTATAGGTGAGAAGAGGCTGACAGTGTGAACTTCAAAAGATGAGAATTGACTACTGGTCTTACTACACTCAAGTTATATACTGTTTGCTTAATATCTCACCAAAAAGCAAGTGACAGCTCAATAACACAGAGACTGAAAATAAGTAATTTGCACACAAAAAAAATTCAACACTGCCACCTTGTGGAAAATTAAGCTCATTACAATAGTGGACTTATAATTAAACATTTTATGGTGCAGCTTAAAATTGCTGCACAGCCTAGCAGAGAGGCAATACTATAAAATAAACATCCAAACCTGGCAGCAGGGAGGCTCAATCCCTCAAAACTCAATTACTGAAGCACAAGTCTTACTAGTGTTATTGCAGACCACAGGCTGCTGAACAGTGTACAACTCAGAATAATGAAAAAATACTGCCACATACACTGTGGGTCTTCTACCAAAGACCAGGAGCCGCATCTAAGGCAGGAATATGGCACAATAAAGGCATGACATACCAGACAGGGTTCCTCTGTGACTGCGCCCCCGCAACATGTTATAGAGACTTTGGGGGAAGAGGTTCAAAAATCAGCTAAGAGCAAATGATCAACAAAGGCTACATGGCCATAAAGAAAGTTCAAGTTATGCACATATTTTAAACTTCACAAGTACCCTCAAGATACAGAGTCTACAGACACTTAACTTTACATCCCACGGCTGAGAGTCATACATAGTCAACTGGAAAAAGTGGGCAAATCACGTTAAAGTACAGCAGCCAGAAACATCCCAGAACACTTTAAGGCAGCAACAGCAAGCCATTCTCTTCCCCAGGACTCAATATCAGGGCACTCGGATACCTCAGAGACTGAGGGAGATCAAAAAGACACTCACCTTGACATGGATCTATCTGAGAGATCCATGGCCAGATTAGAGGAGTTGCTAAAGACTGAATTATTACTGGCTGTTAAAGATCACACCCTAGAAACTATCACAGACAAAATTCTGGAATCAAGCATGAGATAGATTGGATATTACATCTAATACGAGAAAGACAACATTGCTTGAGTATAAATTGGAACATTCTCTTTTGAGGGATCTCTAAACAAATCACAGACTTAATCCCTTATATTTTGGCGGTCATAAAAAACATATTTCCTGAATTAAGGGATAATGATCTGGAAGTAGTAAGAGCACATAGGGCACTTGGGGTCACCAACAAACCAAATCTTCCCAGAGATGTGATTGCCACTTTCTCTGCTAGAAAACAAGGGATCAAATCCTAGCAGCTTCGAGGAAATTGTTGAAAATTGTAGGCCCAGATGGCTCCATCCTACAAATCTATGCTGATCTGGCCCTATCTGCTTTGATAAAGCACAGATAGATGTGTCCTGCTCAAAGAGACTCCATCATCTCAGGCACTGGGAGGAGGCTACCTAATCACTTAGGGGGACTACAAAATTGGACTCAAAGATTCAATAGCCAAACTGGGGAGTCTCAGTTCTTCAACTCACAATCTATAATTTTGAGTTGTTTGTTTCATGTGTTATGTGTATATGTAAATGATGCAAATGATGTATATATCCTATTCATTCTTTGCAGCACTCTTAGAAGGATTGAGCCTTATGTAAGGATAAAGTGATAGAGCATAACTAGTTACTTGAAACATTCAAATATTGTATCTTCCTCATTCTAGGGCCTTCTAGAGGGAATTGTTTTTTTTTAAATTTAGTTTTCTCTCTACCTGACTCTGTCGGGACTGGTATTTCTTCTTATCTCCTTTCCCTTTACCCTAGGCACTTAAGTGCTTAATTACAGTTAAATGGGGATACGTTACACTATTGTTGTTATTGTTTATGTTTGGTATTTAAAATTGCCACAGTTTATGGTCATTGACTTTTCTATGCTTCATTCAGTTATATAGTAGCTTTTACCTGAGAAAAGCATTCTTCCCTCATGTGATGGCTCCTCCTCGGGGCCCTTGAGTCTCCCCGTGCCTTCAGTCAGCTTTAGTGAACACTGGGGTAAGTGCTCTCCAACATCACTTTGCACAGCACACACATATGTATTACAATGAATAATCTAGATGTGGTCCTATTGACACATAATGTCAAGGGATTTAGTTCCCCATTGAAGAGAAGCAAAGCTTTTATAACGTATAGAGACTATCATCTCGCTGTCCTGTTCATGCAGTTAACACATTCTGTTCAAAACAAAATTCCCAAATTCCTCCATAAGAATTACCCACTGGTCTACACAGTAAGCCAAACCTCTAAAAGGACTGGGGCAGCCATACTGATACTCAAAGATTTTCCATTCATACTAGAGAAAAAACAAATAGATCCTATAGGTACCGTATATACTCGAGTACAAGCCAAGTTTTTCAGACTTTTTTAAAGGCTAAAAAGGGCCCCCTCGGCTTATACTCGAGTCACTCTCACCCTGTGTCTCTCTAACCCCCCTGTGTCTCTCTAACCCCCCCTGTGTCTCTCTACCACCCCGTGTCTCTCAACCCCCCTGTGAATCTCTAACCCTCCGTGTCTCTTTCTCTCCCCCCTCCTCATCCTCATTTAGAATGAGGAGGGGGGTTGAGGAGGGAGGTTGAGGAGGGGGGTTGAGGTTGAGGAGGGGGTTGAGGATGGGGGGGTTGAGGATGAGGATGGGGGGTTGAGGAGGAAGGATGAGGATGGGGGGGTTGAGGAGGGAGGATGAGGATGGGGGATTGAGGAGGGTGGTTTAGGGGGGTTAAGGAGGGAGGTTGAGGAGAGGGGTTGAGGATGGGGGGGTTGAGGAGGGACACAGGACACAGGGGGCAGCACATTTCCCACCCTCGGCTTATACTCAAGTCACTCATTTTACCTAAAATAGGTGCCTCGGCTTATACTCGGGTCGGCTTATACTCTAGTATATACGGTAATTATATTATCATTACTGATAAGATTCAGGAGGTTAGAACCTCCTTGATTTCTATTTATGCCCCAATGGTCAATCCCCATAAAACTCTAATTGGATTGTTAAGACTTCTGAACCAATCCGATTATTGTAGATTTATCATAGGAGGCTATCTGAATTCAGCTTAGACATGGAGCGGGATAGGATGGGGGCGTGTGGAGAGAATCAATTTTTTTGAAAATTAAAACTGATATTTTATATTGGGAACTGCATCCCAATGATAGAGAATATTTATTTGATTCCCACACTCACGGCACATACTCTAGGATAGACTACATGTTAATAGATTCTTCCCTAATTGATTGCGCTAAATCAGCAGAGATAATGCCATGTACTTGGTCTGACCACTTTATGGTTAAGCTAGCAAAACATTTAAGAATCGAAAGCCACCCTCCATATTCTTGGAGGATTAATGAAATGCTTTTAACCAACCTGATCTAACGCAATCAAATTTCCCAAGACCTAGATTTTTTTTGAGAACTAACTAAGAGGCTGGGATTGGACTGGTTTGGGCTATCCAATTTTATGTGATGGATCAGAACAAAATAGTCTAAATTGGTGAAGTGAAATGAGAAAAAACATAAAACTATTTTTTAGAAATAGAAAACAGAAAATGGTCATGTGCCTATGTATTCACCCCCTTTGTTATGAAGCCCATAAAAAGCTCTGGTGCAACCAATTACCTTCGGAAGTCACATAATTAGTGAAATGATGTCCACCTGTGTGCAATCTAAGTGTCACATGATCTGTCATTATATATACACATCTTTTTTGAAAGGCCCCAGAGGCTGCAGCACCTAAGCAAGAGGCACCACTAACCAAACACTGCCATGAAGACCAAGGAACCCTCCAAACAAGTAAGGGACAATGTTGTTGAGAAGTACAAGTCAGGGTTAGGTTACAAAAATATCCAAATCTTTGATGATCCCCAGGAGCACCATCAAATCTATCATAACCAAATGGAAAGAACATGGCAAGAGATGGACGCCCACCAAAACTCATGAACCGGGCAAGGAGGCAGCACAGAGACCTAAGGTAACCCTGGAGGAGCTGCAGAGTTCAACAGCAGAGACTGGAGTATCTATACTTAGGACGACAATAAGCTGTACGCTCTATAGAGATGGGCTTTATGGCACAGTGGCCAGAAGAAAGCCATTACTAACTAAATGGCACATTGTGAGTTTGCCAAAAGGCATGTGGGGGACTCCCAAAATGTATGGACAAAGGTGCTCTGGTCTAATGAGACAAAAAATTTACTTTTCGGCCATCAAAGAAAACGCTATGTCTGGCGCAAACCCACTACATCATATCACCCAAAGAACACCATCCCCACAGTGAAACATGGTGGTGGCAGCATCATGCTGTGGGGATGTTTTTCAGCAGTCGGGACTGGGAAACTGGTCAGAGTTGAGGGAAAGATGGATGGTGCTAAATACAGGGATATTCCTGAGTAAAACCTGTACCACTCTGTGTGTGATTTGAGGCTAGGGCGGAGGTTTACCTTCCAGCAGGACAATGACCCTAAACACACTGCTAAAGCAACACTGAGTGGTTTAAGGGGAAACATGTAAATGTGTTGGAATGCCTAGTCAAAGCCCAGACCTCATTCCAATAGAAAATCTGTGGTCAGACTTAAAGATTGATGTTCACAAGCTCAAACCATCCAACTTGAGGGAGCTGGAGCAGTTTTGCAAGAAGGAATGGGCAAAAATCCCTGTGGTAAGATGTGGAAAGCTCATAGAGACTTATCCAAAGAGACTTGGAGCTGTGATTGCCACAAAAGGTGTCTCTACAAAGTATTGACTTTAGGGGGGTGAATAGTTATGCACATTGACACTTTCTGTTATTTTGTCCAATTTGTTGTTTAGCGTCACAATAAAAAGAAAAATATCTTCAAAGTTGTGGGCATGTTCTGTAAATTAAATGATGCAACTCCTCAAACAATCCATGTTAATTCCAGGTTGTGAGGCAACAAAACACAAAAAATGCCAAGTGGGGTGAATACTTTTGCAAGGCACTGTACATGTTAAGGGGGCTGTCATTGAAGGAATGTCTACCTTTGAGGCACTATGAAACCTTACACCTCATACATTTCCTTCACAATGCTTGCAGATGCAGAAGATGCCTTCATGGACCTGAATTGTACCTAAAACAAAACAAAAAATAAAGAAAGAAAAAAAAAGGAAAAAAACACCTACAAAATAAGGCCTTAAAAAAGATTCAGCATCTCTACTCAACAGCATTTCTCAGTGACCATCAATTGGTGGCATGTTCAACAGAACCCTACGGGTCCACAGAGAAGAGGATCATGGACCATGTGATGGGAGGTAGCCATCTGCATACAAACTATCCTCATCACATAGACCAAGACCAAGATTCAAGACTCTGTAGCCAGGCTAGATAAAGTTAACATCGTGACCAATAGATTGTCACTGAGGAGTGCTGTTGAGAAGGCACAAACATATGTGCAGCCCCTATGTCCTTCTTAGGCACAAGGCACAAATTCCCTGTGGCCGGCCGCCGTCTCCCTGGTGTTGGTGGTGGTGGTGTGTGTGTGGGGGGGGGGGGGCAGGAGGTGACAACCCCCCCGGGAGGCAGTGGCACCTGCAGTGGTGGACGCATGGTGGGAGGAGAGGAGAGGCCAAGCTGGGGGTGGCCGGGGGATGCCTCTGGGGTGGTTGAGGCGGGGCTGAGGACCAGAGTGCGTTGCATGGCTTCTGCGGAACTCACTCTCGTCCACCCTAATCCTGAGCAGCCCGGCCAGGTAGGATTCAGTTATCAGGTGGTCCCTCCTCTCCTCCCTATTGCACATGGCCAGGCTGCGCATTACCTATGCATGATTGCCAGAGATGCTGGCCTGGAACCCTCGAAGAAACTCCACCTGCAGCCGCATGAGGGCCAGCATCTCCTCCTGCGCAGTCTAGCCTGACGTTGGTGATGGAAAACCCAAGGCCTGGTGAGGAGGTGGCAGGGGTGTTGTCCCAGTGGGGTGAGTCTGGGGCGAGGCTTGAGAATGGTGCAATGGTTGTGTTGGTGGTCCCGGTGGTGGCGGCCAATCCAGCGCACTGCTGTGGTGGGGAGGAGGTGTTGGCTGGCTGCTGTGATCACTCCAGTGGGAGGGCCCTGGCGATAGCCTCAGTCTCTGGAGGAGGTGGATAGTGGGGTTGAATACCGGCGGTGTGGCCAGTGGTCCTGATGGTGACCCCACTAGCCATATTACATCCACCTCCTCCGAACCTGGGCCTTCGGCTCGGCTTCTCTCCTCCTCCCCCTGCGCCGGTTCCTGCTGGGCGGGCGCTTGCTACTCCACTTCCTGCTCTGATGGAGCCGACGCCCCTGCCTCTGGCTCACCACTGGACCCAGACCTCCTTGATGCTGAAAGATAGAAAAGTATATAAAAAATATAAAAAGAAAAGTAAGGCATATGTCATTAGTATGATGAACATGGATGATTCTCCAAATTGCTACTCAGATTAGCTATCATTTGCTAGATATGATCTATTCTTTGGTTCTTGGTTTTGATCGTTGTTGGCTACTAATGCTGTCTTTATTCTGGCTGCATTCTGTAACTGTTTAGGCTGCAGTGGGTACACCAATACATGGACTCTCTATTGGTTGACTACTGTTGTTGTGCCCAGGAATGACAGTGATTTGTCAGCTTCATGAATTTAATGACACATCCATCTATCCTTTGTTAATTTCATGGAGCTGACATGTCAGTGTCCTTGTTGGTCATCATGTACATGTGTAGTGTGTGTGATGTACATGTGGTGGCATGTTGGTGTAGGTGATATTCACCTGACATGGAGGCTGGGCCTGAAGCTCCAGCGGCGGCACCTGGCTGAAAAGGTCCTTGGCGACCCTCTCCCACTCATTATAGCTCACAGTCACTTGATTATCCTCCTTGGCCATCAGCCTCCTCACCTTGGCCCTGATGTTGTCAAAACGGTGCTTGACGGACTTCACATCCCTTTGCTATGTGTTCACTGCTCTAACCTCTACTGCTACCTTCTTCCATGCCTGAGCCCTTGGCCTAATTCCACCCCCCCCTGCAAGGATCATGGAGCGCCACGGATAGCACAAGGAGGACCACATTCTCCCGGTGCGTGTAATTGTGGGCCCTGTGCTTGCCCTTAGCCTCTTGCCCTCCCGATTCCTACCTCCCTGACCTGTCCCTGACGCCTGTCCCTCCCCAGTTCTACCACCACCACTGGGATCAGGCCCCTCCCCATCTGTCCGTTTTCTAAGTGTTCCTGGTTCTAGGGCCACCCTGGCACCACCCACCTCCTCCTCTACACTCTCCTGCTCCTCCTCCTCTTTCTGCTCCTCCTCCGCCACCTCATCCACTCCCAACCTTCTCCTCCACTCCCAACCTCCTCCTAGTATAAGATAAATGAACAAAACTTCAAATTACGGCTCTCAAAACTCTCCTACTCTCTCACTAACTAGAACCAACCTCCAACTCCGGGACCTGCGTGCTACTTTGTCAGAAAATACAACGCATGGGCGGGTGGAATGCAAATTTATAATTTCCCTCTGTCAATCATCTGCGGCTAGACTACTTTCTATTGGCTGAGAGGACTGTGTCGCACTACGTTGTACCACGATTGGATTGTAACGGGAGTTTGCATCTCGGCCAGCCCCTTAACAGCTTGCACGGAAAAGCTTTATGGGCTTGCGTTGGTCGTGGCAAGATTGCATTTAATAGCTCTGTAACTCCTCGGAATTTCAAGCTTGCAGGCTTTGCGGGTGTACCGTTGCTATTACGGACTTGGAATTTAATATGGTCCATAGAGTTTTCCTGGGTAGAAGATGTAGGAAGTTGGGAAGGTGTTTCCATTTATTTGGAAAGTAGATATCTGATAGGATGATATTGTGAAACAATGGTGTCAGTATGCATTTTTCTAGCTTTACCTAGTGGATGTTTTGTGTCAAAGCACAAGAAAATGCTTAAAGGTAATCAGGGTAAGTATGGTGGGTGGAGTGGTGACATATAATGATAGCATATGTTGTCTATTAGTCAGGCACCAGTGGCTTAAATAAAATCTGAACACGGGTGGGCAGGCAGGGAGGGAGCAGAGGAGGCCTGGATGGTGATTAATAAATAGTGTGAGAGACATGGATGGAGGGATAAAGCAAAGAGATATAAAGGAGAGAGATGGAGCAGAGAGTTTAGCCCAGCACACAGCTGGCCAAGGCCCCAAATAAACAGAAGTAGGAGGAGTTACACAGCTCTCCTTGAGGATTAAACATTTAAGACAGTTTAAAGGTTAATATTTTTCAACTGTTAGCTTTACTTGTCATGTGTCTGATAAATGAATATAGAAACACGTAAATTAAATGATGCAACTCCTCAAACAATCCATGTTAATTCCAGGTTGTGAGGCAACAAAACACAAAAAATGCCAAGTGGGGTGAATACTTTTGCAAGGCACTGTACATGTTAAGGGGGCTGTCATTGAAGGAATGTCTACCTTTGAGGCACTATGAAACCTTACACCTCATACATTTCCTTCACAATGCTTGCAGATGCAGAAGATGCCTTCATGGACCTGAATTGTACCTAAAACAAAACAAAAAATAAAGAAAGAAAAAAAAAGGAAAAAAACACCTACAAAATAAGGCCTTAAAAAAGATTCAGCATCTCTACTCAACAGCATTTCTCAGTGACCATCAATTGGTGGCATGTTCAACAGAACCCTACGGGTCCACAGAGAAGAGGATCATGGACCATGTGATGGGAGGTAGCCATCTGCATACAAACTATCCTCATCACATAGACCAAGACCAAGATTCAAGACTCTGTAGCCAGGCTAGATAAAGTTAACATCGTGACCAATAGATTGTCACTGAGGAGTGCTGTTGAGAAGGCACAAACATATGTGCAGCCCCTATGTCCTTCTTAGGCACAAGGCACAAATTCCCTGTGGCCGGCCGCCGTCTCCCTGGTGTTGGTGGTGGTGGTGTGTGTGTGTGGGGGGGGGGCAGGAGGTGACAACCCCCCCGGGAGGCAGTGGCACCTGCAGTGGTGGACGCATGGTGGGAGGAGAGGAGAGGCCAAGCTGGGGGTGGCCGGGGGATGCCTCTGGGGTGGTTGAGGCGGGGCTGAGGACCAGAGTGCGTTGCATGGCTTCTGCGGAACTCACTCTCGTCCACCCTAATCCTGAGCAGCCCGGCCAGGTAGGATTCAGTTATCAGGTGGTCCCTCCTCTCCTCCCTATTGCACATGGCCAGGCTGCGCATTACCTATGCATGATTGCCAGAGATGCTGGCCTGGAACCCTCGAAGAAACTCCACCTGCAGCCGCATGAGGGCCAGCATCTCCTCCTGCGCAGTCTAGCCTGACGTTGGTGATGGAAAACCCAAGGCCTGGTGAGGAGGTGGCAGGGGTGTTGTCCCAGTGGGGTGAGTCTGGGGCGAGGCTTGAGAATGGTGCAATGGTTGTGTTGGTGGTCCCGGTGGTGGCGGCCAATCCAGCGCACTGCTGTGGTGGGGAGGAGGTGTTGGCTGGCTGCTGTGATCACTCCAGTGGGAGGGCCCTGGCGATAGCCTCAGTCTCTGGAGGAGGTGGATAGTGGGGTTGAATACCGGCGGTGTGGCCAGTGGTCCTGATGGTGACCCCACTAGCCATATTACATCCACCTCCTCCGAACCTGGGCCTTCGGCTCGGCTTCTCTCCTCCTCCCCCTGCGCCGGTTCCTGCTGGGCGGGCGCTTGCTACTCCACTTCCTGCTCTGATGGAGCCGACGCCCCTGCCTCTGGCTCACCACTGGACCCAGACCTCCTTGATGCTGAAAGATAGAAAAGTATATAAAAAATATAAAAAGAAAAGTAAGGCATATGTCATTAGTATGATGAACATGGATGATTCTCCAAATTGCTACTCAGATTAGCTATCATTTGCTAGATATGATCTATTCTTTGGTTCTTGGTTTTGATCGTTGTTGGCTACTAATGCTGTCTTTATTCTGGCTGCATTCTGTAACTGTTTAGGCTGCAGTGGGTACACCAATACATGGACTCTCTATTGGTTGACTACTGTTGTTGTGCCCAGGAATGACAGTGATTTGTCAGCTTCATGAATTTAATGACACATCCATCTATCCTTTGTTAATTTCATGGAGCTGACATGTCAGTGTCCTTGTTGGTCATCATGTACATGTGTAGTGTGTGTGATGTACATGTGGTGGCATGTTGGTGTAGGTGATATTCACCTGACATGGAGGCTGGGCCTGAAGCTCCAGCGGCGGCACCTGGCTGAAAAGGTCCTTGGCGACCCTCTCCCACTCATTATAGCTCACAGTCACTTGATTATCCTCCTTGGCCATCAGCCTCCTCACCTTGGCCCTGATGTTGTCAAAACGGTGCTTGACGGACTTCACATCCCTTTGCTATGTGTTCACTGCTCTAACCTCTACTGCTACCTTCTTCCATGCCTGAGCCCTTGGCCTAATTCCACCCCCCCCTGCAAGGATCATGGAGCGCCACGGATAGCACAAGGAGGACCACATTCTCCCGGTGCGTGTAATTGTGGGCCCTGTGCTTGCCCTTAGCCTCTTGCCCTCCCGATTCCTACCTCCCTGACCTGTCCCTGACGCCTGTCCCTCCCCAGTTCTACCACCACCACTGGGATCAGGCCCCTCCCCATCTGTCCGTTTTCTAAGTGTTCCTGGTTCTAGGGCCACCCTGGCACCACCCACCTCCTCCTCTACACTCTCCTGCTCCTCCTCCTCTTTCTGCTCCTCCTCCGCCACCTCATCCACTCCCAACCTTCTCCTCCACTCCCAACCTCCTCCTAGTATAAGATAAATGAACAAAACTTCAAATTACGGCTCTCAAAACTCTCCTACTCTCTCACTAACTAGAACCAACCTCCAACTCCGGGACCTGCGTGCTACTTTGTCAGAAAATACAACGCATGGGCGGGTGGAATGCAAATTTATAATTTCCCTCTGTCAATCATCTGCGGCTAGACTACTTTCTATTGGCTGAGAGGACTGTGTCGCACTACGTTGTACCACGATTGGATTGTAACGGGAGTTTGCATCTCGGCCAGCCCCTTAACAGCTTGCACGGAAAAGCTTTATGGGCTTGCGTTGGTCGTGGCAAGATTGCATTTAATAGCTCTGTAACTCCTCGGAATTTCAAGCTTGCAGGCTTTGCGGGTGTACCGTTGCTATTACGGACTTGGAATTTAATATGGTCCATAGAGTTTTCCTGGGTAGAAGATGTAGGAAGTTGGGAAGGTGTTTCCATTTATTTGGAAAGTAGATATCTGATAGGATGATATTGTGAAACAATGGTGTCAGTATGCATTTTTCTAGCTTTACCTAGTGGATGTTTTGTGTCAAAGCACAAGAAAATGCTTAAAGGTAATCAGGGTAAGTATGGTGGGTGGAGTGGTGACATATAATGATAGCATATGTTGTCTATTAGTCAGGCACCAGTGGCTTAAATAAAATCTGAACACGGGTGGGCAGGCAGGGAGGGAGCAGAGGAGGCCTGGATGGTGATTAATAAATAGTGTGAGAGACATGGATGGAGGGATAAAGCAAAGAGATATAAAGGAGAGAGATGGAGCAGAGAGTTTAGCCCAGCACACAGCTGGCCAAGGCCCCAAATAAACAGAAGTAGGAGGAGTTACACAGCTCTCCTTGAGGATTAAACATTTAAGACAGTTTAAAGGTTAATATTTTTCAACTGTTAGCTTTACTTGTCATGTGTCTGATAAATGAATATAGAAACACGTGAGTAAGATCTGAGGTGACCCTAGGCCTTAGGTACCTTTTCCTCTTACAATATACAAACATGTACTGTATTTTAGTATTAAAGGACTACTATGGTCATAGATTTAAAATATGTTTGTTTGAATAACTTTAAAATAGGCAGCATGGTTTTAGAATGTAAAAAAAGTACTAAAGTATTACTAAAGTACTAAAGTATTACTTTTTTATGCAACCGTGCTGCTGAGAAATCTTCCATTTTAGTTTTGAGCTGCCTACTTCTTGAGGTGGAAGGAGAATGTGAATGCAGAGAGGAAGTTCTATCTGCAAAATAGGAACCAGGTAGTAACAACTGCCAATGCTCTAATCAGCACTAATGTAAAAGCTTTTTAGCTTACATGGAAACTCCTTGGTGAGACAGAACTTGACAGAAGCCGGCTCAGGAAAGAAAATGAAAGCTTACAGTAAAGAATAATTGAATAAGAAAGTGATCTTCCATTCGGATTAGTTTCCATCATGCCCCATCATACTTTTTTTATACAAGTATGGTAATGAGGAATATACCATTTACTGCTTCCTGAGGTGGGAGGAGACTTTGAATGCAGATAGGAATCTCTGTCTGCACAATAGTCAGTAAGTACCCACAGGGTTCAGATCTTTCCTGTTGTCTGGCCGCAATATTGGCCACTAGGTGGCGTGGCCAAGATGTCAGTGAATTTCTTGTCAGTGTAAAACGTATAATCTGCCAGTACCCTAACACCTAACCCTTACACCTAACACCTAACCCCAATCCTAACACCTAACTCTAACCCCTACTCCCTAAAACCTAACCATAAACCCTAAGAAATTCACAGAAAAAGCAGCTGCGCCACCTAGTCGCTTATATTGCAGCCAGCCAATAGGAAAGGTTCTTATTAGCACTAATGCAAACTTGACAGGAGCAGGCTCAGTGAAGAGAATGGAAGCCAGCAGTAAAGATTAATTGCCTATATCAGTGAAAAATGTAATTAATTTAAGTTCTAAAACATTTTGCCTAATGTTTCTATCTAGATAATGGGGGTGTGAGATTTGATTATCAGTGGCGTGTGGGATGTGAAAGTCAGGTACGGAGAGTCTTTGTTAAAATAATTGGATACATCTGAAATTGACACCACACCCCTCCCTTCACTGGCACCCCTTGCTTCAGGAAATACAACCATAACTCTCTCATAATACACAATGTTTCCACCAATGTATTATGGATTCTCCTAGGGCCCAGCAGAGGCATCAAGATTATTTTATTTTAATTAAAAACTTTTGGTATAATCGTTTCTTGCTTAATTATGCTCTGAGTTAGATTTAATTTTCAAACAAATATTTTTGTCATTGTTGGGTGGTCCGTTATTAGATAGATCACTTCCCATAACAGTTTGAGTATCTTTCTTGTCAAGTAGGAGAGAACCTTGGAAACCTAAAATCTTCATCTTATTATATTATTTACAGAGATAATGTAGTTCCAACTCTTCTACCATGATTGTGAACTGAAACTGACTTAGGTGGAAGTCTAATTCAGTGCTACTCAAGCCACATATATGTGCTTACTAACCTAAATTAATAAACATTGTGAAAATACAATAAATAAGCCGTTTACATGTTTTCTGCATCATACACACATATTTTTATAATGTTTAAAACATGTTCTTCTAAATGCAATGCATGATTGAAAATGTGGGGCTTACAGCTAGCTCTCTTTAACTTTTAGTATTACAATACCTCAAAGTAACCACCAGGTGTCAGGCTATTACCACATGAGAAAACAGTCTCATCAAGCGCCTCTATTTTACTTCAAACACAAGAGTAACACATGTTCTAAGCATTGCTATTCTTTTGAAGGACTATAATTTGCAGGTTTAAAATCACATAGAGAATTCTACAAGGCAATCTATTTTCTTTCTCTATTGCCTATTCTCAATTTGCCTTTCAAGCAGCCCTATTAAATTAGCTCAACGTGTAAATTCGCAGTCCGTAACGTAGCCCGCAAGGCTTACAGCTATTAAATTAGACCTGTAAAGCAACCCATCAAAGACGGGGGCGGGAAAAGGCTACGGAGCGTGGCAATTTGAATTGCGCAGCCACATATCCTTTGATCTGTCAAGCCCGTAACTGTTACGTTTCCAATAATGCTATTAAATTGCAACAAATCCACTGGCGTTCAAGCCCGTAACCCGAAAATGGAGCCCAAAAGCCAACGGGTTCTAGAGAGGACCCGCTAGAGGGGTAAAGTCCAATCCATAGCACTGTAAATGAACATATGCACACACTACTGTATCTATAATAAAAGGGAAAGTGATGTTAGGTATTGAAATTAATAGCAAAACATTGTGAAGCTCGCAAATCAGTAATATAAAATACTTTATTTCATGTATAAATTCTGTGTTATATCGATCCTGGCAATCCATGTGTTAATACATATAATGGAACTCGCATCTGATAGAATACCATATTTATGTCTTTATCAATATTGCATTATATCTGGAATGTGGGTCCAATCGTAACTCGTAATTCAAGCCCGTAAGACATTTAAATCCAACCTCCATTTTTCAGTGACGTAATGATCATGGTCTCTGTTTCCATTGGCCCCATCTAAATCCGTAACTAAGGATTTGACTAATTGATCATGTTCACGGCCGCACATCCAACGTACGGAAAGTGTTTTACGGGTTTGTGTCTCAAGCCCTAAACTTGCGGCATGTTCTAATTTAATAGCTATATAACTCGGCCACATTTCAAGCCCGCAGCCCTTGCATGCTTGTCGATGCCACTACGGGCATCTAATTGAATAGGGCTATAGGACAAGTAAAAAGATAGCAGTAGCCTTAAATTAATGAATTAAAAATGTATTTTGCAATGTCACACCTAAGCAATGCTTACATATTAATCCATTTAATGTTATATCTTTCATTTGTTGCCATCTATATGCTATCAAGTATACTGTAAATTGCAAGAGTTTCAAAAAGACATAGAAAAGGTTACTTAGGGGGCTGACCAAACATAATTAAGTGGTTGTTGTTGCTTAAAAATAAGAAATAAAGAAAGTTAGTTTAAAAAATATACTGTGTGCTTAAATAGAGTCCTTTTAAATTTACCCAATCGCAATTTAATAAGGCTGTAAGTCATGATACCCATGCCCTGGGGATTCCTTCCATTTAAATCCCTGCTGGAGGGAATCCCCGGGCATCCCTTACTCCTGCTCACTGTCGGATCGCCCCCTTCCCTGCTCAAACTCTATCCACATAACCCCATGGCCATGGGGGTCTATATATGTATAGAACCCCATGGAAAATAAACATTTAAAGAACCCCCGTTGCACCTAAAATTGACTCCCCATGCTGCAGACCCCTATGGGACACCTATTATGCCATAACATACCATGAGCGTCTATACCACTATGGGAAAAACATTAAACCCCTAAGTGTCATGAGTGTCAACCAGGACACACTATATTAAACTACTCTAATCTAATTCCCCCTAATAAACTGAGAAATTAAAATAAATATGATGAATAAACCCCCACTAATAAAATAAATTAACCCCACTAATACATTAATTAACTCCACTATTAGATTAATTAAACCTCACTAATAGTGATGTCGCGAACATCAAATTTTGGGTTCGCAAATAGCGAACGCAATCTTCATCAAATGTTCGCGAAAGGGCGAACATCAGCGAACCGCCATAGACTTCAATGGGCAGGCAAATTTCAAAACCCACAGGGAATATTTCTGGCGACAATAGTGATGGGAAAGTTGTTTCAAGGGGACAAACACCTGGACTGTGGCATGCCGGAAGGGGATCCATGGCAAAACTCCCACGGAAAATTACATAGTTGATGCAGTCTGGTTTTGAGCCATAAAGGGCATAAATCACCTAGCATTCCTAAATTGTTTGGAATAACATGCTTTAAAACATCAGGTATGATGTTGTATCGATCAGGTAGTGTAAGGGTTACACCCGCTTCAAAGTAACAGACCAATCTCCCCGTTTAATGCACCGCAAACAACCGCAAACAGTCCCTTTGCACAACCGCAAACTCCCCATTTGCACAAGGTTGGATACCAAGCTAGCCATGTCCCGTTCCTTGTCCTCACTGATGTCATTGAAGGTCTCTTCCTCCACCCAGCCACCAAGGGTCCCCGAAAGGTGACAACAAGCCCCCTGAGACGCCTGCTGTGTTTGGTCTTCCACCTCCTCAAAGTCACCTTCCTCCTCTGACTCCTCTTCTTCAGACTCCCAGAGTCTGGGGGCTTCCACTGCCCAGCATGGAATATTATACACAGGTCAGAGTCTGGGGGCTTCCACTGCCCAGCATGGAATATTATACACAGGTCAGAGTCTGGGGGCTTCCACTGCCCAGCATGGAATATTATACACCGGTCAGCGTCTGGGGGCTTCCACTGCACAGCATGGAATATTATACACAGGTCAGAGTCTTGAGGCTTCCACTGCACAGCATGGAATATTATACACAGGTCAGAGTCTGGGGGCTTCCACTGCACAGCATGGAATATTATACACAGGTCAGAGTCTGGGGGCTTCCACTGCCCAGCATGGAATATTATACACAGGTCAGAGTCTGGGGGCTTCCACTGCACAGCATGGAATATTATGCACAGGTCAGAGTCTGGGGGCTTCCACTGCACAGCATGGAATATTATACACAGGTCAGAGTCTGGGGGCTTCCACTGCCCAGCATGGAATATTATGCACAGGTCAGAGTCTGGGGGCATCCACTGCACAGCATGGAATATTATGCACAGGTCAGAGTCTGGGGGCTTCCACACACCTTATAATAATACACACCTTATAATAATGCAGACAGAGGCAATGCGTATAATCTTCCATGCTGTGCAGTGGAAGCCCCCAGTCTCTGACCTGTGTATAATATTACATGCTGGGCAGTGGAAGCCCCCAGACTCTGACCTGTGTATAATATTCCATGCTGGGCAGTGGAAGCCCCCAGACTCTGACCTGTGTATAATATTCCATGCTGTGCAGTGGAAGCCCCCAGACTCTGACCTGTGTATAATATTCCATGCTAGGCAGTGGAAGCCCCCAGACTCTGACCTGTGTATAATATTCCATGCTGTGCAGTGGAAGCCCCCAGACTCTGACCTGTGTATAATATTCCATGCTGTGCAGTGGAAGCCCCCAGACTCTGACCTGTGTATAATATTCCATGCTGTGCAGTGGAAGCCCCCAGACTCTGACCTGTGTATAATATTCCATGCTGGGCAGTGGAAGCCCCCAGACTCTGACCTGTGTATAATATTCCATGCTGGGCAGTGGAAGCCCCCAGACTCTGACCTGTGTATAATATTCCATGCTGGGCAGTGGAAGCCCCCAGACTCTGACCTGTGTATAATATTCCATGCTATGCAGTGGAAGCCCCCAGACTCTGACCTGTGTATAATATTCCATGCTAGGCAGTGGAAGCCCCCAGACTCTGATCTGTGTATAATATTCCATGCTGTGCAGTGGAAGCCCCCAGACTCTGACCTGTGTATAATATTCCATGCTGGGCAGTGGAAGCCCCCAGACTCTGACCTGTGTATAATATTCCATGCTGTGCAGTGGAAGCACCCAGACTCTGACCTGTGTATAATATTCCATGCTGTGCAGTGGAAGCCCCCAGACTCTGACCTGTGTATAATATTCCATGTTGGGCAGTGGAAGCCCCCAGACTCTGACTTGTGTATAATATTCCATGCTGGGCAGTGGAAGCCCCCAGACTCTGACCTGTGTATAATATTCCATGCTGGGCAGTGGAAGCCCCCAGACTCTGACCTGTGTATAATATTACATGCTGTGCAGTGGAAGCCCCCAGACTCTGACCTGTGTATAATATTCCATGCTAGGCAGTGGAAGCCCCCAGACTCTGACCTGTGTATAATATTCCATGCTGTGCAGTGGAAGCCCCCAGACTCTGACCTGTGTATAATATTCCATGCTGTGCAGTGGAAGCCCCCAGACTCTGACCTGTGTAAAGTAGTACTATTCCTATCGGTTTAATCCCTGTTACGTCCACTATCAGGGGGTGTGTATATGGCATGGATTTTTGGAAGCGGGAGATGAAAAAAGATGCTTGGTCGGTCCTCCCACTTCAAATTTGGGGCACTGCAATTTAAGGTGCCACCAGATATGAGTGTCACTGTGCACTGGCAAAAGTTGGCAGAGTAGATGCAATAGGCTTCACACACACGCCTGTAGGCAGGCAATTGCTATTTAATCTATTACAGTCAAAAAAGTGTTGTTTTATGTCACTGTACACTACGGTTGCACCAGATATGACGTATCACTGTGCACTGGCAAAAGTTGGCAGAGTAGATGCAATAGGCTTCACACACACGCCTGTAGGCAGGCAATTGCTATTCAATCTATTACAGTCAAAAAATGTTGTTTTATGTCACTGGGATACGTCATATCTGGTGCAACCGTAGTGTACTGTGCACTGGCAATAGTTGTCAGAGTAGATGCAATAGGCTTCACACACACGCCTGTAGGCAGGCAACTGATATTCAATCTATTACAGTCCAAAAAGTGTTGTTTTATTTCACTGAGTACAATATGAGCTGTTAGGTGTTAGCTTGTCACACACACACGCTGGCAGGCAGGCATATGCAATTAAATTACACCAAAAAAAATTATAAAATAAAATAAATTATGTTCTAGCCCTAAAAAGGGCTTTTTGGGATGCTGTCCTTAAGATGGAAGGCTCTGGAAGGGAGTGTATGCTGCTGATTGGCTGGAATGTGTCTGCTGACTGTGAGGTGCAGGGTCAAAGTTTCCTCAATGATAAAGAATAGGGGGCGAACCCAAAAGCGCATGTGTTTGCCGTTCGCTACGAACGCGAACATGCTATAATCGCCGCGAATAGTCCGCCGGCGAACTGTTCGGTACATCACTATTCACTAATAAAAAATTAACCTCACTAACTTAAAAAAACACTAATTAAATTATTAAATAATCCCCACTAATCAACTCATTTCCACTAATTAATTAAAAAAAACTACTAATTAAATTAAATATAAAACCAACTAATTAATTACAAGATAAAAAAAAAAAAAAAAAAAAAACCCAATTTACAGAAAATACAAAATCAACATTCAGAAAATAAAAAATCTACATTACAGAAAATAAAATAACCTACATTGCAAAAATATAAAAAAAATAATTAAATTCAAAATAATAAAAGACTTACACAAAATAAATACCAAAAAATAAAAGCCTCTATAAAAATAAAAAATAAATGTAACCTGTGAAAGAAAAGGTTAATAATCCTACTTAGATCCCCAAAATGATCCTCCAGCGAAGGTCCACAATGCCCTGGTCTTCAATCGTCTCCCCTGGACTAGGCAGGCTATCCATACTGATTGAAGAAGGTCCAGTCCTCTTCTTTCCTGCTTAAAGCCCATATCCTCAACTTCGGACCGATGAGATTGCTCAGATTGAGGGACTCCGCAGCATGGGGGGTTAATTACGGGTGCAGCAGGGGTTATTTGTAGTACCACCGTGAAAGGGTTATGTGATTGGATGACGCGGACCCATGGCAGGGGTTAATTAGATGGTGGAGGATCTTTAAGGACCCATGTGGTGGTTAATGTTAGGTGATCTAGACTCCCTGGTCATGGGATGGTTAATGTTAGGTGCCAAGGAGTCTCGATCAGAACCCCTGCAGCATGGGGGTTAATTTTAGGTGCAACAAGGGTTCTTTAAGGACCCCCCTTGCAAAGGTTACAGATTTAGGGGCCAGGGTAGTTGTTTAAAGACAGTGTACTGTCTCTTGAAATTGTAGTTAGGGCACTGCCCTAGTTTGCAAGTGAGGACAACATTTTTATTAGCATAGTATTTAGGTGTCAAAGTGTAATGGTGTAAATCGTAATTTAATGTAAGTGCAAGAATCAAAGGAGATTTTTGCCTTGCTTTTTGGCTTTGTCATGAAGTTCACTTGTAGCAAGTGACTCATAGCAGTTCTCTCGCATTGTTTTAGGGATGGGGGATTACCATAGACTTTTTAGTGCCACTATGGCACTCATAATTGATTTTACAGCGATGTACATATGTGTAAATGGTCAGACCAACCCAATGGTGATTAAGAAATCATCTGCTAGCCTTGCCTATTAATAAATTATCTATTAATAAATTATCTGCTAGCCATGCCTATTAAATTAGGATTCCTCCTTTACTGCCAGTAGCAATTGTGGGCCCCATTGTGTTGCACCTACTTCAACAGCAGTGGCGCAACCACTGGTAACCATCTCCCTGGAGCTTCAAGGCTCTGTCTCCATTGTATCATAGTGTAATAACAACCACTAAGAGTCGACAGCTCACTCAAATGACTTAATATATTTTAATGCCTTTCTTAACCTTAATAAGGTGGTAAATTGTGAGTCTAATTTGCATAACACTACCCTGAATACTTTGTGATGGTAAAAAAACTGCTTGCTGAGATAGAAATGTTCTCAAAATGCACTTTTATGTTAAACTCCATGAAATCCAAACGTGACATAATTACTGTAGATCCTACTACACCTTTATTCCTATTATTTTTTTATGTTATGCTACAAATCATCCCCCGTACTTTTGAACCTAATAGAACATTCACCATATATGAAAATAAGATCTTGAAATTCAATGCACTCCTCCAGGCATCTATTGGTGATCTAATGTGAGCTAGCCTTAGGTGTACAATACCATTAATGCAAGGCTCTAAAATCCTTCTTCTTTATCCCCAAATAAATACTAGGAAGGAGGTGGTGACAGCGGATTCAATATATAACTTTGAAAAGGAATGGATATATTTTTAAATAAAAAGGGCATTAAGGGCTAGCCTGGATAAATAGAGAGGGATTTTTGATCCAGGGAAGAATCCGATTGCCAGTTTCTGGGGTCAGGAAGGAATTTAATATTTTTTTCCCTGTTGAGACAATTGGCAAAGTTTCACTGTTTATTTTTTCATTTTGCCTTCCTCTGGATCAATTAGCAATAAATCTGCGTATTGCAGATCAGAGGAAATCTAAAAAGGTTGAACTTGATGGACTAAAGTCTTTTTTTCAACCTTAATTACTATGGCCCTTATTCAATTGCTATTTTGGCCAATTGAATATGGCTCTAAATAAGCACATCACATATATATTTTTAAAGAAGTTTTTAGTTAGTGAAAACCGTGCTTTTGGATAGATGGTTAATAACTAAAAACTTCTTTAAAAAATATATGTGATGTGCTTATTTAGACCCCTATTCAATTGGCAAAATTGCAATTGAATGAGGGCCTATGTAACTATGTAACTATACTATGGGGCGGCAAAACAGATAATTGAGGACTCTCTAATTCCTAAAGGTACATTTGCCACCACACCTCGAATAAGCGCTTTACAGTGAATGAGGAAATAAGCGAATCTAGGGATTGTAACATAAATTAATCTTTATTCTGCCATTTAGCTACTGCACATTAGTTCTCATTCATTTCCAAACTTTCTTAATTTCCATACATTATTTATGTCTATTATCCCACTATCAATTTAAAAAATCCTAAAGACATAAAAGTAAGCTTTGTGATTCACGCACGCTTGATTAATTGACACCAATTGACTCATGCTTGTTGAACCAATTCTCGTCAGGAAATAAATGACTGTATATGTAATAAATAAATAAAACCCTAAAATCTAGGCCTGCATCAATCATGTCCAGAAAAATGTGTTTCTCATTTTAATGTTGCAAAAGAGATTTCACAATCTATCTCTCAGACACGGGAGACAATCCCACATATGCTGCTGTGGTGTGGAGGATGCAATCAGATGCCAGTGTGTGAGGAAAATCTATTTAAAATATCAATTTTATGGTTGCAGGAAAAATCTAATGAAACTTCCAATGCATGGGATAGGAATGACGCTTTTACATATTAGGAACTCATTGATCAAATCTCTGCTTTCATCAGGTAGTCTAAGTTAATATTGGATTCTACTACCTTCTCTTTATATACTTCTTTTTGTATTTCACATACTTTACTGTACCCATGGGCATAGGAGCCCCCCAAAATCTGAGGGAGATAATTCAACTCTACTCCCAGGACAGGAAGCAGGGGCAAATCTAACCTTGGTGCACCTGATGAAATGCACTCAGAAGGGCCCCCAGCAAATACTTTTTAAAATGTATTTGTTTAAATTCTTTATTTATATATAGAGTATACTAGCCACTTGCCCGACAAAAAATCACGGTCAATAACATTTTAAAACTGGGAATACTGTTTGACACACAATGTGAATGTTAAACGATCATTTTTAAACATATTAACCTTTTTAAACATTATGTATGCAGGAATAATGTAAAAATGGATGAAGTTTGTATGAATAAATTTTTGTAAACCATTACATAATGCTTTGCAATATGCAACTTATATTTGAAACATTAGTAAACCATTTTCTTTTAACAGCACTAACATTTTTAAATTTGAGGTATGGATGAGTAACATAACAGTAGGTCAACTTTGTATCAATGAGTAACTTTACATAATGCTTTGTAACATGCAACTTTTATTTAAAGTACTGGTAAACCACATAGGTATTGATTCCAGAGGGAGGCAAACAGTAAAAAAAAAAATCATTAAAACTTAGTCAATTGTATCAAAGGAGGGAAAAAATGAATTCCTTCCTGACCCCATTAACTGGCGATTGGATTATTCCATGGATAATTACATACAATGAAACAACTTTTCAGACCTTGGAAAAAACTATTTCAACAGTACAAACATAAAGTTAATGTATTACAATGTAAACAGTAAAAGTAATAAAATGCAATGTAACTGTTTTGTGGGTACAATCCTGGCAAAAGGCCACTTCCAAAACATTTCAATACTTTTTGTTTTTGTATGTCCAAGTGGTTCCCTTAAAAATAGCAGACTTTTAATTTTGTCTATGGGATATAACCACTGTTTATTCTTGTTGTTGTTTTTTTAGTTTTTGTTGTTATTGTTGTAGTTTTTGAAAATTGTACATAGAGTTTCCTATGTGAAATAGTGGTCCTCTAAAAAGAGCTTGAGTGACATAAAATGTAGTTCTCGAAATAAATCCACTGTTCTCTATGTTTACAAAACCTCATAGTACACAATGTTTTTGGTAAAAATGCATCCGTTCTGTTATAGATCACCCTGACTTGTGTTGTCTTCAATTGAAACATTAATGTCATCTGGATTTGTGCACCTTGAAAAAGCAACATAGAGTTGTCCATGTGCAAAAACAGGTTCCTGTAAAAAAATACCCACAGACTTAAAAGTTTATCCTTGGAATTTATTTATGGTCATGGCAAATGCCATAATAACTGGAAATTTGTCTCCTTTGAAGGACAAAAGGCAAACCACTCGTTCACCTTTACGGTACCATTTATAATTTCTGCATGTATGAAATGATCGTTTAAATCCTGCACAATTAATCTGGTGCCATTACAAAGTCCTTTTTTGGGATTCATATTTCTCAATAGCATGACAATTTCCCCTTTTTTCAATTGCAAAACATGTGGTGGCATTCCAGATGGTGTTAAAGAATTGATAAATTATATATTAAAGTTAGATTAACTGTCTTTATCATCAGCCAGAACTGAATCTGCACTAAAATAATTTTTTGGGAATGCGTTGATGAATTTTTAAATTTCGTTATTTAGATTCAAGGCATCTATATTTTTGGATGTTAATATCACTTTGTTTGCAATGTCTGAGTAATCATCATTATTGATAGTGTTTAGAAAGATTGCCGATATGAGTGATTCCTTGCAAACCATTTGTGATGGGATTTCAATGGTATCATCCAGTAAATTATTTATTTGTGGATGTTTTTCTTCTCCAATTTGAATGAGCCAATCGTTGAATTCATTTTGGCCTTTCTGATCTCATATTTAATTCTAATTTGAGGTGTGTAAATATTTTCCACAGTTTACTTGTCTTGATACATGTTTCCATAATGTCAGTCCTATTTCCATGTGGCACAACAGGTAATGTTTGCCTAAAATCTCCTCCTAAAAACATCACCTTTTCACCAAATGGCAAATTATTGTCCATCACTTCTTTCAATAATCTATCAATACATTGCAAAACATGACATGACATCATTGTTGTCTCCACATTGATAATTAATTTACTTTTTTTAAATTTGAATTTTCATTAATGCTTTTAAGAGTGCAATGGCCTCATTGTAACATCTTCACACATATTAAATTTAAATGTTTCCCACAAAGCAAATGCATCAGGTACATTGCAAAAGAGGCAAATTAATGCAAATTGTTCTCTCATTTGCTTTGTCATTTGACATAGTGCTGCTTCTTCAAGACACCTCTTCCATTCTGTATCTTCTGCTATGAAGTTTTGAAGTCTTGCAGCTAATAGGAAAGTATCATAAACTATGTCATTCACTGTGCGTAAATGTTCATAACTTTTTGCTCCGGGAACATGTAAAAGAAGTAATCTTAAACTGAAACGTTCAATGTCTCTTGGGCTGACGGTATAAATTTGTGGGATAATTTTATGAGTATCTCTTTTTTGTTGTCACCATTGGCCATTTACAAATACATAATGATATGGAATCTCAATGTATAAAAATTGTCTGGCCTCAGTGTCCTGGCAGTTTAATTGAAACCAAGCAGTAAGTGTTGTTGCTCAATGTTCACTTTGGGCTAAGGCATTTCTTTCATTGCCTACAGTAAAGCAAACAAACTGACTTTGTGGCAAATGTACAGCTAATCGATACACAGCATGTGACCGATCATGCATCTCAAATTTCAGAAGACGCCACATTGCTTCTGGAACTCTGACATAGCGAGCATCTAAATAATTAGCAAGTTCGTCACGTAAAATTGGATTTTCCTTTTCGTTTTGTGCACATTGCACAACAACAGTTGCTGCATTATATCCCTTGTATATATATTTATACACATATTTGATGGATTTAATAGAGGTGCAAGCTTCCACATTTATGTGTGCATTGTACTTCATCAGCAAGTGTGTATTGTGTGGAACTACATATCTATTATCAACCTGTTTGTCCTTCTCTTCTTCTATACAAAGGGTATCTATCACAATTAGCATAAGTTTGCATTTTAAATTGTTTTGGGAATTCTTTTGTACATTTTTTTATTTTCCATACATGGTGAATTTGGTTTGATATCTCCACATGAATCATTCTGTGTGTTACAATCTCATAAAGTTTTGAATATTTTCATGGATGTAGCAATTCAGCAGTAATTACTTCAATGGTATAAACAAAAGCCACACATTTTCCAAATAACTGTGCTTTAGTTATATCATGTATTAATGAATTGAGTTTTATTTTGAATACTCTTGCCACTAAATCTGGTCGGTCAGAAGTATTTTGTCCAAGATTCAAATTTTCCTTGATCTCTGGCCATTGTGGATTACATGTGAATGTAATGAATAAATCTGGTTTTCCAAATTTTGTGACAATAGCCATTTCATCATTGTATTTTTCTCGCATATTGCAAGGAGATCCTTGGAAAGTGGATGGCAAAATGATTGCTCTTTCAGCTGGAATGTCTCTGTTGGTAGCCAATTCAGCGACATAATCCATCAATCCACAATATTGTTCTATGCAAAGCTTGTTTCGTTGAAATTTGATAATATTTTGATTATTTGCTTCGACTTGTAAATAGGAATCAATTATCCATTGTTGTGTGAGTTTGCCCCCACATAAAATAGGATTAAAATGATCCTGAATAGCAGTTTGTGCCACTTATATTCCAGCATAGAAAAATTGCCTCTAACACGAACTTTACTATTGGGTTAACTTTGCAATTGTAATTTTGGTTCCCATCCTGGCTCACCATTTGAAAAGAAAATGGGATATGTCATTGGTTTCAAATTACAACTTAATATATTTATGTTTATAAAAGGTCGGTCTTCATTGCATGGATATATTCTAATATCCCAATATATATATTTTTTCCTCCTTCTTCCTGTCTATCTTCTTCAGTTTACTCAATTTGCTAATAGTTGTCAACGCCCAAGACAACCGTCACCCCGGCCTGGAGTCTCCGCCTCATCCGATTACGCCTTCCCTTCCTAGTGTACTAATTTCCACACTAAATCAAGTTTTTGTTAAATTAAAATAGCTTTGTCCGACTCCACCCATCTGTCCCAAATTTGACTAAAAGTGGAGAGGGAGTTATTTATTGAATGCGTCATTTTTTCATAAAACATGATGTGGTTTAATTTGTTTATAACCTCTTGGGCGTCTAAATGGGGTGATTTCCAATTATTTGCAATGTGGCTTTTGGTTGCCAGCATGACCATTTGTATCCACTTGTTATGGTTCTTACTAACGTTCAGTACTGGCATTCCCAATAAGCGTGTCTCCCTAGAGGGGTGTATTTCCCTGTCTAATACCTCAGTGATCATTGCAGTTACCCTTCGCCACATGGCCTGTGCTTTTGGGCAGTCCCACCAGATGTGGCCAAAAGTTCCTCTATCTGAGCAGTTCCTAAAGCACTCAGGAGGGGAAAGCGGATTTATCTTATTTAGCCTGTCAGGAGTCATTTATACCCGGTGTAGTACTTTAGTTGCTGTTTCTAAATAGCTAAAGAAGAGGGAGCCTTTAGTCAGTGCCTTGTGTATTTTTCCCCATCTCTGGGTGTCCCATTCTACTCCCATTTCCTGTTCCCATTGTAGGACATGTTTAGGCTTTTGGTCTTTAAGTGGCTTGTTGGCAAGCGAGTAAAGGGTACCAATTATGCCTCTGGCTAGGGGATTCTGCGCACATACTTTCGCAAACCAGGTGTCCTGTGGGGGACCCCAGGATTTGACCAGTTCTTGGACCCTGTGGCATATCTTGTTATAGTTAAATATCTCCCTGTCTGGTAGATTGTACTTATTTATGAATTGTATAGAGGTTAGAAGGTTGCCGTCTTGGAACCATGCCCCTAGCAGGTCTAGTTTCCGCGAGAGCTACCACGCTTTTGAGACCCCCCCTAATTCCTTCATAATCTGGGACCCCGAAAGGACTGGCGTGAGAGATGAAAGGGAGTGTGTTAACTGCCGCTTGAAGTTTGCCCCTCTCCACTCCTGCAGGGATAATTTAATCATTGGATTATTGTAGCCTGATTTTGCTATTGGGGGGAGTGTCGGGGACCAAATGATATTATCTTATTTGTAGGGTTTCATTTGATAGTTCTCTAGGGATACCCACATTGGTTGGTGTTCACTGGAATGGGCTTGTGGTAGGAAGGAAATCTGGGCTGCTTTAAAGTAGTGTATCAAATTTGGGCACGCCAAACCCCCTGCTTCTCTGTCTCTATACATTAGGGACTTGTTGATTCTCGGGTGTTTATGTTGCCAGATGAATCAAAATACCGCTTTTTGGAAGCCATCTAGATCTCCTCTATGTATTCTAATCGGGAGTGTTCTAAAATAGTATAAGATTTTGGGTAACATGTTCATTTTAAAAGCGTTTATTCTTCCTGTCCATGACAGGTTGTATCTATTCCACCTAAGTAGATCTGCTTGTAATTTTTTGTAAAGGGGGATATAATTTTCTTTGTATAAAGCTGACAACTCTGGTGTGAGGTTAACTCCTAGATATTTGATACTTCCCTTTGGCCATGAGAACGAGTGTCCCTCTTTTAGGGCTTGTACCTGGTCTGAGGGCACTCTCATGCATATTATTTCAGATTTATCTGCGTTAACTTTGAGGCCTGACAAGTTCCCAAACCGGGACATTAATTCCATAAGGGCTGCTATTGAGGTTACCGGTTTTGTAAGCGTGCACAAGATGTCATCTGCGAACAAGCTGCATTTCATTTGTTGACATCCCACCTCAATACCCTGTATGGTGGGGCATGTCCTAATGGCCTGAGCAAGAGGTTCGATGGCTAGAGCGAATAGTAGCGGGGACAGGGGGCATCCCTGCCTCGTCCCTCTCTGGATGTTTATAAGATCTCTATTAGCCCCTGGAAGCCTAAGGCTTGCCGTCGGTGCTTTGTATAATGTATTTACTAGATTTGTAAATTTGCCTCTGATGCCGAATTTATCTAGAACCGCATGTAAATAAGGCCATTAAACGGAGTCGAATGCCTTTTCTAGATCTAAGGCTACTAGACTGAGAGGTATATTCGCCGTTTTAGCTATGTGGGAGACATTTAGAATACGTCGTATGTTATCCCCAGCTTGTCTGCACGGCACAAAGCCCACTTGGTCTTTGTGTATTAGTTTGGGGAGGAATTTGGCTACCCTTGCTGCCATTAGCTTAGATAGGATTTTAATGTCCCCGTTTAACAGGGATATTGGCCTATAGTTCCTTGGGTTTAAAGTATCCTTTCCTGGTTTAGGGATAAAGATTACATCTGCCTGGTTTAGCTCGGCTGGCATTGGCTCTCCTAATAGCATCTCATTAAATAATTTGCTTAGGTGTGGGGCAAGGTGTTTTGCAAGGCTTTTATAGTATAAGTTTGAGTAGCCATCCGGGCCAGGGGCTTTTCCTGCTTTAAGCGTTTTTATAGTGTCAATAACTTCGGACGGGGTTATCTCTGCATTTAGGGAGTCTAATTCCCCCTCCGAGATTTTGGGAATGTCTAGGCTGTTAAGGAATTCCTGCACTGTGAAGTTATTGGCTTTTGTTTTTGCCGAGTAGATTTCTTGGTAGCACTTGTGGAATGCCTTTTTTATTTCCGATTGGTTCATTGTAATTTCTCCACTTTCCGTTTTAATTTTGGTGATATGAGTTAAGTTTTTCTTTAGGTTGAGTCTGTGTGCAAGCATAGGGGAGGGCTTGTTACCCTGGGCGTAAAACTTATGCCTAGTTTTCCTAAGGGCCTGTTCAGTTTTAGCGGCTAGTACCGCATCTAGTTCTAGGCTAGCGTTGTCTAGCTGGGTTCTAGAGACCCCAGGAGCTTTGGCCTGAATTGCTTTTTCCAAGTACTGCAGTTTTTTAAATAAGTCATTTTCTTTTTGAATGCATTGTTTCTTTCTGGCAGCTGCCAGTTTAATTATGGTGCCTCAAATGTATGCTTTGTGCGCTACCCAGACCCACCCTATATTTGCCTCGGGGACCATGTTTAACGTGAAGTAATCTTGAATGTCATGTTCTATTTGTGCTAGCGATCCGGGATTGGTTAGAAGTGCCTCGTTTAAGCTCCACTTCCCAGGGGTTGTGAGACTAAGTCCCAGTTGAATTTTGAAGCTAACTACCGCGTGGTCAGACCAAGTGCAAGGGTGGATCTGGGCATCCACTGTGTGGTTAAATAGCGAGGTATGAGTTAGGAGAACATCTATTCTGGAATAGGAATTGTGAGTTGGGGAGTAATAAGAATACTCCTTTTCCGAGGGGTGTAGTCCTCTCCAGGCATCAATCAACTCTAACTACCTCATTTGTGTGTGAATTGTTTTGAGCTGTTTCATGTTACGTGTGGGATGAGTTGCTCTTGATCTGTCTACAGAAGGCTCGAGCGTAAGGTTAATGTCACCTCCTAGTATAATTTTACCCCAGTCTTTTTGCTTCAAGGTACTTAGCAATTTTGTGAGCGCTCTGGTGGGCGCTGTGGTGGGGGCATAGATATTAACCAGTGAGATTCTGAGGTTTAGGCACATCCTCATTTTTAAAGACCATGGCAACCTCATTTACTGTTGGTAAATTATACCATCTTTGATCAGTATTGCGATCTCTTTTTAAACCCATATTTACTCTGGGCATTCGTAATTTATGCATTTGAACATGTTGCTGGTGTTCTTTTTCAACCTCTGCTAATTGTTTGTATGCTTGACTGTATGGGTTGTTGGCCATAATTTTATCCAGCTGTTCAAAGACTATGTGCAAACACTGTTTATTTTCTGGAAGTGTTGAACAGCTTCCATTTTATCTAAGACATATAACTGTGCAAATTTACTTTGCTCTCCTTCTTGTGGGTGTAAATGTGAAGTGCGGTGGTAAATTTGTTCCTGAACTCTAAAACTATATGGACCATGTCTTGGGACATTGTCTGCTAATGTAGCACCCATAGAAGCAAATTAATTTGCACTGTTATAAGACCTGATGTTTTTTTTTAAATTGGTATAAATTGGTAATTTTGGATTGCTCATTGTACTTTGTAAATAATCAGGAAATGTGTGTCTTTGTGACAGTCTTACCTTTCCTTTCTGACAGCAACTGATAAAGTCTCCATCAGTTGGTCTTTCCTTGCGAAAATGATAGGCCCCACAAAACTGACAAACCACATTGAGTAATCCATAATAATGAGTGTCTACTGTTAGTGCTGTAATTAAAGCATTATCCTGAGCTTCCTCAACATCGATATCACTACAACTTTCTATATCTACATTGGTGTCATGTGTATGAACATTGGTGTCATGAGATCATATTGGGTCATTCCGCAATGTTTCACAGACATTTTACTTTTTCTTTTCTTTGGAGCTCCAGCACACTCACTTTTTTTGCTTTCTTACTCATTTTTCTTTTATTTAAAAGTCTCTGTCGATCTTCTTCTCTTAAGCGTTGGGAAGTCTCGGGGGACTGTGCATCTCTCCACCTTTGCTTCCTTTCCCTTGCTGCTCTTCTTTTGCGTTCAATCCTGTCTTCTCCGTTGTCCGCCATTGTAATATGTAATGGCAAATACAGGTGTAAGATATAATGTTTTTTTGTATTGTACATATCGTTTTTACCTGCCCTAAATGCAAAACCCAAATACCAGTAATGAAAGAGTAAAATGAATTGAAAAGCATTTGTAATTTTAACATGAAATGAATTAATCCATTTTTTTATTGGCATACATTAAAAATGAAAGAGCTGCGCATATATATATTGATAAATAAGTGCATTTTTAATTTTTTTGTAATAATTAATTATTAAGTCATTAATAAATGAATATAAATCAATGAATTAATCAATAACTGTCATTAATGGTGAACCTGAAGAGGTAATTATGTTTTCCTAAAGAAGGGCAAACACAAAGAGCTGTGAGCAAAGTATAGATCTGCCTTAACATAATGTGTAATTTTGTTATTTAATTAATTCATAAATCAATCAAATTATGAGGTGTAATTTGCGTTCTTTAAAAGGTAATTAGGTAAGTATATATGTATGCAAGTAATGTTTTTTTTAAAATTATTATTGAATAATTAAATACTAAATGAATATAGGTTAATTAATTAATCATTAACTGTCATCAATGAAAAACAAAATGGGCATCATTAAATCATATACCTGTGAAATTGATCTTATTGCAGATTAAATCCTTCAGAGCTGAGTCTCTGTCTTCAGTCAGGTGCAGAGATGACGAATCTGTAAAATTACATGAAAATAATTGCTTTGTAAAATGTACATATTTTTTTATTGATTATAAAAACATTTTTTTTGTAATTATTATTAATTAATAGTTCCAAGAGCCATGTACATGAGTGAGCAGTAAGGCAGATATATAAGTGCAGGTTAAAAAAATGTATTATTTTTATTGCAGTGTAAAATGTAAAGTTGTTTTTTGTAATGATTACTAATTATTCATTAATTAATATATTAAAATACATTAATTAATCAATAACTGTCATCAATCCAAAATAAAAAGACTTAATCCTTTTCTCCTCCATAAGAACATCATTAAATGATATACCTGTAAAGGTGATCTTTATGCTGTTCAAAGGCTGCAAACGTCACTCTTTGTGTTCAGTCAGCTGCAGAGATGATGAAACTTTCAAGTGAGATGAAAAGAATTTGTAATGTTTGGATTCAATTAATTAATTCATCATTAAGAGTAACATGCTTAATTGGCCTAAGCATGGATATATTCATAAAGAAATGCAGTTTAAAATATGAAATGTGGCAGGTGTCATAATCTTATAAAGTGATTTAAATCTTTAACTGTTTGAGGGTCCTATTGCTATCAGGCAATCAGCAGCAATACAGCTATGTCAGTGCATTGTAAAGTATACATATTGTTTGTGGTCAGTTTAATTTTTTTTAAATTATTACTAATTAATACTTAATAAAGTAATGTAGGTTAATGATCAGTAATGCAGATATATACGTGCAATCTGAAATCTATATTTTTTTTATTGCATTGTAAAATACACATTTTTTTTGATAATGATTACTAATTACTAATTAATAAATAAATGTACATTAATAATCAATTAATCAATGAATATATGAATTATCAAGAGCAAAGTATTAATATATTCATAAACTAACGGCATTGTAAAATATACAATATTTGTGGTTCATAATGATTACTAATTACTAATTAATAAAATAATGTACAATATTAATTAATTAATCAATGAATAAATATATTAGAAAGAGGTAAGGATTAATATATTAAAAAAACTAAAGGCAGATTTTTAAATTTACAAAATGTTTTTTTGATTATGATTAGTAATTAATAACTAATAAATGAATGTACATTAATAATTAATCAATGAATAAATATATTACAAAGAGTGAATGTATTCATAAACTAAAGGCAGTGTAAATTATTATTACTTACTTAGTGTTAGTTTGTTAGTGTATGTTTTTTAACTAATAATATATATATATTTTTATTAATAATTAATTTATTAATTATTCATTAACTATTATTAATATAAATTAATATACCTTACCTATTTGTAATTAATATCCAGCAATCAATATCCTGAAGAGCTAACAATCTCTTTGGATTTTCCCAGCAGCAGAAAATGTCCACTCAAACTGTCATCACCTGAGGAGAAAGTGTCAGCAGTGTTGCAAGTGTGCCCTATATATAGGCTGCGTGCGCGAGACAAAACCGTTGGTTTAGGCTGGAAAGCCGCCATTTCAGAATCTTACAGCCTTATTAAATAGCGATCTGGCCAATTTAATATGGCACTATATAAGCACAGAGCATATTATTTTTACAGAAGTTTTTAGTTAGTGAACTTCTATCCAAAAGCAAGGTCTTCACTAACTAAAGACTTCTGTAAAAATATATGCTATGTGCTTAAATAGAGCCCTTTTAAATTTGCCGAATCGCAATTTAATAAGGCTGTTGATGTTCAAATTTGTAAGTTAGCGTAGTAAAATGGCGGTGATAGTCTATGTCTTAGGCTTCTCGCAAGCATTTTGCCTCCTTCCTATCAGTATGTTTTTCTACCTAGTGCGTCGCTGGCTGTGTTTTGCGCGGTTCAGGGTCGTGTACCTCGTTTTAATTTTTTGCGGCAGCCATTTTTTTTCTTGCTTAGCGGATTTTCGACTTTGAAAATGCCCAAATGTGGCTTAAATTTGCGTGCAACCTCACTCCCAGACGTCCTGGCTGTCCACCCTTGCTGTGTGTGTTGATTTTTTAAAATTTGTTGTATTTTTAGAAGTGTTTTTTGATTTGCGCTGTTCGCCTGTTAACTTCATCTTTTTCTGACCTCGTATTTTTTTTTCTAAGTTCTGCGCCTCGCAATTTTTTTTGTCTATGTCCCGCGTTTTTCAATGCCTCAACGGCTCGCCTTACTTCGCAAGGCTCGCAGGAGCGCCTTCGAGGCTCATTTCATCTAAGTCCTGCGTCTTTCAATGCTTCAACTGCTCGCCTCGATACGTGAGGTTCGCAGGCAATGAGCACCGTGAGAGCTCATTCCCTAAGTGCTGTGAGTTTTAATGTCTCAACTGCTCACCTCACTATGCAGGGCTCGCAGACAATGAGCACGTTCAGCGCTCATCGCCTAAGTGCTGCGAGTTTTAATGCCTCAACTGCTCGCCTCACTATGCAAGGCTCACAGGCAATGAGCACCTTTAGAGCTCATTGCCTAAGTGCACTGAGTTTTAATGCCTCAACTGCTCACCTCACTATGCGAGGCTCACAGGCAATGAGCACCTTTGGCGCTCCTCGCCTAAGTCCTGCGAGTTTCAATGCCTCAACTGCTCGCCTCGATATGCGAGGCTCACAGGAGATGAGCGCCTTCGTAGCTCATCGCCTAAGTGCTGTGAGTTTTAATGCCTCAACTGCTTGCCTCGCTATGCGAGGCTTGAAGGCAATGAGCACCTCATCGCCTAAGTGCTGCGAGTTGTAATGCCTCAATAGATTCCCATTGAGAGACAAATTACAGTTTAAAAAAAACTAAAATGTTCTGCTCAGTGGGCTGTGCACAGGTCCGTATTAATGTAGGCCAAAGTAAATAAGCAGAGTAGTAAATATTTGTACATTTTGAATTAGGAGACACAGGGATAACTCAGAAATAAACCAGAGATAAAAAAACAACAGAAAACATATCTGTGATGTAAAATTAAAAGAATTCTAAATAATGCGATAGGAATTCTATGTTAACATTAAGTCCTGTGTTTTTTGGATTAAAGTGTGTTAGCATCTTCATTTCAAAGGCCTTTCTTTCTTGTGTGTTTTTAAAATGACCTCTGTGTATTTTTATTTTCAGGTTTTGAATGGAGTGGTTATTTTGTAAAAAGTGGTGTCCAACTGGAGTACAGTAACTGTCCTCATTGTGCTTTTTGATGGAGCTTCTGTGTAGATTCATCCGTAAATGTCATTTCCGGCTGGTTTCTCCAGTGTAACAGCTGATCTCACATACAGTACATTATATCATGTACACTACATTGGCTGATGTGCATGAATATGAGCCTCTGATGTTGTTATTTGTGGCTGTGTCCTCTTTGCAGATGTGCTGACATAATTCTGGGGGCCCAAATGTTATTGTTTGCACTGAGGACCCCCATTATCCTTGTCTCACAATGTAATAATTATTGGTAAATATTAGTTAGCAGTCTGTATGTATTCAGTTTAAAAGCCATTGATAGAAAGAATCTGAGCATGGAGTAATTTATCTGATTAATCGGAGCACAGACAGAACCCAGGAAGTTATTAGGCTAATTATCCCTGTGCACGTGCACAGATAATTTCTATGCAGATTCTCCTGTGCATGTCTGTGCTCATATTGTATGCTATCAATGGCTTTTGAGTGAAAACAATGCATGCAGACCACCAGTAGTACAATTAGTATTGAGTTGTAGTAATAACATAAATATAACAACAAAGGCTTAGTGGGTGGATCATAAAGGCCGATTGGCTGTTAAAGATTACAAAGTTATTGTAAAAAAATGCTGTCTATTTAATTAAATTCACTTCAAAATTGTTACTACCTATAAATTATACCCTTTAATTCAATATGCTAAATATGTACATTTTCAAGCAAATAATTTTCTAAAGTTTATATATTATTTTTATACGAATTAAAAAATGTAAATTAATTATGTAAAAATTCTCTTAAATTTAAATATAATAACAATTGTTTGAAAAGTGTAGAGGCTTGCGACAAAGCCAGTGTTGTAAGGAAACATGAAAAATGTTAATATAGTGGGGAAATCCAGGGTAAATTTAGTTAGACCTCAGAGTTTTGGAAATCCATGATTTCAGCAGAATTAATTTGTAAGCCAAAAGAAATAACTGTGGTTAACAGTTACAACCCTACATCTACAGTAAATGAGGGAGGTAAGAGTGCAATCGACACAGCAGCAGGCAAATATGTTTTATATTATTGACTAAAATTATTAATTAACTACAGCTATTGCTTTGATTAAATTACAGGGTAACATTTTGAAAAACTACATAGAAAATAAACAAATTGTTTTTAGAAAGGAAAATTCAATTACATAGTCTCTAATTTGTTAAATTTTAGACAAATTTGCTGCTATGGAATCTGCCATTTTCATTTCTGCAGATTCAAATAGGGTTTGAATACAGAGGAATACAGAAAATACAGAGGTTTCTATCTGCACAAAGTTGCATCTACTACTGCCAGTATTTTGATTAAGTCTAGCGTAAAGCTTATTAAATTAGGACACACCTTCCTGAGAAAGTAGCAGCAGCATCAGCTGACAGAAGAAAATGGAAACCTGCAGACAAAACTAATTGCATGAAAAAAGTACAATGTAAAATATCTTCTTTATATTTTGTTGTTGTTAAGTAGTTTAATCGTATCTCACTCTCTGTGACACTATAAACAGCAGCACGCCAGGCACGTCTAATTGTTAAGTCACTGGTTGTGCTTATCCATGTGGTTTTCTTGGCAAAGATACTGGAGTTGGATGCCAGTTCCTACTCCAGTAGACAGCAATTGGTCTGACCTCTCTGCTATGACCTGCCCATCTTGCCCATCTTGAGTGAACCTACATTGTCATGGCTGACTTATGGGTGCCAGGATGGGAAACCTCTTAATACTACCAGCAATGGCCTGTATGGCCCAAGATCGAACCGTCACCTCCCTGAACTCTATTTTGTTATGACCCTAATAACCTGTGTAAAGTTAGGCCTCAGGCTCTGATCCAGTGCCCCATATGCCCAAGGAGCATGGCCTGTGGGGCCTACTAAGAATTGTTTACATAAGGTTTAGTGTTCAGAATTGGGGTGTATGTGGCCTCTTGACTCTGGGTCATGACCATTAGTTGGCAGTGGTGGAGATCTTAGCTGCAGTAACCAGCAACAGGATGGTTACCTACAAGGACATAGTGCAGGAGCTAAGGCAAGAGAATGAGTACTGCAGAGGGAAGGAAAAACTGGAGGCAGGTGATAATGTTGTGCAGGTCACTGCAGCCCCAGTCTCTGGCTATCTGCAGCACAGGAGGATGACGTGTCCAGGAGGTTTCAGAGATGGCGGGCTGGTATCAGCTGGAGACCCTCTGGACACAAATAGTGCAGGAGGTCCAGTGGGAGAAAAGAACGGCACTTAACTGCCCTTCCCAAGTTCCTATGGATGTGGAACTTCTCTCTCCAGTGGAGGCAGAAACCTTCTGTGGGCTTAGAGAAGACAAAGAGGAGAGCCAGGTGACAGGGGAGGTGGAGGACTGCAGGGGAATGGCCCTTCTAAAGCAATTTGAATTGTGGCAGGACCATGAGCTGTCAGGCTGACTGGAGGAACTAGTATGGACATAGATTGCTGTGGAGGAAAAATATGTCAAGTGGGTAAAATCTGTTGGTGCCCCCAGATGGGATCCCTATCTCCAGTTGGAGCTGATGGAAGGGCTCATGAGAAATATTGTATGGGATCCTACTTGGGATCTGGGGACTGTAAAGAGGCAGAATAACTTGTTTTTTAAATGCTGTCAAGCGCTGGGACTAAAACCATGGTCCCAGGAGGCTAAATTGCTGGCTGAATATGTAAAGTTGCTGGATGAGGCATTTCTGGAGGGATTTTGGTCAGCAAGTTGGAAGCAGTCCTGTCAGTCGAACAGGGATGAAGATGACATCCAGGGTCCCAGGAAGTGTTAGGAGCCCAGGATTGGGTGGACAATTCCTTGCTCTCAAAGAACACTGATGGTTCGGGAAGTGTGGCTCTGGAGGGGTCCAAGAGGGCTGGTTGCAAGTCACATAAAATGTGTGCACTTGGGTAATTATGCTCAAGGGATCTGGGACAAGGATGGTATGGATTGTACTGATAACCCTGGCACAGTGGATTTAGAAATGGGCCAGGTCCAGGTAAATGTTGCTATGGAAGGGACTGTGAACCAGGGACTGTGAACCAGTAGTGGGGCCCCAATGGATAACTACTGTCCAGAGGTCAGCCATAAATCAAGTAGCAGTAGGAGAGAGCTGTGTGATCTTGCCCAAGGTCAACATGACCAGGGATCTAGATGGAGGAGAGCATTGTGCCCAGATGATGGTGTTAGAGAAAGGGGAACGGGACCAGCTAGTCCAGTTATCATCCCAAGAAATGAAGCCTCCTGTTCAGAGCTCCATGTGGAGTGTCAAGGTCTGGGTCTGGTGGGTATGTTCTTCTTTGGAAATGTAATTTTATTGGGCGCCCAAGGAAATTGTTTTCTCTATTGGATGGGAAAGAAGGGGGATTGGGCCCTGGCTTTTAGGAGGTAGGTTGGTGATGAAAATTGAGGGATTTAATGAGCAAGAACAACCAGGGGACACCCCTGAACTCAGAAATTAGTCAGGGAGGGAGATTACCCATTTTGGTCCAGTAGGCCTATGAACTGCTTTCATACCACAGCACAGCTGTTGGGACTGATTGGGTGGGGGGAGGTTGTTCTGGGAAAGGACTGTCCCAAGTCACCCCTGGCCTGGAGGTACCCATTGCCGGTAATAGATAGTGACGATCCCCCAGGATCCTGTTTCCCACAGAGAATGCGGCCACGGATACCATGATGAGGATGAAATTGTAGCCCTTATTTTGGCCTCTGGGACCTGGCAGCAGGCCAGGCAATTTCACTACTCCAATCAGGGAGGGTTACACTGGGAAGGGATTATTGCAAGTACCTGCTTGCTGTGTCTACCAGTAAGGGCTCCACAGGACACTGTTGCTATTTGGTCCTCATTTGCCATGGTCAGGAGGAGTCGAGTTGGCAATTGTTGTGTGCCTCCTGGAGTTTGGAAGACTGTATGGAATGTGAGGTACCAGAAACCCCATCACCCACATAAGTGAGATCAGTGTAGATATGAAGTCATGCAATAGGATCACTTCCTAGGCCACACCAGAAAAAAGGGGAAAAAGTTGTCATGCTTATCATTCCCAGAAGGGAGTATGGACTGTGTGGGAACCTGGTACCTGAATGATGGACTCTGTTATTTGTTAACCCAGCCGGTGTGATTGCTAATATTTCAATGGACATGAGACTGTGACAATTCATCTTTCATTTATGTGTCCTGTCTAAATATGTGTACATGCCACTGTCATGCCAAGCCACTTTAAAAATAAAAATGCCAACTTTTCTAGCAATGTTATAATGTTTTACCTGATGCGTGACCTGATGTCATAGTGGTAATGATTGTAATATTTTATCTTTACTAGTTGGATGGTAACTACCAAAATATTATCTTAAAAGTGGCTAAATGTGAATGCATTGTTGTTCTTTGGAGACAAGAAGTTGGGATGGAGTCATTTATATTGTCATGTTCCTGCCATAACTGTATTTAGCCAGCCTCTACTCAGCAGAGGCAATATAATAACAAGGGAAACAATTATGTCTAATTACCCCCTACAGAGTATAGAAAGTATGAAAGAGAGCAAATGGTTATATATATATATATTATACTTTTAGACTCCTAAGCCCAGGGAGGTAATTAATAACTTTGACATCATGCTAGTGATGGGACAGTTACACTTTTGGGTTTTTGCTGATAGTTTTTGCTGATAGTTTTGCTGATAGCCTCGCGATGACGTCACTAACACGCGTCTCACGTTGCTGCGTCTCTCCCGACGCACGTTTCTCAATTTCCTCAGGAGACGCGTGTTAGTGAAGTCATCGCGAGGCGTCCTAACCGCGTTCTCCACGCTTTAGGAGAAAAACAGACTATCAGGGACACAGCGATATACTTAAACGCCCAATACCTAAGAAAGGCCCCTGAGCAATCTAGTCACTCCTAACAGGAGTTTAACCTAAAGGGAACTAAAGGAATACAATAGGGGATATACTGCAATCAAATATTAGGCAGTCTCATACTCCTGCAATATAGCACAATCCAGCACTTTACATATACAATCAACCACGATTGTATTCAAGTCTACACAAGTAATATTTATTTAATAAGGCAAAACCAAATTTGTTTTGCAAGCACTCTCAGCACTTTATCATAGCACTTTATAACAGCACTTTAGAATCACAGCACCTTCCAGCACCTCAAAGACAAAATTTAAAAGGAGTATATATGTCCATCATAGTCCAATAATATATCTCCTTATCCTTTCCCATCTCCTGCTTTATATTGCAGCGTGTATATTTTTAGCTTTTGTAAGCAACCATTTTTAAGTAAATTATTAAAAGCTAAGTTTTAATCAACTGGGTCTCTTGCATTATTGAGATTCATAGGTGTGCACTATTAAAAGGGTCTATTTTCTTTTCTTCCATTGTCAATACAGAGAACAAGAACCACATATTTCTGCTGAGGTAGGTTTGAACTAGGTTCATATCAAGCCCCTTGAAGAAGCAGATTGTGACAGGGATATATATATATATATATATATATATATATATATATATATATATATATATATATATATATATATAAATAAATCACAGAACCCCCTTGAGAAGAATCATTTTTTCTTTCGGTATAAAGGGGATGTGTACTGGTAAAGCAGTCATAACTCTTTAAAAGTATAAGTTGCTTCTAGCATAATGAAAACCCTAATTATATGGAGTTATTAATTACTTACTAGAATGTGTCTGTATGTGAGAGGGGGGATTTTCCATATTGCTGCTTATATTGTGGGAGTCAGAACCACAGGCTACAATGTATACACTAGAAGCTACAATAGTCATATTATATTCATAACATGCCACCCACCTAACACAGTGACACTCTCTGAGTAATGAAAGGAGACAGGCACTCTAACACAACCACCCTTAAAAGTAAGGATCCTGGATACTTACTAGTTTATCCACTACTAGTTTATCCACTATAGTGTCTCTGAAAATGGCAACAGCAAATGTTCAATACATAACATTCCCAGGGCAAAATTTACATTTTGGTGCTCCTATGCAGTGAGCGGGTGCAGCCATATTTTGAGTGAGGTGTAGATGAACTCCATAAGGCACAATGAGCAAGGTGTCCACATCTACAGTTCCCTATCACCCTTAGAGAGACATAGACATAAACCCCCTTGCGAGTCCTATCTGGTACACGTAGGATTTTCTTCTACATTTGCCATTTACAGATGTGAAAACATTTGGGGGTTTAATGAATTGTAGCAATTGAACAGCGATTTGCCAATTAAATAGCAAATTAGTTTATGGGCTCCATTATGGGCTCCAGTAACTTACAATTGTTCAAATGAATAGGGGGCATTGAATAGCGATTTGAGATTTTTGCGATTGTAACTTTTGCGGGCTTGAAAGATCAAAGGCTTAGATGGGCTGTAAGTTACAATTTTGACAACTGCAGGGATTTTCAGCCTGCAACCCGTAGATCATTTATGGCTCGCTAAAAGATGCCAGTTGAATAGCAAATTAGTTTACAGGCTCTTTTACTGGCTCCAGTAACTTACAATTGCTCAATTGAATAGAGGCCAATGTCATTATATGATGCATCTATCTAGTCTCAAATCTGACACAATCAAGGTGTTAGCTCCTTCATTATGCGTATTTGTGACATCCATGCTTCACATAGGCATTTTTCTACCTTTAAGTGGGGTTGACAGTACCCATAGGCTTTTTAAAAATGTTGGCTACTGGGAGAAACTTTTAGATTAAATATTTTTATGGGAGTCATGTGGAAGCAATTTTAAAATAGCTATAGGACAGGCACAAGTGGGTTATGATATTCAGGAACATTTCAAGCACTGAGATGGCATTTCTCAGAGGTTATATTTACTTGTTCGAAGTGACAGCTCGGTAGTGATTTATGAGTGAAATTCCCCTCGTTCTTCTCTTACAGGAACCATGGAGGACTATATTAGGACTGCCTTTTGTCTGGTAGCTCCTTCATAATTAAAGCTACCAAATGATAGGAATACCTATCTTATGGCTTCCAGAACTATATATACACTAGAGACTTGCCCGTCAAAAAATAACAGCCAATAAAATTGTAAGGCTGGAAATGCTGTTTGGCACACAATGTAAGGCTTTTAGTCCTCTGAGTACCTTCGGCGCTCATTGCTAAGATAAACATTGCTAAACTAACCCCTCTCTACACTAACCTATTGACACCTACACTACCTACACTACCTACCTACCAGCTAATAACCCCCCCACCTCACTAATTTCAGAAAATAATAAAACCTAAGTCACATAAAATAAAAAAGCCTAATTCCCCGAAAATAAAAAAGCTACATTACAGGAAAAAAAAAATCTACATTCGAAAAATATTTAAAAGCTACATTACAAAAAATAAAAAAAGCTACATTGCAGAAAATGAAAAAATGTACATTCCAAAAAAGAAAAAAAAAGCTATATTACAGTTAATAAAAAAATGTACATTACAAAAAATAAAAAAAGGTACATTACAAAAAAAATGTACATTACAACCCCCCACTACATAAAATAACAAAAATATTACACACCTGAAAAGGAAATACATACAAAATATATACATTACATTACAATACAAATAAAATAAAATACAATAGCCCCTATTTAAAATACATACATACCCCGCTATCTAAAATACATTGAATCCTATCTAACATACATACATACCCCACTATCTAAAATACCATAAATCCCATCTAATATACACACATACCCCCCTATCTATAAATCCTATCTCCATATACAAACCCTAATTATAACCTAAAATAAAACAATTAGGACCACTTACCTTTGCAGTTGTCCCTTCAGATCGCCCCCCTAGAAAAAAATACATTTACATAGAATAAATAAACATTCTAAATATTCTAAATATTCTACTAACCTTTCTAGCATGACTGTCCCCGTCCTTCTCATTTTCTTCTCCGGCGTGGCCCCAGTTAAAAATAAACATTAGATTAGTACTAAATACATACACACAAAATAAAATAAACATAATATACATTCAACTTACCTTTGAGCGATATCACCAGCCTTCTCCTCTTCTGCCCCAGCTGGGCCCTGGAAGAATCCGCGCTCTAAAAAAAACACAAAAAAAACCTAACAGAGGCCTGGAAGAAAATTGGCAATGACGCATTCTAATTGGCTGAAAACTCTGTTAATCAAATGTCAGCCAATCAGAAGGAGCCAAGGTGTGTGCCAATCAGAATGGGATACACCCCATATATCATTGTGATTGGCTAATGCACCTGTCAATCTTTTTTTTAAACCAATCAGAAGGCTCTGTTGCCTTCAGCCAATGGGGTGATTGGCTGGAGGCATCTGCATATTCTTATTGGCTGCAGTGACAACAGTCTATCAAAAAGGCACTATTCTGCGCCTTCTGATTGGCTGTTGTCACTGTCAATCAGATTACAGCCAAACAGAAAGCACAGATGTTTTCAGCCAATCACTCCGTGGTTGTGTATCCTAGTGTGATCGGTGGAAGGGAATAGTGCCTTCTGATTGGCTGTTGTCACTGTCAATTAGACTGCAGCCAATCCGAATGTGTAGATGCCTCCAGCCAATCACCCCGTGGGGGTGTATTCCATTGTGTTTGGCTGAAGGCAATAAAGCCTTCTGATTGGTTTAAAAAAGATTGACAGGTGCATTAGCCAATCAGAATGGGATTTGGAGATGTATCCCATTCTGAATGGCTTACACCTTGGCTCCTTCTGATTGGCTGCAATTTGATTGCTAGCGTTTTCAGCCAATCAGAAGGCGTCATTGCCAATTTTCTTCCGGAAAAGGCTCTAGGAGGCTCATTAGTTGTTGTTTTTTTAGAGCACAAATTCTTCCAGGGCCCAGCCGGGGCAGAAGAAGAGGAGCACTGGGACATCGCGGGGAGGTAAGTTCAATATATATTATTTTTATTTTATTTTGTGTATGTATATGTTGTAGTAATGTAATGTTTATTTTGCACCACGCCGGAGAAGTAAATAAGAAGGTCGGGGACATGCTGTAAAGGTGAGTAGAATATTTAGAATATTTAGAATGTTTATTTATTGTATGTAAATATGTTGTACTATTTTTTTCCTAGGGGGCCGATCTGACGTTACATGTTCAAAGGTAAGTGTTCTTAATTATTTTATTTTAGGTTAGAATTAGGGTTGGTATATGGAGATAAGATTTATTGCATGTTAAATAGGGGGGATGTATTTTAGTTAGATAGGGGGGTATGTGTGTGTGTATTTTAGATATGATTTATTGTATTTTAGGTAGTGGGGTATGTATGTATGTTAGATATGACTTAATGTATTTTAGATAGCAGGGTATGTGTGTATTTTAGAAAGTATTTAATATATGTTAGATAGGGGGGTATTGTATTTGATTAGATTTTTATTGTATTGTAATGTACTGTATATATTCTGTATGCATTTCCTTTTCAGGTGTGTAATTTTTTTACATTTTCTGAAGGGGGGGGGGGGGGTGTAATGTAGTTTTTTTTAATTTTCTGTAACATACCTTTTTTTGTGACTTAGGTTTTTTTATTTTCTGTAATGTAGATTTTTTTATTTTTTTGTGAGTTAGGTTTGATTATTTTCTGTAATTAGTGTGGTAGGGTGGTTTATTGTGGGGGGTAGCTAGGTAGTGTAGGTAGGTAGTGTAGTTGTTAATAGGTTAGTGTAGAGGGGGGTTGGTTTAGATGAAATGGTTTGTTGGGGGTCTAGTGCAGTGTAGTGTGTCATGGCACTTATGTGGTTAATGTTAGGGTGTCTATATACCCTTATGGGACTGATGGGGTTAAATAGAGTCTGTATAGACCCCCATAAGTGGCTTTGTCAAATAGGCTTCAATGGGGTTAAATAGGCCCAGTTAGGGTTACATAGGTACTGTTAGGGTTAAATGTGTACTGTTAGGATTAAATAGGCCCAGGGTTGGGTTAATGGGGTATAGTTAGGGTTAATAGTGTAGTGCTTACACTTTGTGTCATGAGGGTCCTGGATGACCCTCATGGCACTTATAGTGTTATTATATGGGATAATTAGTGTCCTATAGGGGTCTATATAGACCCCTAGTGGGCTGATAGAATTAATCATTGGTTTATGGAGGTCTGTATTGACCCCCATGAGTGACAGGGTTAATTAAGGGCTTATGGGGGTCTGTATTGACCCATATATGTGTAACAGTGTTAATTAAAGGCTTATGGGGGGGTCTGTATTGACCCCCATGAGTGACAGGGTTAATTAAGGGATTATGGGGGTCTGTATTGAACCCCATGAGTGGCAGGGTTAATTAATGGATTATGAGGGTCTGTATTGACCCCCATGAGTGACAGGGTTAATTAAGGCGTTATGGGGTCTTCATTGACCCCCATGAGTGACAGGGTAAATTAAGGGCTTATGGGGGTCTGTATTGACCCTCATAAGTGACAGGGTTAATTAAGGGCTGATGAAAGTTTGTGTTGACCCCCATGAGTGACAGGGTTAATGAAGGGCTTGTGGAGGTCTGTACTGACCCCTATGAGTGAAAGGGTTAATTAAGGGCTTATGGGGGTCTATATTGACCCCCATATGTGACAGGGTTAATGCAGGGCTTATGGGGGTCTTCATTGACCCCCATGAGTGACAGGGTTAATTAAGGGCTTATGTGGGTCTTATTGACCCCCATGAGTGACAGGGTTAAATAAGGGCTGATGAGGGTCTGTATTGACCCCCATGAGTGACAGGGTGAATTAAGGGATTATGGAGGTCTGTATTGACCCCCATGAGTGGCATAGTTATTATTTATTGCGGGTCCTTTAAGGACCTTTACAATCCTTTAAGGACCTGCAAGGCAGGAAATTCAAATTTTGATTTCAGCGGGGGTCCCCGATTCACTTTCCACCTCACTTCCAGACGTCCTGGCTGTCCCCCTGTGCTGTGGGTGAGTGTTTTTATTATTATTGTGTTTTTGTTTTTGTGTTTGTGCGGTTACGTCTTTGTTGTACGACCCTGTTTATTTATTTTTTCAAAGTCCCGCGGGTTGTAATTTTGTGTAGCAGGCAACAGGCAATGAGGGAGAGGAGAAGGGGAAGAGAGATACAGGGAAAGAGAGACACAGGGGAAGGACAGGAGGATGGGAGAGAGACACAGGGAAAGCAGAAGAAGAGGGGAAGAGACACACAGGGGAAGGACAGGAGGAGGGAAAGAGAGACACAGGGGAAGGAGAGGAGGAGGGGAAGTGAGACACAGGGGAAGGAGAGAAGGAGGGGAAGAGAGATACAAGGGAAGGAGAGGAGGAGGGGAAGAGAGACACAGGGGAAGAGAGACACAGGGGAAGGACAGGAGGAGGGGAAGAGAGACACAGGGAAAGGAGAGGAGGAGGAGGGGAAGAGACACACAGGGGAAGGAGAGGAAGAGAGACACAGTGTAAGGAGAGGCGGAGGGGAAGAGAGACACAGGGTAAGGAGAGGAAGAGAGAAACAGGGTAAGGAGAGGAGGAGGGGAAGAGAGACACAGGGTAAGAGGAGGAGGAGGAGGGGAAGATGTTGTGCGGGGTCGTAGGGATGAGCGCCTATGGCGCTCATCTCCACCAGCACAGTAAGCGCCTTTAGCGCTCCCTGCCTAAGTCGTACGAGGTCGTAGGGATGAGCACCTTCAGCGCTCCTTGCCAGCAACTGCGGCCTTCGCTTTGCAAGCACGCAAGCGTTAGCAACAACCTGTATTGCTCACAACTATATATGTGATTGTGAGCTCATGCAGGTAAGATTAATTGTAAAAACATTTTATTTACAGATGGCTTTAGTATTAACTTAATAAACAACATATTTCTTGAACTAACAGTCCTTTACTTGGCGTTCACACTAGAAAAAAATAACTACTAATTTTCACATAATTTTCTTAATTTTAAATTTTATGTTACTATTGTTATTATAAATGAATGTGATATTCTGTAACATATTTCAGTGATTATAGAGGAAGCATGATAAATTCCATGCAGCTTCAGCAAATAATACTATAGCAAAACACTTGTAACTTCTTAGTTGTAAATTTCCTTTTTGTTTCTGTCAATTTAGCATTATCACAAGAAGTAAAAACCTGACCGTTTGGTTTGAATTGGCACATCCACAAGATTGAATACCATTTGTTGCATTCTTTCAACCACTGACTTTACCTCAAAATGTTTTCATTATGAAAAATACCATGAAGAAGTGGTCTGACTTGAGATGGCAAACTTTATTTTGGAACAATCCAGGCTTCATCAGGTCATTTCAGAACACAATGTACAAAATAGGAGAATTTTATTTCAAGCCTAAAGTACAAAATTCATTGCACATGACAATGGCTTACAGTTTTCTTTGTTGCGTTTCTAAATATCCTCTAAAGGGAAAATGTGCCAGAAAGCTGTCCTACTATGGTCTACCATTGGACATGTACAATTAAACATTGATCAGTACAGTGGTGTATCTCTGTTTAGGCCCCCCAAGTACAGGCCTAGGGCAGCAGACTGTTAGAAGATGCCAGGGTAGTGCCATGTGATAATGGGTGTGTATGCAAAGAAATGTATATAGGCAATCATATTTAACTGGAGCATGGAAGGGGCGGGGGGTGCACACAAGTATTATAAAATTGAAATACTTCTTTGCATCAGTATATTTAATGAGAAATGTACAACGAATTTGACTTGATAATGTCCAAAAAAAGTATCACATATAATAGTTATGGATCTTGTGAATGTTGGTGACGTTTATGATGTTGGTCACGCACTTGTGGCCCTCTTCAATGTCTGTCCCCTTCCTCCATCCATTCAAGGCCCGCACGGCTCCCCCTGCCCCACTGATGCTCCCCCTGCACCACTGATGCTCCCCCTACCCCACTGATGCTCATCGCGAGGCCCGCAGTACAGGCACGTACCTGGTTGGTGCAAACCCTGCCAGTAGGCGAAATGCGCAGCTTGATGCAGAAAGTAGTTCTGGCCGGTGGACGGGAGCTGCAGAGGAGGTGAGTGTGGCGCTGCTGGCACGGTTGCATTCAGGTACGAGACACAGTGGAGGGAGAGGAGGGGGTAAAGGAGACAGGGGAGAGAGAGGGGGGTAAAGAAGACAAGGGAGGGAGAAGAGGGGAGAAAGGAGACAAGGGAGGGAGAGGAGGGGAGAAAGGAAACACAGGAGAGGGAGGGGTAAGACACAGGAGAGGGAGAAGGGGGAAGGCACAGGGGAGGGAGGAGAGGAGGGAGGAGAGACACAGGGGGGGAGAGGAGGGGGAAAAGACACTGAGGAGGGAGAGGGGGAAGAGATACAGGGGAGGTAGAGGGGGGAAGAGACACAGGGGAGGGAGGGGGGGAAGAGACACAGGGGAGGGAGGAGAGGAGGGAGGAGAGACACAGGGGGGAGAGGAGGGGGAAAAGACACTGAGGAGGGAGGAGGAAGAGAGGCAGGGGAGGGAAAGAGGGGTCAAAAAGATACAGGGGAGGGAGAAGGGAAGAGACATTTTTTTGGGAAAAATTCATCATGCCGTCATTGCGGGGCTCGCAATGAGCAGCTGAAGGTGATCATTGCAAAGCAGAAAAATTCCAAAGACGCCAATGAGTGGCAAAGCCGCTCATTGCGGAGCTCGTGATGAGCGAAACCACTCATTGCTGGGCCTGTAAAGTAGATGGGGGAGAGGTTCACAATGAGTGCAGAAGGCGCTCATTGCAAGCCATGTGATTAGCGCCAAATGAACATAGCGCGGGGCTCGCGATGAACGCCGAAGGTGCTCAGAGGGCCCATAGCTTTGCATTGTGTGGCAAACAGCATTGCCAGGCTTACAATTTTATTCCCGTCATTTTTGACATGCAATTTCCTAGTAATAAATAAATACAGCCCTCAATTGTTTACTATAGTTTTCTGTTTTGAGATCAGACATCTTGTCTGTGTTCCTAGAAGGATTAGAAACCTGGACAAGTTGGAGGAATTAAGGATTTAGATAAGGTCTCTATGCATTTCTGTTTTAAGTCACTTTATGTAGTCAAATGACAGTATAGCTCAATATCCCACTGAGTATACTCTCCCTCAAGCTACAGACAGTTAGATGTACAAAGTCAGAGCAGAGTCTGCTAAATAGACATTTTTCTCTAAAATGCTTTAATGCCCCTGGCTTGCATAGCTGATAGTTTGTTACATACACATCACAAGCATGTGAAGTGTTTCCCAAACTGCACTGTTCCCATAGCGAATGTGAATATTTTCTGATAAGTTTAAGCACAAGACAGAGAGCTCAATGTTGTGTTTTCTCATAACAGACACAAGAACTTATTCATCAAAAGGGTAACTCCTAACTTGGCCATGTTAACTTCTCTTTGCCATAACAAATTGACGTCAGTTGAGTTTGATATGTTAAACTTAAACTATAAATTTTACTTGGCAAGGTCAGTTTCCACATAACTACACAATAAAATAGCAAAATGTCTAAATAAACACAGCATATTTGCTACCTCTTATACTAATCCTGTTGGATTTGTTACAAAAAGATTTGGGGAGGCCTGCTCAACATTTAAACTTGCACTGGCAAATTTCAATTGATGCTCAAGTTTTGCAAACTGTGCTAGTTTTCACATTTTTTGAAGATAAACATAGTATTGATACATTTTTTGTAGTGTGGAGAACTTTGTACATGTACAGAATAGACCTAAAGGGAGTCTGAACTCATGGACACCGATCCACACCATCATGTAGAGCTGCCAAATCAAGTGGAGTACCTGTACAAAGTTTTAATTTGATGCTGTTGTTGTTGCAGTTTTTAAATGTTGCAGTACTGGAGCCTCATTCAATTGTAGGGGCTATATAAGCCTAGGGCCACCTGCTTTAGACTACAGGTTAACTACCCACAAGGACCGTGGGGTTATTGGAAATCTCTGCACCAGCACCCTGATATCTAGCTTCTGTATCGGTCAGGGTCCTTGCATCAGAAACCTACACTTCCAGGCTACCAAGAGACTCCAGATCTACTTCTTCTTATGGGGCTTGATAAGACTTGTTACAGTCAAACCTACCCCAGCAGGATCCTACAGAGTCTCCCAGTACCTCCCTGCAGCCATCCAGGAGAACAGGAGCAAAGTAAGAGACACATGATTTCTATATGTCTCCAGAAGTGAACTGTTTTATTTTTGGAACGTCAGCAACATTTCTGGCAGTTAGGTACAGAGGGGGTGTACACAATGTAACAATGAGAGGGTGTGACAGACAATACAGGAGATGACCCCACATAAGGGTCGGGCAGTAGCTTCCTGAGAGCAACAGACTTAACCTCCAGTACACATCCTGCCGTCTCTAACACATATCAGATGTGATTAACTTAATTTGCTAACAATGGGCCAGAAGAGATAATAGTACAATAGAGGTATCTGCTCACTGCAGACTCAGCACATCAGAGATGTACTTAGATTATCTGCCAACAATGGGATAAAGCAGATTACAATAAAATGGAGTGGCTGTAGCCAAGCCGTCTGTCCTTTAATGGGCTAAGATCCAGGAACTGGAACAAGGGGTCCTTGACAAATTGCTAGGCGGCATCTCTTGGTATACAGGCCGTATGTCTGTGGGCTTGCATTGCTACAATTACGGTGCTGCTCAATTGAACAAGCCTGCAAGTTATGGCCAAAAGCTGAAACTGTAAACTATGCAATCGTATGTAGCATTTCAGAGCGTGAACATGCTCAATTAAGCAAGGCCGTAACTACCCATTTAGAAACAGCCAATAGAAAATGAGATGCAATCAGATTTGCAAGCCCGCAAAATACTAAATAATAAAAATGAATGCCAATGCTGTTCTAGTCCATGTGGGTGGCCTGATATGTATTAACTCATAGATTACCGAGATCGATATAACCCCAAAATGAAACATAGAAATAAATGATTTTTGATTGCCGATTTGCGAGCTTGAGACGGTTGTGCAATTAATTCTAATGTATTTCATCGCTTTCCCCGTCATTGACAGTGCAGTATTGATTTTTTTATTTGCATTTACAGTGATACGGACAAGACCTTAACCCCTTTGCGGGTCACATCTGGTACCCGTAAGATTTTCTTCTACATTTGCCGTTTAGGGGTGTGATAACCTTTGCGGGTTTGAGGAATTGTAGCAATTGAATAGCGATTTATGATTTTAGCAATCATAACTCTTGTGGATGTAACAGATCAAAGGCTTAGATGGGGTGTCAGTTATGGTTGTAACAACCACAGGGATTTTCAGCCCTTAGCCTGTAGACCGTTTAGTTAGCAAATTAGTTTACAGGCTCCTTTACGGGCTCTAGCAACTTACAACTGCTCAATTAAATGAGGCTTCTGGTATTTAAATCCTTGAAATTGTTAAGTGACTTCTTTAAATGCTTATGTACTCTCTTCACTGTGATGTTAAATTTTATTGTTTTCCTTTGGGACAACTATATATGAAGAAACCAATGGAAAAAAAAAACTTAATTTTGTAATTGCAGAAGCCAAGACATACAAAAATTCAGCAGAGACACAGAGGAGAAAGACACAGGGGAGGGAGAGGGTGAAAAGAGACACAGGGCTGAGAGACAGAGGAAAAGAGACAGAGGTGGAGAGGAGGGGAAGGGAGAGAGGAGGAAACAGATGTGTCAGAGAGTGGGGAGGCGCTTCAGGGGGCCCGTAAAGAAGCCAGGGGGAAATGTGTGATTAGCGCCTAATTGACAGCCTTCCCAGCCTTAAAATTGTTGTCCTGTTATTTTTGATGGGCAAGTCGCTAGTTTATATATATCTGCAGTTGCAAGTTTTTTAAACAGTATGTTTGACCTACTCAGTGATATATTTTAACAATTTTGACTCACTGTGTCCTAAAGATTATATAGGAAAATTCCAACAAACAGAAATAAAAAAAAATGTAAAGTAACTGTAAAATAACAGTCTTAAATATTAGCAATCCTTAAAATTATAATTATATTGAAGATGCAAGTATACAACAATGTAACTGGTCTGTCACCTTGTATACATGAGATCTGTTTTAATCCTGTTTTTTATCCTGGTTGGAGAACAAATGCGTTTCCTTCAACACCTTTCTCCCCTAATGGCTTTTTCAGACAAAAATACCAAAAAGTTGTCAAAATCGGTGGAAATTGCATTGCAGGCCACCTATTACTTGATGGGCCAGGAATATACTGATAAATACCAAGGGTATTAGGGTCTTATGTTGTGAACATGTATTTTGCTTAATTTAGTGGAAACTTCCTGCTATGCTAGAAAAGATGTGCATTTGCTTTTGAAGCCTCAAAGCTTCAAACATAATAAAGGTCACAACCGCACTAGGGTTAGGGGGTGAGGAACAAATCATGTACCTACTTGCTAAATTAACATTTAGCTACAATAACAACAAGTTATGACATACACAGTCAGAAATAGAATGTTAGGAACAAAGCTGATCAGACATTCTGGTTAAAGAGGATAAGATAGGACTGAAATATATTGATGATGTTGTGAAGGGTGTAAGAACCTCCAGCTTCCTTTGCTTAGTTATAAGTTCATTAGACCAATTTAGCTGTAGCGTAAAAGGTACATATTGCTGAAAAAAAACAGACTTTCACCAAAAATCCTGATGAATTTAGAGCTTCCACTGCCAAGTAAATTCTATTGAATACAATCTTGGAGTGTGAATGTTCTTTCTTTTATCATTTCATACAGGGACTAAAGAACTTACTAACTGATAGGAGAGATGAATGGTTGTCATTAATGATCATCAGTTATGCCTTCCTAATACACTAGAATACTGATCATTTTCAGCTAGGACTAAAATAATTTTCCTTAGGATTAATAATGTTATGTATAATCACACACAAAAAACATTGTTCAGAACGTGCATTAACTAAGGTCAGAAAGCCCATAATTAGCTTGTTCATTAGGAAGATTGCTTTTGGATTGAAGTTCACTAACTAAAAACTCCTGTAAAAAAATATGCTATGTGCTGATATAGAGCCCTATTCAATTGTCCAAATCACATTTGAATGAGGCCCTCAGAGTCTTTAGGGAAGCGTATACAATGCTATAGCAGTTTAGAAGCAGAATAGGTAATTGAATAATCTTAATAGTAATGTATATATTGTAGCAATTGGCTTTACACAGAATACATTCCAAACAAGTTATGCACTTTCCAAAATTAATGATAGGCTTTACATTGTGGTTTGCAACACTACAATTTTATTCAAAGCTTTTGTGTAAATTCCTTTTGTTCTGCATAACATAACTATATGTTTTTTTTATCTGATTTTTTTTTTTAACGTTTTCTCTTTTATAGAGGTTTACAGTCAATTCTACATTCCAGACATACAAAGTCAACTTTTATCTTTAGAATACACCTCCATACAAAATACAGTATATATATATATATATATATATATATATATATATATATATATATATTGTTTCAAAGTGAACCATAGACAATACAGGATTTCAGTGGTTTTCAATGGTTTTCTGTTTTCAATGGTTCGTTTTATGATGATTCACAATAACAGTTTTTGAAACCAGAAGGCGAAAAATATAAAACATTGTGTAACCATAAATACCAGATATGATGTGATAAAGCACATCAAATCAGAGATGAGAAATTATCTCCATCTATCATCTAAGCTAATCAGTTATCAGTTGGCCAGAAATAAAAGTAGGGATTAACTCAGTTCACTTGTTGGTGTACTATTGTTGGGTCACTATTCAGCAGTAACAACTTGTGAGTTTTAATAAAAAAACATTAAATAAACATGTTTAGGTAACAAGGGGCGTGATTTGTGTGTTTTAAATCTTTAAGTTAGTGCCACATAGTGAAATTAAGTGTCACTGTGGCAAATTCAGATTCTGAGGAAGCTGTAGCATTTCCTGCAGAGTTTAAGCCATTGTAGAGGATGGTAATTATGCTCCTGATCTCATTTTTAATGCCATTGTCAAAAAAGATCAGATTTTTTTAAACTAAATTTAGTTTGATTATTTTATGCTGTATTACTTTTAATTAACCTTATTATCCTGTCTTAGCTGACACTCTAAACAGGACAAATTGATATGAAGCACAGTGCTAAGGAGAACAGAACTAGCCCAGAGCATGTACAGGTCCTGGCAGCAGGCTTTGTAATTCATTGAGCTGCAAACACACAGTCCCATTTTTGAGTGTGGCTGAGACCCTGGCACTAAAATTACTAAAACAAATCAATATATTACACTTTATGAAAAAAAAAAAATAATATTCACAAAATTATAGTAGCCTCATAATCACATCATACCAACTATTTATGTCTGGTCCAGCAAAGTTCTTAATAAACATTACAATACCTGTATATATCCTATATAATCCTTCTTAATCACATGTGATGCATCCTTTCATAAAAAACATTTTCCGCAAACGTCTCATCCTTGCATTTAAACAGCCAAACACTGAACAGAAAAGCTAGTACCAAAGCTTGCAAAGGAATTCTCTGTAAAGAATACACAACCACACATAGCAACAAGACCTATAACATCAGAGGACCATATTATTGTACATCTTCCAATGTAGTTTACACAATACAATGTAAAGTATGCGAAATGGGCATTACATTGGGCCAGCCAAAAATTGCATCTAAGAATGCATCTACACAGATGTTCTATTAAAAAGTACAATGAAAACAGTTATTGTACCCCATTTGGACAACATTTTACCATTTTACTCCATCTAAAACATAAAAATCAAAAAGCTCAGAGGGAATTTCAAAAACATCCAGGAGTGAAAAACAACATTTCTTGTGATATTGCCTTAATCTTTCTCTTGTTTTGTTGTTCCACTATAAAAGGCTTGTCCCCATCAGTGAAGTGTTTGTACAATAGAAAATATATTACTGTATATTACAATACTCTGATGACTCATATATATAAAGTTATCTCTATGTCTACATAATATGTGTTTATAATTTCCCTATAGTATATTGTATTGATCCCCCCATATATATATTTCTCCCATGATCTCAGATGCTGTTTCCAAACTCTCTGCATTACTGTTTAGATTCATACTAAAAGTCCATCTTGCTTCAAACTTATAAAGAGAGGTAAAACCTCTCCAAAGTTTGTCAATCTAAACTAACAGCCTTATTAAATTACGATTTGGCCATTTGAAAAGGGCTCTATATAAGCACAGAACATATTTATTTTACAAAAGTTTTTAGTTAGTGAACTTCTATCCAAAAGCAAGGTCGTCACTAACTAAAAACTTCTGGAAAATAAATATGCAATGTGCTTATATAGAGCCCTTTAGAATTGGCTGAATCACAATTTAAATGTTGTAAATGCTGTAAATGTCTGTGCAATAAAAAAGATATCAATGCAATATGTATATTACAATACTGTGATTATTCATCTGGATTATTGGACATTCATGACTATGGGCCATATTCTATTAGCTGCTCGTAAATGCCTCAAACTCACTGTGGGTGTTTTAAGAAAAAAAATGTTTAGATGCATTCTATTTAGTCCACCAAATTCCGACAGCACGACTGAACTTGTAAACCCTGCCTTTTTAAGTCTGATTTCAGGGGGTATGATCATATGATATGACAATATTTAAGAAAGCCTGTAACTTACTTGCAATTAATTCTAAGGCCTTGCAATTCCTCTTGAATAATATTTTTGACAGGAATGTGATACTTTTTTCATTTGCGAGTTTGAAAATATTTGCGAATTAGAGCTGCGAGTCTAATAGAATATTGATTTTGTGTAACCTTAATTAGGTAGAACTCGTAAATCTTGAGCTGTGCTAAAACGAATGGAGTTCTAAGGTCAGTTTTGTGTCTTTGGCTGCCCTGAAGTGATTGTGGATGAGTAACTAGTAATTGGATTGCGAGTAGCTAATAGAATATGTGGCAATTTTCAGAGTGCATTTAATTGTGTCGAATTTTATTAATTAGGCAATAGAATAGTCCCCTTATTCCATTATACTGTAATTTATATATATTTATACTAACTCAGCATTGGTAAATATTCAGACATTAAATACTCAAAATGTTGTGAAATGTGTGGTTTCCTGGTGGATAAACTAATATCCGAGTGATCCGAACTGGATTACTTAAAATCCTATCATACAAGAATATTACACATATACTTGTGCAAAAGAGAATAGGATGTACTCCCTTTTATCATCACTACATCACAAATCATGTGCTCATATTATATAGTTCATATTGTAATGATGACAAACATATCTATGAGACTGAAAGAAATGCTAATATCACTGTTCTACTACAGCTTCCAAGACATCTCTTGGAAATTACTATAATGCAAAACCACTGCACAACAATGAAAGTATCTTAGAGCATTTGACAGCAATATTAATGCCTCCCACATTCCAACAAACTACTTTCAACAAGTTTATGTAGTTGTAAATCAATCCAGACAGAGTAGAGACCACCAGATATGAATACGCAACTTAAATTATTGTAATGGAACAGGTGTGTGAGTCACATGGGAAATAACACTTCCAACTCAAAAGGAAAACCTTTTGTAGGGATATCCTAAAAATCTGTTCAAGTCTTTAGTGCTGGAGGACAGTACTTGAAGTTCTTCTTAAATTATTTATATAAATAAGATTTATGAATTTAAGAAAAAGTTTACTATATTTCTAATGACAGGCTGACATCTTTTTTTGACTATAATGTGTTATTTAACTTTTATTGAGCTCATATTCAATTGGGTGCACCCTTATTTGCAGAGTCACTGTTATTTATTGATATAGAGCCCATATTAGTTCCAACATACCCTAATTTGCCATCTGATCTCACCATACTCCACTGACAAACAGTAATATCAATTTAAATTCATTATAGATCATGTATGGATTGTTTTCCAGCTTTTCTGCATCCTTTTAGATTGATGTAAATTATTCTCCAAAACCAGGCCCATTCCAATATAATCACGCAAATTACTGAAAAATTCAAGTCTTTTGGCTGATTTTTCAGAGGAAATACAAATACAGAAAGTAGAAGAGTGTTGAAGACACAAGGGCAGCTGAATGTATATAAAGCTTTATGGCATCAATATTAAGCAATCTTATACCATGCACATAAGTTTAATTGTTACATAGTTACATAGTTATTAAGGTTAAAAAAACTTTTAGTCTATCAAGTTCAACCTTTTAAGATCTCCTCTGATCTGCAATATGCAGATTATTTGTTTATTCAGGGGAAGGCGGTTCCTATTTATTGAGCTAGAGGGCATCGCTTGAACATTTAATATATCACAATACTGAACATATTGAATAATCAATGTTATCCTCCATCAGCAATAGACCATGAATATCATACACTATGATTTAATACTAGGAATAATAAATACACAGATTGAATACTTCAAACATTACACAATGGCCCGGGGCCTATTAGACTACCACCACCACTACCACCACTACTAAATCAAGTCAGAATTATACACATTATAACCTTACTAGATAGGTCACTATTATCTAGTTCTTCAGAGTACGGTAATTGCTCTTTCTTTCTACAATTACATGCAGTAGGGTATGCCACTGCACTAGATAGGCTGACACTGTCTAAACAACCTAATAGTGTCATATCCTATTCTGACCACATGACAAGTTCCATGCATGTTTTGGAGTCGACTGTCCTTGTGGCATCCATCTTCTTGACTCATATGCCTGTGTTAGTTTGAAAAAGGTAATTTTAACAAAATTGTCAATTACTAGTTAACCACGATTCACTAAAAAGTGGAAAGTAGAAAATCCAGTGTTAGAGATGGGGCCCCTAGTCCTAGTATTGGTCGCTATTTCTGCAAAGTCTTTTGTGATATTCTTTTTAATACTATTGATTTTGTGTGGCTTGGGAGGGTTACTGTAATATTTTTTGTATTTTTATAATTCCCTCCTTTTTAATTGTATTTATTAAATTTGTATGTGATACATATGTTCAGAAGTATGTCCACCTCATTGGTAGTCTCATTAACTTCTTAAATGTGCTGGGTGGTAATCAACCTGTACTGGTTTATCTTCCAGAGCCATGCCGAATTGTGTTTGCTCTGTTACAATCTACAACCTTAACTCCACATTTTTATTTTAGCCTGCTTTAGTTTGGAAGTGAGCCAGCCAATCTGTAAGCACAGAGAACAGAGAAGGAACTCCTCCTCAGTTACCACATAATTTAATTTTCTTTTAGCAGTTGATTCTCCCTTTTCAGGAGGGTGTATCATTCTAAACTAATAAACATTCCATTAGACCTAACAAATACCCTGACAGTTGTAGATGCCACATCCCTGTTGTGCAGATAGGATCTTCCTGTACATTCTTGTTGTGTAACCTCACAAAATTGATCAGCAATAAACAAAATGGTAAATGCCAAACAGCATAATTGCACATAAAAGGCATTGTTTTATTTTCCATTCTAAAATCATTTTGCATATTTTCAAGTGTAGTTCTTCAAAATAGTATATTTTAAATATATGGCCACAGTGATCTGTTAATGATAACTGTCATTATTAGTTAGGAGTCATTTTATCACAGTTTTCCACCAACAATAAGGTCTTTATGAAAGATGGGAAGAGCACAACATTCAAGATGTGGGGAAAATATTCTATGTAAATTGTCTTTCTAATATGTTAAATCATATAGTTTATGACTTCAGTTTGAATAACGTTGATCTCAGACACGCTTTTTCACTTACAGTTGTGATTATTTCTTGAGAAACCTGCATTCTGTCATTCTGTTTGTGAGTGCCCATTTATGATAGCTTGTTTTATCACGCTTTGGCATGCTTATTATGCTCTGGCTGTTTCAGATCAGAAAATCCTGGCAAATATTAAATATGATTAAGTAATCTAAAGCTTTTCAACTTTCTGCATTAGTAACATTTGAGTTGCTAAAACTTTGAGAACAGAATTGCCTTTTTTAGAATTTTTTCAATCTATTCTGTTTCTTATAACATAGACATTGATGTTCATTGTATCATTTTAAAAATTGTAACATATACCATAACATATACATGCTTATTTCATTCACTCTAACATAATATGATTGTCCCTTTTCTGTAGTTTTCTATACTCTTATTTTAATTATTGATCATTTGTTTCTGATGAACCACAGTATAATTATATAATGTGTACTTACATGTTAGTTACACTTCAAATTCTGCGGACTGACAAGGAGAATGCTTAATGTTTTCTTTCAATACATACACTCTCTTGCTTCTGCAGTTTATTATTTTAAATGTGTGGAGAAGCTCTGTAAATGAGATATCCAGTAAGGGTATAATAGTAGAAGTTTAAAAAAAAACAGTGGGCCATCTACTCACACGACAGTACCACATAGACGTTTGAGTGTTAAAGCTATACCTCTTTCGGATATTAATTCTGCAGTATGTGCGCTGTCAGGATGAGTCATAATTCCTTTAAGGGGGAAAGCAGTGAAAAATCTATTCGGAAACCTACTAGGAACGCTAATTTGCTATTGCCTACTCAGAAAGTTAAAGACAAAAACGCTCTTGTTAGCAGAGGAGTTATCTACCTTTAATACTTCTAATTCAGATAGTTCAGCAGCTATTGAGGAGATAAAATCCCCTATATTGGGGGGGGTTTGACTCTCCTAAAGAATCTGTTGAGTGAATTTCAGATCTCAATTCATAACCAGATTGCGACAGAAATGGCAAATAATGCCAAAGCTATGGTTGCAAAAGTTATAAGGTGTACACGGGTGGAAAAGAGGAATGAAGAAATATGAGAAGAAAATCAGAAACTAAAATCCTGTGGTCAAAATTTAGAAGAGGAGGTGAAACACAAAATAGATTAAATTGGATGATAGCTTTAGAAAGAATAACTTAAGGTTAAGGGGTATCCCTGAAAGTGTGAAGGCTAAGGATCTGCATGATCATATTTCAAAACTATTTAGCTCTATGGGTTTTCTCCCAGGCAGTGAGTATAGTCATATTGAGATGTTATTTATAATTCCATTGCCGCCAAAATTACATGTCCCACGAGACATTATTGTTAAACTCCAAAATTATACATATAAGCAAAAAATATTGTCTGCTAGTAGAGAATTAAATAAACTCCCTCCGCCCTTTGAACAAGTTTCCATTTTTGTGGATCTTGCTAGCAAAGTACTACAAAAAAGGAGAGGTGTTAGAAAGTTCACAAAAATACTTAAAGAAGAAAAGGTCTCTTATAGGTGGGGCTATCGGGCCAAAATTACACTGTTTAAAGATGGCCATAAAATAGTTATCAATTCTGTGAGGGTGGGCAAACAGTTTCTAATAAAATAAAAAATTCAACACTGTTGGGATGATGGAGAACCTCCCACAGAGAGTAATCGGTCCAAATGGTGAAAATCTAGGATTTAGGTGGGGGGCAGGAGGGGTGTCCCTTCCTTTCCCCTTAGAGTAGGGTGGTATTTCAGTAAATATCATAACATAAGATGAAGATCTAGTAAAAGTTCAGGGTCGCTCTGAGGCTCTGGTCAGGTATCCTCTTACTGCCCAGAGCTATAGCTAACAATGCCGTTTTTTTGTATTGTTCGACCGTCTAGAGGATTAGAATGCCTATGAGACGTTTTTCTGTCTGTTGTTTTAGAATGAGTTCAGTTTGAGGAAGAATTGCATACATGGAAAAGGCACATAACGTTTATATCCCCTGGTATTTCCAGGAGGAGTTATGTGAAACAATTAACTGCTGTATTAAGAGTTTTTTTGTGGCCCATATTAAATGGAACAGCCTATTAAAGTAATTACATGAAACGTGAGAGGGTTACATTTCCTGTATAAAAGAGGGATCTTATATATTTTTTGTTCAGAAAGGGAATGCGGATGCTATTTGTGTACAAGAAAAACATTGGCCAGTGAATACAGAGCCTACATTATGAGTAATGTTTATGAGCTATGTGCAGTATCCCAATATAGGAATAAGTTGAGAGGTATGGCTATTCTTATTAAAAAAAGGGAATTTGGTTCAGGAGGATTACACACAAATAGATGAGGAAGGTAGGTTTGCAATTTGGATCGGTACAATTAACAGCGTAATGTACACTATTGCAAATATTTATGCTCCTAATCAAAACCAGAACTGTTTCCTAAAAAGGATGATGAAAATCATAAAAAAAGGGTAATCGTTTAGTCTGCGGATACCTACATATGATACTTGACAGTGATTTGGATCACAAATCTAAGGAGCCAAATGGAGCCTTAAAAGAACTATCTTCGATTTCTCGGTAGGTTTCAGGCCACACTACTTAAATATAATCTGTATGACGCATGGCGCACTCTCCATCCAAAGGAGAGAGACTTTACGTTTCTCTCTAAGCGCCATGGGTCATACACAAGAATTGACTACTGTTTAGTAGATCAAAATTTAATTAGTAAAGTCAATGTGGTAAAGATTGGTTTGATTTCTCGTTCAGAACAAGGTCCAAGAATTATAGAATGGATGTCTCTCTGTTCAGATCAGTTGAAGACAGAGATTATATTGGCAAATCAATTGAAGAATTTGTTGTGTTAAATGAAAAATCTGTCACATTGAAAATAGTTGTTTGGAATTCCTTGAAAGCCTATCTAAGAGGTATTATGTTAGCCTTGAGTGTTGAGAAAAGAAAAAGGTAAGTCTCTTCGAGACTTGTATATTCAACTTAGTAAATGCTCTTTGGCAAACAAATTGGCCCCTGTTAGGGAGAAGATAGGCCAAAAAGAAAGTATGATGTCTTATGCACCCTAACAAAACCTACCACTTCTATTCCAATCCTAATGAAACATTTAGAGGACTTCTGTAAATTATCCAGCCTAAAAGAGGACATAGAAAAAATATTTCCCTCTAGAAAAAGAAATCATACATTTCTTTTGGTCAAATCCCACATTAGATATTTAGTTAATATTACAGCCAAACCAATCTATATAAAGCTAACTATATTCCCCTATATAAGACACTAAAATCTGATATACAGAAATTGTCAAATCTCCCAATCTCCTGGCTAGGTCGAATTAACTCGATAAAGATGAATATTCTCAGTCGTATATAATACTTAGGACAATCCCCTTCACTATAAACTCTAAAGACTTAGATAACTTCCAAATAAACATTATTTAAATTCATATGGAATAATAAATCCCCTAGAGCCAGATCCATTATATATAAGCATAAGTCTAAGGGTGTTCTTTCCTGTCCTAATCTAAAACTATACTATATACTTTTGGTTTACCATTATTTTGCTCCCTCATCCCCTATCCCTAGTAAAAAAATATCTCAAAGTCTTTTACCACACACACTCTCTTTTTTTGGACATGGGCAAATTATCGTTATAAATGTATCCCCAAAATTTCTAATTTAACACCAATCTTTCCTCATCTCTCATTCCCCATGGGACTCAAGCAAAACTTATTTACCTGGTGGAAAAGTAGAACTCTTAATAGATTTGGCTCTTGGATAAAAGATTATGACATTCTATCCTATAACCAGCTGTTTAACCTTCCCATTCAAGAACCTATATATATATACACAATATCTTTCAGTCCTTTCAGATCACTAATTCCAATACATGATCAAATGGGAAAAAGACCTATACCAAACTTGGGGCCAAAACATTTTGCAAGAATCATGGTCCAACCTCTTGAGAGGCTCTTTAAATGATAGTATTTTGGAAATGTCCCTTAAGGTTCTACATAGAACAGATATTAGCATTGCTGCTTTAGGGGATGTCCAGACATTGGCTGAAGTCCAAACACCTTGGAAAGAAATAATAAATCTAGCCTCAAATGTATTCAACTCTATTGATGCTGAAAACTGTCTTCTAGGGATATCATCCCCCAATCTATCAACTCCTCAAAATATTATACTACAATTTATATTTCTTGCCACCAAAAGCCACATAGCTAAACAATGGCGCACAGACATTCTCCAAGCTATTACAAATAAATAACATTACATCTTAATCAATTAAAGAATCACATACATAGTATTACTCTATGACAAAAATCAGCACCTGCTAGGGTCCACCTATTAGATAAGATGGGGGAGTGGCTTGGGGCCCTTTCATCGACCATGGAGGACAAATCAAGAGGTAACCTTTTATTATAGCGTAGAGATCATAAACCTATAGCAAGAAGTTATGGGAAGACACAAGGCAATGTAGAGAGGGAAATATATGTCAGTGGACAGTCGTAGTTTGAAAGTAATGAGGAGATGTGACAAGAAAGTTATGGAGAGAGGTGTATTTGTTCTTGCATTTTGCATCTCCAACAAACATTTTTAATCCTCTGCTCTCTGTTAGTTATGCCTCCAAACATGAAAGTAGGAAGTGAATCTCTTGTTTGGTCATCATACCTATTATATAGCCTTCACCTGGCATATTTAAATCACTCACACGGCATTACCTGGACTGCTGCCTTGTTCTTAAGCCATTGATTCCCCTCATCTGCCATACTTGTCTGCAGCCGTCTCAGCCTTGGAACCATCCTTGGCATATGTCAATGACTTCAATCCCAGCCTCCTACATGTACCACTGTAAGAGTGACTCCACACTCTGTAATCAGCTTTCTTTACTTGCATCATATGCCCTATAAGCATTATTAAGTAATAGGGAGAGGGGATAACAAATATATGAGGAAATATGCTGCAAAAACAATGGGAAAAGGGGACCAGCCAGTGGTGGGAAAAAGAGTTTACAAAATTATAAGGAAAGGTGTCAAAAAATGTTTGAGAAAGGGCATCAGAAAGTGCTGCAGAGAGGAAATCATAACATGTACAGGTAGGAGATCTCAGATGTGAGAGGGGGGAAAATATTTGGTAGGCAACTGGGAAAAGCATTATTCTTTATTGCAAGTGATAAAAGATAGGCATGTAATATTTCAAAATCATTTAATATTAATTTTCTGCTGATCACTTCACCTCCTTTCTATGAGATTTCTGTATTTTGTTAGCTATAGTCTGCTAGCCAGTGGAGACTGTAAACTCACAATTCTCTTTTAGGTTGGGTTAATCTGTCCTGTTGACAAGTAAAATTGCTCCTGGGCAAAGCATCCCAGAATGAAATGTTTGTCAAAGCTTGTTAACATCACAACCATTTCTAATTTAAAATATAAACCTAACCAAGAATTAACAATTATTTTTATTGTAATGCTAAATGAGTTAGATAAGTACAACTTAAGAATTTAAGTGCCAGCTATTTCCAACAAAATAAAAACTTAAATTTCATATTCAACAATTTGAACAGACACATTATAATTGGAGTCAATTTGTTAATCTGCCATTCTCTTCTTTCATTAAAAAATTACACTGCTTGGAGACATAATACATTTGTTTGTTTCAAAAAATTCATCCAAAAAGTGTTTAATAAGATTCCTATGCTTGAAGCAAAATCTAACACTTGTAATGAAATAAGATTGTTTAACTCATTTACATTTCCAGAGCCCATTACATAATTGTTTTCTATGATCTCAACCACTACTTTTTTGTTTTGACTAAAATATTGAAAATGTGTTATGTAGTGTTATACATATACAGCATTAAGCAGTAGTGCAGCTCACACTGTTTGAATATCATGTAAAATTATTGATGTATTTAATGGCTCCAGGTGATCAATATGTCTTTGAAATTATTAGATATAGCTTAGGACTCACCTGGGAGTTGCTGATCATATAGATTATGGTTTGAAGAAAGTACTTTTCAGCCATTCTCTCTATATCCAATTGATCCAGACAACCCAGAGAGAATATAACCGACACTAAAACACAAGATTATTTTGTAGGCCATTGTTAGAATGTTTTATGAAATAAACTGGGTTGTCTAGAACACATAAGATTCCACTTATAATAAGAGGAAATACAAGGTTATCTTGCAATGACTCGGTTTGTGACTATAGTCTAGTGATGCATGAGGTTATGTGTGGGAGTTGGCTGTACTTGTTGTACTTCTAGTCTACTTCCTCAAGCTATACAATGTCCATCCAGATACCATCTTACAATCTTAGTTACATAACAGGTATCTACCACTAGACTATCACAATGAAACATCTTGCAATGCATACAAAAGAAGGGTTGAGGAACATACAGAAAGCCATATTAATTAAGCAATGCACAATCTTCTCAGCAAAAAGCATTTTTATTTACTTTAACCCCTAATTCAGAGATAAATTCATAAATTACAGATTGCAATGACAAATAGTAGATATCAGTCTGTTTGTGGTTGAATCCCTGTCTGAATACAGATTTTATATTAAAACCAACATTAATGACATGCTTGAGACAACAGTTAGATCATCAATTTCATCTACATTCCTGATATCACTTTATACATTGGAGTAATTTAGAGAAGGAGGAAACCTTGTTAGTCTGAGTCCTGATGGTCCATCTCTATCTTGCTTCCATCTGAGGCTCCACGGCCTGCTAGGAGGTGAGTGGGAGGGTGGAATGGAGGACCTCGAAAAATACAAAGGTGAAATTATGTTAATGTGTAAATCTGTCACAGCAATGAGAGTTATATTATTATTTTTACATTATTAATATACATTTTTGTGAACATATTTCTATCGTCCTTAATAAAATTGTAAAGAGTAAAAATAATTAAAACCATTAAAAAAATTAAAATAACAGCATGCCACTAATTCATTCCACTCACAATTTTAATAACATTCAATTGAAATTATATATATTTATAAGTGTACTTTTCATTCCGGCAAAAACTGAGATATTTGCTGTGTCCCTTTAAGTCAAGAGGGTTAAGTGCAAAGTAGATGAACTAAGTGTTTTCATCTGCTGTCACCAATTGTGTTTTTGAGAACAGAAATAATTATCATCTCTTTGATGATAATATTCACAAGAAATTGAGAATTAGTTTGGTTTAACATTCTATATATACTTTTATCCGTACATAAAATTATAACAGCTCCTTAGGTGCTAACACGATCGCAGTCACAGTACAACTTAACAAGGATATAGTTTAACATGTGAAAATGATCAGTTTACATCCATTTCTAATTAACTTGCATTTGTATAAATACAGTTCTGAGGACATTTCTAATTTCCAAGAACAATGAAAATCTTGGAATGCTGATTCAGTTGTTCTAACTCTGCACAATTTAATATTGTTCCATTATGTGCATACATGATTTCATGCAGTCTCGTGAAAGCCAGAGTTTAGAAATAATATGCTGACATTATATTCCTTGGCATAGGTTTGTAACCTATCACTGAACTTGGACAAGATCATGTCAATTGAAAATACCAAATGTTTCTCCATTATGCAATTAACATAAACACATGATTCTCTGTTTTAGGTTTAATATGAAATGCAATCAGTTTAAAGCAAATGTTAGTTTCAAGTCAAAGCTTCCATATGAAATAATTGCTGTCAGTTTTTTAATTTAGTATTATTATTAGTGTAGGAAATTTAACATTACAGTATATCCAACACGTGAAACCTTTCTAGGTGGGTGAAGACAGCAATGGTCATGTGAAGGGGTCATGCTGAGAAAAAGGGAATCTGCTATGTGCTAGTAATAGTAATAGTAATGAGAGGGTGCATACAATTGCCTAAATACTTATCTTAAAACTGGCACTTGTCTCAGGTACAGGCAGTTCTTGTGTACTGTCATTTGTGTTTTAATATTGCGAACATGAAGGAGAAGGCGGGGCAGAAAAATCATACATGTCAATTCTACAGATTGCACAATGTTGCATAAAATGTTATCTATAGAGAGGTACTTATGGGCACTGTTAAATTGGTATTGGATGGTGCCTTTTGGGTTTTAGCCCGGGAATCAGATTTCTTATAAATCTCCCTGAGGGTGAGAATGATAACTAGGCACATGACTGTTGGACAGTCATGAAGAACAATAAATAATTCCAAACAGAATCCCACAATGTAATGCCACTATTTGTATGATATGCTATTGTGATTGCAATATATATAATGTAAGAAAACCATATCCAGACCATAATGCTGCCACCACCAGCTTGTGTTCTTCCAACAATGATTGCAACATCTGTCCAGTAGAGCAGAAAACATGACTCATTAGTGAAGGCAAACATTTGCCAATAGAAGGAGGTCCAAGTTTGGTAATGTTGTGCAAATTGAAGCCATTTCTGACAATGAATCATCGTTAGCATGGGTATAGTGACCAGCCATTTGCTTCTGAGCCCCATATGCGAAACGGTTGGCTGTACTGTTGTTTTAGACACACCGGTTCATTTGGATGGTGAGTTGCTCAACTGTAGCGTGTCGGTTGGCCATCACACACATTCTCCACCGACATTAATTTCTGAAATCAATGGCATGTGGTGCACCACAGTTTCGATGACGATTATTTGCAGAGGTGCAGTTTGTCCAGTCACAGTACACTGTACCACAGCAGCATGCGAACAGTCCACAATATGCGCTGTTTTAGAAATACTGCCACCCTTGGCCCGAAAGCCAATGGCCATCTCCTTTTTAAAGTCAAATATATTGCACGTTTTACTAATGACAACAATGGTTGATGTGTTTGTACAATGCCAACATGTCACCTTATATACTCACCAAGCTAGCCCACGACCCATGACTATTTCATTGACTACGAGCTGCTGATGTCAAATAATGAATTTTTTATCGAGCATTGCTAACTATTTGTTTTACACAGCACTGTTGTACTGGTCAATGTGGATTATTTGAGCCTGTATTATGAGGGGAATTTTCTGGGGGCAGTGTCAGTTCAGTACCTCGTGCTCAAGCATGAGGTGTCTGTATGTCACCATCTCCCTGGTCTGCACCTCCACATCATGTTCGCTGCAGCAACAAGCTTCTCTGTCTCTGTACTCTGACTAACTGGCAGCTCTGCCACTTATTTTTTCATGCTTTTATTATTCCACTTGTTTAATTTAAAATAAATGTACTCACTTTTTGTTTTTTCTGGACCCACGTGTACCTTGTACACACACTTATATATTCAAACATGTTAGTGCAAAGCGTTGAAAGCTTAATGGTTGTGAAAGATCCTCACCAATGTGCAAGTATTGGGGAATAAGAAAGTTTTGCCTAATTTTAGTAAATAATTTTAAGAAAGTTTTTCCTAATTTTAGTATAACATTTGTTTAATTTTGTTTTCTTCTGGATCCACCTGTACCTTGTACACACACACATATACAAACATGTGTGTGCAAAGCATTGAAAGCTGAGTGGTTGTGAAATATATTCACCAATGTGTAAGTTTTGGGAGATTAAGTTTTTCCTAATTTTTGTAAATCATTTTAGAAAAGTTTTCACCTAGTTTTATTGAATAACATTAGTTTAGTTTTTCAAAACAGTGACATTCCCAGTACAGTGTTCATGTTGTTGTTAGGCAGAGTAGTGTAGAGAAAGTGTTGCTTGTAAACTGGATTTAGCAAAGCCCTTCACGTCTAAGTGTGCCTTTGAGTGCTAGGCTAGCAGTGACTTTATTTTGAAGTCAACACTGGTGTTTCCACCCAGAAGAAGGGTCTTTCGTTGCTTTGAAGACCTGTGTTTTTTTCTGCTCTCTTCTACATCCATGAAATGTATGTGCGACTTGTCATCCACTTCTGGTGGATAGTTGCCTCTTTTCACAATGTCTTTCAAAGTACTGTAGCTGGAAAGCAGCTTCAGTGTCATTGATTAATGCTTCTCTGGGGATCTCTATGTTGTAGAGGTTTTTTCTCTTTTTGAAGTGGTCAAACCAACCTCTACTGGCTGAGAAGCTCTCCATCAAATCTGGTGTTTAGGTCTGGATCTCTCCTTCTCCATTATGGCTGAGAGGCATGGTAAGCTCCAGTTTATCATCTATCCAGCACACCCTCTTTTCCATCTCCAGGGAGTAGAATCTGGAGGGGTTAATAGTATTTGCAGAAGATGCAGTGCCGGTTCACTTAAGACTTTATTTTCTATTTGGCCTTGAGGAGGCTGCGGGTTGTGGAGGTTGGCCACTTGCTGCTCCCCTTACTCCAGGCGGTCCAGCACCTTCATTTTGCTCTGACGCTTCAACTTCTTTGCGCTCAGTCATGATCTGTAAAACAGTACAAAAAAGTAAAATTAATTCAGATTGTATTAGATGACTAACAACCACATTATGAGAAACAAGGGAACAATGAAAATATTTTCTACCTTCCTCCTGAATGTTGTAGATAGGATTTGGGGGTCTCTGGTGGCAATATCTCTTCCCAACTCCAAAGTTTTCTCTCTTACAAAAAATAAACTAAATGTAGATTTTATTAGACAATTAGACACTTAACAACTACAGTATGTTATGCGAAAGAAGGGAACAATTAAAATATGATGTACCTGGCCACTGAATGTTGTAGGTAGGATTTGGGGGTCTTCTGTAGTTTTCTATGTTTTCAGTCTTTTTCTGACTCTGCTCTGCTGATGCATTTAACACTCTCATGCTGTTTGGAGCATTAAATGGGTCCTGCAAAGAAAAAAAACAGCATTATCACGAAGCAGAGTGTTAAACAGGGATCTGCAGCAAAAAACATCTCTAAAGCAGGGAATTACAGGAAAACAGCGCTATAGCAAATTAGTGCTAAAAGGGGTAGCGTTAAGCAGAGTATAATTGTATTCCATTTTCCCTGCCTAAATGTTACAATCCTGTTAGCCAGCAACATCTGTATTAGATAACATTTTTACAACATAAGATTATAGACCTAGCAATACTAGACACAACTTGAGGCAGATAACCCTGAATAACCATGACTAAAACTAAAACTACATTATAAATTTTAAATGTTAGACTTTACCCGTAGATCTGCATATAAACATCTCTACACATAGCTGATTAGCAACATCTCATCTTTTCAACACTACCAGTGCCAGAAAATAAGAGATAAACACAAAGCAAAGCATTGCCACCTACTTACAATGACCATACAAACATCAGACACCTTGGCTGAGAACAATTCTCGTACGGAAAATAGACAGCTGCAAAGCCTATCACTCCACCTACAAGTGTATACAGCTCAAATATGCTTAATGTTTTATATGTTTTATATTGCTGTTGGTAGCTACCCAATGTGTACTAGCTTGCTATTGTTGTAAAGAGTCTTCAATTATTCTCCCAATATTAATTTTAAATAAAAACATATAAAAATAATTAATCTCCCTTTGATATTTGTCCTGAACTTGGAAAGTTGTGGAGATTTATAGTGCTAGTTTTGCTGCATCCGTTAGAGAACATTATAAAGATTATAAGTGGTGTTCCATAATTAAAGCCAGATGGGAATCATCCGTACTATTCTACATCGTCATACACAGTACCGAAAATCAAGCAAATAAACTTTTTGATTTGTAAAATTGTTCCATATTTAATTGTTTTAGAGCTTTCATATAGCCTAGTTATTCCTTCAACTGCCTTTCTGCAGAGTATGTGAGTCCAAGTTCTACAAGTACCAAAAATCACAACGACCCCACAAACACTAATAAATGTCTCAGTGCAGCAACCAGAAAAGTAAGCTTATTCCTATGGATTTTTTGATATTCTGATGTCAGAGAGAAAAAAAGGTGAATTTATTATTGCAGTAAAGGCAAATATGAGCTGGTAAATTTTTGGACCTGACAGATTGTGCCTGGTGCAGGGTCAAATTTAATCAAACATTTAAGTGCCATAAAATCCACAAAGACAGTGAGCCTCATTCAATTTGGAAGCCGCAGCTCGATTGGAGTAGGATGTATGTCTGCAGGCTTGCTGCGAGCCCGCAGCGGCCGCAACTTATGGTGCTATTCAATTGGCCGGGCCCGCAAGTGCACATTGCAACCCATGCTATCAAAAGTAGCATTTGCAGGCTTGAACATGATCACTGACGCAAGGCAGTAACTCCCAGTTACAAACAGCCAATGGAATTTGGGTCCAGCCCGTGACTCGTAGTTCAAGCCCGTAGGACTTTAAAATCCAACCTCCATTTTTTCATTGAAGTCCATTGAAGTCCTTGAATTTTGAGTTACGATTGGACTAACATTACAGATATAATGCAATATTAATAAAGCTGTAAATATGATATTCTATTACATGCAATTTCCATTATATGTATTAACACATTGATCGCCGATATGGATCGATATAACTCGGAAATTGAACATGAAATAAAGTATTTTGTTGGGCCGATTTGCGAGCTTGAGAATGGTGTGCTATTAATTCTAAGACCTAACATCACTTTCCCTTTTAATAAAAGTACATAAGAGTGTTTATATATATATATATATATATATATATATATATATATATATATATATGCAATTACAGTGCTCTGTACATGTCATTAAACCCTTATAGGTATATATGTTGAGAACATTTTTTTTAAAATGATTACAATTACGGGCTAGGATAAATGCATGGTTTTTTTTTAACTATAAAATATAATGATATCAGACTTTCATGGACTGCCACCATTTGGACTGTCAATGGATGTATGAAAATAAGTAATGTTGGTCTGTGTCCACCAGGTGGCACATGGAATTTAATTTTCTACTTGTAACCTGTCATCTAAAGGGCTACAGGTGCATTTGACAGTGTAGTTGGTTATCAGTTTTATTCTGTTATTCTAATTATCCTGTATTATATGAGTAATGTTACTTTTCTAAACGAACACACTGTGGGTGGACATGAAATGTAAAAGGTATACATGAAAATAATGATTTAGCAAGTGTAGGATATTTAGAATGAAAGGCAATGCCCTGTGCTAAGTAGTGGACCTTTAACTTGAGGATGATCTATTGAACCAGAGAACAGATTAATCTAATGACTCAAATTTAAAAAAATAACTTAGCTCTCCCCCACGCCCGCCCCTACCACCCCCACCCCCACCCGCAGATTTCTAATAAATACACCCAGCAAATAACTGTAGAGCGAAAGTCTAGAGGATATTGAAGGGACCTTGTTTTAAATGACCACTGTGGTTAAAATCTTATATGATCTATATCGTCATAATACTGTGCAAAATGTTGTTAGAAAGTTTAAGAAATAAACACAATGTTTACATTGTTTGCCATTATAAGCAGTTATTCTCCACTGTAGGCTTCCATTTTATGCGCTAAGCCTGCTTCTTGCAGCTTCGGTCTCAACAATGTGTCTATTAAACTTTCCATTACAGCTAAGAAGAGCACTGGCAGATGTATCTATCACTCTCCCATTATGCATATACAAACCTCAGGAAGTAACTCACTGGAGACCACAATGGTAGATTCCACAGCAGTATAATTGTATATAAAATTAATACATAAGAGGCTGTGTTTTTTTCAATTCTAAAAACATGTTATTTTACTTGTAGTCATTCAAAAGGGGCTGTTTTACATTCTTTACCATAGTAGTCCTTTAAGGCTTTAAACATCATAAGAAAATACTTATCAAGCAGTAGTCACATCTTATGTAAAACATTGAGTCTGAACATTAATTAATGGAAGAGTTAGCAAACTTTGGGTTTAAAGCCATATATGGCTCACTGAGCAAATCAGTTTAGATCTGTGAATTCAAAGCTTGCTGAATGAATATATATATATATATATATATATAAAATTATGAAGAGTGAGGTAGCCGTGAATGTCCAGTAATCCAGTTGAATAATCAGAGTATTGCAGTAAATAGTAATACCTTTTTATATTGGACAAACATATTCATAATAAAGAGACGAGCTTTGAGACATAATGCCTCTCTTTATCAAGTCAAAAAGCAATACTGATACAAATATAAACAAAAACAGTAAACAGAAAGAGATGAGAAAATAAAATGCAGTCATTGGCCAGAGTTAAGTGAGAAATAGACCAGCATTGTGAATAATGTCTTGATAAGTCAGTAAGTAAATCTATAGATTGTAGATAAGAACAGCAGAGTAAAATAAAGAGCAATACATTTCAGCTTAGCATGTAGCTTTTAAAAACAGTAATAGAAGGGGGGATGTATGTGGAATGTGTTAGCTATAAGACATTAAGATAGTGGGCCAGAAAGCCTAAATCGATGTTAATGCCCAAATCCTTTGTATTAAAATGTTTTATCATTTTTCATTCAAAAGTTTTCCACTGTTGGATAGTTCTGAAATTCCCTCTGAATACTTTTATTTTGAGTTTCTGGATGGAGTGATTCTCCTGGGTGAAATGGTGTCCAACTGGAGTACAATAACTGTCTTTATGGTGCTTTTTGATGGAGCTTCGGTGGAGGTTCACTCGCATGTGCAGTTTCTCGCTGGTTTCCCCAATGTAGCACCCCCTTTCACATAAAGTACATTGTACTGTACATGAATATGAGCCTTTGTACATGAATATGAGCCTTTGATGTTGTAGGTCTTGTTGTTGTACGTGGCTGTGTCCTCTTTGCAGATGTGTTGGCATAGTTTGCAGCGACTTTTATTGCAGGGTTTGGTGCCATTTTCTCTGGCAGCACAACCAGGCAACCCAGGGAGACCTATTGTTACACACTAACATAGCAGTTATCTGGCTTGGTTGAAAACATCCTTAAGCCACTAGTTAAAAACACTGACAGCTATATACTGGACACCACTGACTTTCTTAACAAACTCAGTCAGATTTTTCTTATCTACAAAGAAGTACCAAAACATTTTTTTTAATGTTTTAATTTTTTTAACAATGTACTATTAAACCATATCAAACTTTGTAATTCTCATGTTTGGAATACTAATCTAACAATCCATCAAATTTCACTGAATACGAATTGTAAACCATTACATGAAGTTTTCTAATATTCAACTCATATTGTAAACAGTGTGTAACGTTTTTTTTTTTTAACAATACAAACATGAAATTGTTGAACTTTTTGTAAATGAGTCTCTTCAACCATGACAGAATGCTTTTTAACATACAAACTTTAATTTAAACTCCTGTTAAAACACATAGGTATTGAATCCAGAGGAAGGCAAACAGTAACAAAAACCATTGCAATTGTCCCAAAAGGGGGAAAAAAGAATTCCTTCCTGACCCCATTAAATGGGGATCGGATTACTACCTGGATGAATACTTTCTATTTAATTATACATTGAATTTTAACAAATGTTTTTGCTGCAAATGACATAAATCTTTTTTTAGCATTTGCTAACTTTTTAACATACAATGCAACAATGCAAACATTAACATAAGATAATAACATATAACCTTAATTTATTTTAAACTATATTGAGCTTGAATATTGAATCAAGAGGAAGGCACATTTCAATAAATGTAATTTCACCTTTGTAAATTTGTTGAAAGTGTTGTCCAAAAATAATTCCTTCCTGACTCCATTAACTGGATCAATAATCTATATATCATGCACCATTTTAATTTTTCAAGAAATGATGATGCTGCTACTAACATTAAACCTTAATTACAAAGAATGCATCAACTTATCAGTCCTTTTAAAACATATTTTTAAGCTTACAAACCTGAAAGAAACATATTCAATTTTAAACAATTTCTAAAATGCAAACTTACTGTTTTGTGGAGCCAATCATGTCTAAACTGACTTCCAAGACATTCCAATTTTTTTTTCCCCTTGAAACTGTTTTCCATTCAAAGAGCACAGCAGCCTTTTATTTCTGTATATGTTATGTAAGTCCCTTCTTTTTTTTCTTTTTTTTCCTTTCTTCCTTTTTTGTTGGTTATTACTGTATTTTTCTGAAATTGTTGACATATTTTTGTAATGGAAATAGTGTTCCACTAAGAAGAGGCCAATTGAACTTCAATTTCTTCCTTCAAATGAAACCACTATTATCTGTGATTACAAAACCTAGTAGTACAAAATATTTTTTGTAAAAATACGGCCATCGTGTAGTAGATCACCCTGACTTCGGTTGTCTTCAACTGAAACGTTAATCGCATCTGGATTTGTGCACCTTGAAAAAGTAACATAGAGTTTTCCATGTACAAAAACAGGTTCTTTTAAAAAAAATACCCACAGACTTAAAAGTTTGTCCTTGTGATTTATTAATGGTCATGGCAAATGCCATGATAACTGGAAATTGTCTCTTTTGAAGGACAAAAGGCAAACCACTCTCACTTGTAGCTAAATCAATTCTTGGTATAAAAACTAGTTCACCTTTATAGGTCCCAGTCATAATTTCTGCATGTATAAAATGATCTTTTAACTCGTGCACAATTAATCTGGTCCCATTACAAAGTCCTTTTTTTTAAATTAATCTTTCTCAATAGCATGACAATTGCCTCTTTTTTCAATTACAAAACATGTGGTGGCATTCCAGATGGGGTTAAATAATTAATATATTCAATACTAAAATTCAAATCATCAGCCATATATGAATCTGCACTGTAATAATTATTTTGGGGTGCGTTGATGAATTTAAAAATGTTGTTATTTAGATTAAAGGCATTTATATTTTTTATGATAATATCACTTTGTTTGCAAAGTCTGAGTAATTGTCGTTATTCAGAGTGTTTAAAAAGATTGCTGATATGAGTGATTCCTTGCACACCATTGTTGATGGAATTTCAATGGTATCATTGGGTAAATCGTGTTTCCTTCTCCAATTTGAATGAGCCAATCATTGAATTCATTTTGGCCTTCGGATCTCATATTTAATTCTAATTTGAGATGTGTAAATATTTTCCACAGTGTACTTGTCTTTATATATGTTTCAATGATATCAGTTCTATTTCCATGTGGCACAACAGGTAATGTTTGCCTAAAATCTCCTCCTAAAAGCATCAACTTTCCACCAAATGGCAAATTATTATCCATCACTTCTTTAAAGAATCTATCAATACATTGCAAAGCATGACATGACATCATTATTGCCTCGTCTATGATAATTAATTTACTTTGTTTAAATTTTTTTGCTTGTAAAGAATTCAGGCGAATATCTGACACTGATGTTTCCAAAATGGGAACTGGCAGCATAAATCCATGCACAGTTCTACCACCGTCTAACAAAAGTGCTGCAATTCCAGTTGTTACAAATGGCATTGCTATCCGACCATGCACTTGAATGTAACTCATCAAACAATTGTACAGATACGTTTTTCCTGATCCACCAGAGCCGTCTAGATAGAAATACTGGTCTTTGACCATTTCATCATCTGTAGCATTTGTGATGGCATTAAATGCTTTTAACTGCAAAGTATTTAAAGTTGCCAATTTTTCTTCAGTTTTTTGTTTTTGTAGCTCAGTGTCATAATCATCAAAGTTGATGTCATCTAAAAGTCCTGGATCAGGCAAATTAAAACTTGCACAAGTTAATCCATGAGCAAACAATATTTCTTGAATTTCCATTAAAGTTTTTAACAGTGCTATTGGATCATTGTAACGTTTCAAGAAGTCTTCAGACATATTTAATTGAAATGTTTCCCACAAAGTAAATGCATCAGGTATAATGCAAAAGATGCAAATGAACGCAAAATGTTCTCTCATTTGCTTTGTCATTTGACATAGTGCTGCTTCTTCCAGACACCTCTGCCATTCTGTATTATCAGCTATGAAGTTTTGATGTCTTGCAGCTAATAGGAAAGTATCATAAACTATGTCATTCACTGTGCGTAAATGTTCAAAACTTTGTGCACCGGGAACATGTAAAAGAAGTAATCTTAAATTTAAACGTTCAATGTCCCTTGGACTGACGGTATAAAGTTGTGGTATAATTTTATGTGTATCTCTTCTTTGTTGTCGCCATAGACCGTTTACAAATACATAGTGATATGGAATTTAAATGTATAACAATTGTCTGGCCTGCGTATCCTGGCAGTTTAATTTAAACCATGCAGTAAGTGTTGTATCTCAGTGTTCACTTTGAGCTAAGGCAGTTCTTTCATTGCCTGCAGTAAAGCAAACAAACTGACTTTGTGGCAAATATACAGCTAAACAATAGACAGCATGTGACCGATCATGCATCTCAAATTTCAGAAGTCGCCACATTGCTTTAGGAGCACTGACAGTGAGAAACTAAATCATTTGAACGTTCGTCTTGTAAAATTGGATTTCCTTTTCGTTGCAGCACCTTGCACAACAAAAGTTGCTGCATCATATCCTTTGTATATATATTTATACACATATTTGATTGATTTAATAGAAGTGCAAGCTTCCACATGTATGTGTGCATTGTACTTCATGAGCAAATGTGGATTGTATGGAACGACAAATCTATTATCAACCTTTTTGTCCACGGATAATAGCTGTTTGTCCTTGTCTTCTTTTATACAAAGGGTATCCATCACAATTAGCATAAGTTTGCATTTGAAATTGTTTAGGAAATTCTTTAGTACATTTTTTATTTTCCATACATAGTGAATTAGGATTCATATCTCCACATGGCCCATGAATCACTCTGTGTGTAACAATCTCCAAAAGTTTAGAATATTTTTGGCAATTCAGCAGTAATGACTGAATCCACTCTATCTGCAGTATTCAACTTATCTTTTTCCTGCAGGATTAAAAGTATGTGAGCATGTGGCAGTCCTCTTTTTTGAAATTCAATGGTCACTTCAAACATTGAACAACAGTCTTTCAGTAAGCCATGACTCGCAGGTCAGGTATTAACCTTCTACATTCATTATTATAAACATATGTAGTCTGACTCAGCAATCAACGTGACATCTCCCCTTTCATTTTCCGTTTTCTGGTATTAAAACAATAACCCTTTTTGGGTATATTTTTTCCCTTATAACTTTTCGCATATTGACTCAGTAATCCATAGCTCGCAGGCTAGGCTTAATGGGGCCTATCACATTTAGCGGAATGAACCTTAGTCCCCTTATGCCCCTTATAGTGTTTTTTCTAATCACCTTGCCTGTGAGAGTCTGTTGAGTAATAAACTTGTATAATTCCTACCCACAACTTCTAAACTTACAATAAGTGATATCTTAAAACGATCAATCTCTTATGGGGACGTTTGTCCTTATTTATACTCATACTCGGGTTTAAGCCTGATTTTCTAAACCTATGGCCCCCCTTTCCTTCTTTCCCCTAAAAATATTCCTCTTAGGTACAAGGTATCTGTTCTTGATCCCATTAACATAACTTAACATATCTATCCCCCGTATCCTTTAGTCATTCTTTAACAACTAATATTGAACATAACTCAAAACCGATTTGTCACCTGTATTTTCTCATACAATAAGAAAGCATCATAATTCTTATTTTTTACCTCGTAGTTTCTGTACTTCATGGCTCCTCGCCGGTCTCTCCGGCGCCTCTCACGCTTCCTCCTCCTCCTATTCTTTTTTTTTTTTGTCACCTTTCCCACCTTTGATCCCCCTTGCTCAGCTCATATATGCTAACCATGGCTCCCATATGTCTCTGTATTTCTGGACCGAATCTGCTAGAATATGTGTCAAGTGCTCGTTTACTGCTAGGTAGTTTATTTTGTTTTTTATTGCCTGAAGTTCCAGCGTGTCCGTTTTCCATTGTTTAGCGATGTGTGACTTGGTAGCCATGTACATGAATTGGAGTAGCCTATTTTGTGTTGGGGAGAGCCGTGGGTCTGTGATTCCCAGTAGACACAATTCTATCGTGCCCCCTCCCGGCGTTCTAAGTATGTCAGCTGCAAGATCTGTCACAGCTGTCCATATCTGTGCTGCCTTAGGGCATTCCCACCACATGTGTATGAAGGAGCCAGGAGTCTGGCAGCCTCTTGTACAATATATCCCCCCTGATTTGTTCCACTTTGCCATTCTTACAGGGGTTAGGTACGTTCTGTGGAGAACCTTAATGGCAATTTCTAGGAGTATGTGGTTTAGCGAACCTTTATAAATACTTTTCCAGGCCTTTTCCCATTTCTCTGTTTCCCAGTGTTCTCCTATGTCCATCTGCCAGTCCTCTATGTATTTATCCCTTACCCCTTCTGTAGGTGTATTGTAAATCTCGTAAATACCCCCTATGATTCCCTTAGTCAGGGGAACTTTTTGACAAATTCCCGAAAGCCATGTTTTTTTAGGAGAACCTTGCATTCTTCCTATACTGTTTACCAAATGTCTGATTTTGCAGAAGTTAAAATGTTGATTGATGGGGATATCGTGGTGATCTCTCAAGTATTTGTAAGTTATTGGTTTTTCTGTTCCTAGCCAAGCTCCTAGCCTATCCAACCCCCTAGATTTCCACCACCATTTTGCCTCTGCGCTCATCCCTGCCGGTGACTGTGGGTGACCAAAAACCGAGATCATCGGAGAAGGATGTCTAAAGAGGTTTGTGTGCTCTAGGGCCCATTTCCATCCTTGTAACGTATTGGCAATTACCGGGTGTTTGATCTTTCCCACACTCTCCGGCACCTTGTCTAGCCAGACCAGGGTGTCCCAGGTATAAGGGTTTAGCCACTAGTCTTCTAAGGTTTTCCATAACGGTTGGTGAACCCCCGAATGAATTGAATGAAGGGAATAAACCATAGTTGCGCAGCTCTATAGTATTTCTTTAGGTCTGGAAATGATAGTCCACCCTTTTCTTTGTGCCTGTACATTATCTCCTTTTTAATTATGGGGGGTTTGCCCTTCCATGTAAATTGGGACACCTTCCTCTGAAATCCTTTCAAGTCTACTTGATTGATGGGGATTGGCAGGGTCCTAAACAGATACAATAGCTTCGGTAGAATCGTCATTTTAAAGGAGTTAATCCTTCCCAGCCACGAAATAGGATAGCTAGACCATTTTTGCATATCTTCATTAAGTCTTTTATAAAGCGGGGGGTAATTAGACCTGTACAAGGTTTCTGTATGCGGCGTGATTTTTATCCCTAGATAATGAATGTATTCCTTGGCCCATTGAAATTTGAACTTATCTGATATTAATTCTTTTGTGTTTGAGTCCAGATTTATAGCTATTGCTTCTGTTTTCTCAACGTTAATGAGAAGCCCTGATTTTAAACCAAACTCTGAGAGGGTGTCCGTTGTAATAGAATGCACAGGCTCTGTTATTGTGCATAACATATCGTCTGCAAACAGTTTAATTTTAAAGTGTTGTTGCCCTATTACCAGACCCCTGATCCCTGAGTTCATCCTGATTGCCTGTGCTAATGGTTCTATTGCGATGGCAAAGAGTAAGGGGGACAGGGGGAACCCCTGTCTAGTACCCCTTCCTATTTTGATGGCCTGATTCAGTGTGCCCGGGAGTTTCAGATGAGCTTCCGGATTTCTGTAATATGTATCAATTAAATTTAGGAATCCTCCTTTAAAACCAAATTTCTTTAAGACCTCCCGAAGGTAGGGCCACTCTAGAGAATCAAAGGCCTTCTCGATGTCTAACGCCAGGAGGCATGCCGGGGTCTTGTTATTTTTGGCATGGTGTATTAAATTAATTACTTTTCTAATGTTATCTCTTGCTTGTCTATGGGGGATAAACCCTACCTGGTCCTTGTGGATAATTCGTGGAAGAAATTTTTAGACTCTGTCTGCCATAATCTTAGCCAGAAGTTTAATATCCTCGTTCAACAGTGAAATGGGCCTGTAGTTCTTGACCTCTGTGTTGTCCTTCCCTTCCTTAGGAAAAATAGTTAATTCTGCTAGATTCATTTCCGGGGGGACTGGCTGCCCTTCTAGGATATGGATATACAACTTGGTTAATCTGGGAGCTAACTGATCTTTGAAGATCTTATAATACATATTAGTGAACACATCTGGGCCCGGGGCCTTACCACTTTTCAATGCCTGGATTCCCTTCCTAACTTCTTCGTGTGAAATCTTGGTATTTAGCGCTTCTACCTCAGATTCGTCCAATCTTGGTAAATTATACCTGTCTAGCCATGATCTAATGCTACCTTCTGTTTCCTTCCTGCCGCCGAGTAAAGGTTCTGATAGAAGTGAAAAAACATTTCCTGTATCCTAGTGGGATTAGCCGTTCTTATATTATCCCTTATTTTTTTACAGTGAATTCTGGATTGCATTTGTTTTGATCTCAACTTTCTCGCTAACATCCTATCAGGTTTATTTGCTTGGAGGAAGAATTTATGATGGGTTCTCCTGAGAATTTTTTCCGCCCTTTCTGAGTAAATCTTATCCAATTCTACTCTCACTCTTTCAATTTCCCGCCTAGTCTGCTTTTTTGGGTTTTGCTGGTTTCTCTTTTCTAGGGTGCATAGCTCTTCTATAAGTTTTTTTTCTAGAGCTTTCTGTTCCTTCCTAAACTTGGCCGCTTCCTTTATACACATGCCCCTGATGTATGCCTTATGCGCAGCCCAGACCCAGCCAATCCCCATCTCCGGCGATTCATTTAACTCAAATAAAAATTCTAGTTATTGGGCTGTTCTGTCCTTTACTAACGGGATCGTCATTACTCTTTCATTCAGTCTCCATTTGTAAGGAGGTTTAGTTGTGGGACCCAAATTTATGGTCGCTTTAACCAGGCTATGATCTGACCATGCACAGGGCACTATTTCCACTCCCCTAGCATCCTTTAAAAGTACTGAGTCCGTTAGTATGTAGTCTATTCTTGAGTATACTTTGTGGGGATATGAGTAGAAAGTGAATTTTCTAGTCCCTAGTTGACTTTCCCTCCACAGATCCACTACTCCTAGTTCCCCTAGCAGCAGGTGTATTATTTTCAGTTTTTTAGAGAATTTGTCTCCTAAGTCTTTACCTGTTCTATCGTTCTTTACGTCTAACGTCAGATTGAAGTCTCCCCCTAGGATGATCTTGCCTTCCCTCACTTTTGCTAGATGTCTCAATGCTCTGATTAGATGATTGTGTGGAGATTTAGTGGGGGCATATATGGCAGCTAAGGTCTAGGACGGTCCCTGTCAGAAACAGGTAGTATCCCTGCTTATCTACTATTTTTTTTCTAATATGAATGGGACATTTTTGTGTAACAAAATCGCTACCCCTTCCTTTTTGGAGTTACTACATGTGGTGTGGAATATGGGGAAGTTCTTGTCCATAAAGGACGGAACCTGGCGGCGTTTAAAATGCGTTTCTTGGATAAATATTACCACCGGGTTATGGTCTTTGTACGACTGGAACGCTTTGCTTCTTTTGGAGGGGGTGTTAAAGCCTCTAACATGATGTGTGATGCAAACGTATTCTGACTCAACCATAGGTATTGTATTCGTGTGTTGCTATTGGCCGTAGAGACTCACCACTTGTAGAGTCAGAGGATTTGGATTCCGCGGTCGAGGTCCATGAGAGCCAGCGAGTTGCCAGAGCATCCGTTTCTTTACCAACCTGGGCATGAGAAATACAGCCGAATAACATTAATAACAAAACTTGAGAAACTAAACCTTTTTGGGCCTTGCCCCCCCCCCCTCCCCCCTCCTCCCATAACTAACCATCTTGCACCTTGCGTGCCTATGGAATGGAGTTCCCTTAACCCACTAAAGACCCCTAGTGTGAGGAACTTCCTGATAGTAGACAACTACGCTACTATTGTCCACTAAATAACTTCCCCTAAAAAACTTGGGCGGCTAACACGCATAATAAGCTTCAGTTTAGATTATCCTAACTTTGTACCTAGTTCCTGATATGCTTTGTTACATAGCAGTACCCCAGCTTCTACCTGACCAATACTCTGACTCATCCTAAACAATAAAGTGAGATCCTATGTTATTGACCATATGAACGGCCCTTAGTCCTTGCTACTACTACATAGATTATCAGTCCCTTATTACATTACGTGGTGGCTCCACTTCCTCAGCCCCACTGCTTTGATCTCGTTGTTCCTTTCTGTTGCTGTTTCTTTGTTTTTTCTTGGCGGAGGCTTCAGACCATTCTCTGGATGGCCTCTCCCTGGGTTTGGGTAGCTGACCCGTCAGGTTAGTACCTTCTGGTACCAGCTGTAGATGCAACAGTTTTTTTTGGAGGCTTGCCAGGGAGTATGCTCTATGTGATTGCTCCCTCCAATTGAATTGTATGCTAAATGGAAATCCCCATCAATATTGGATTAAGATTTCCAGAGCCAGTTTCATCTCTCTCCTTTTCGCTAGGGTTGCTGGAGAAGATCTGCAAACAGTTGTAAAGAAGAACCGTCCGGCCCGCTATCTTGGGCATCCTTCTTGCCCTAGCCATTAATAAGTCTCTGGAACTTTGTCTCACAAAGCGCACAACAATGTCTTTTGGTTTTTTGGGTTGCTCGGGCCTCCCAGCGCCCTATGGGCCCTTTCCATCAGCAGTTCCTCCTTTTGATGGCCGGGAATGATGGTAAAGAATACCGCTTCAAGATATGCCATGATGTCTCCCACTTTTGTAGGGACGCCTCTCAGGCGGACGTTGTGTCGTCGAGATCTGTTCTCTAGATCCTCTATCTTGTTTTCCAGAGCCTCTATGCGGGATGTATTGGCACTTATCTCCAGCTTGTCTTCCTCCTGAGTGGATATGATTTGGTCGGTTGTTTTTTCCAGCTCATGGGTTCTCTGTCCTACCGCACAGATCTCGTCCCTCACCTCTTTTAGAGCCAATGCCAGCTGGGTTCTTAGCAACACTTCGAATTTGGCCATTGACGACACCGAGAAGTCCACATCTGTGATTGTATTGGGCCGATCTCCCTCTGCTTCCGACATCTCCGACCTTTCTGGGGAGCTCTCCCCTGCTTTGTTTTTCTGTGTGGCTGCTACTGGGAAATGATTGGGTATGCCCCTGGAGGTTATGCTTTTCTTCCCTTTCTTCATCATCGGTCTTGCCTCTGCTCCAGGCCCGCAGGTATCCGGGGGTCTGTCTTGGTTATAATGGATCTCCCTGGTGTTGGCTATTTTAACTTGAGTGGGTTGCTATTATACCCCCCTTGGCATGGGTTTGGTGGCTATTGTGTGCAGTGAGGCTGCTTAGGCTGGGGTGCTGAGGTATTCCTTGTCGTTCATGAAAAGATTCTCATTATTTTGGCTTACTCTGCTTGTCGCTTCCCCATTGCCTCTAGCTCCAGGATCCCTTCAGCACATACCTACTATGTGTAGTGTGGGTGCCCATTTTCTTCGACTCTCCCCTGCTAGTCGTCTTAATTTTACCAACCACTAGGTGTAGCTGTCCCTTCAGATTTGCCCGAAAGCCTTGCGTTATGACAACCTTTCGCCAATAGCCAATATATAATGTATAACTGATGCCGCACAGTTGAGGTGGGGGTCTGCGTTCCCAGGCTACTTTCACTCTTGATGCTGTGTCTTCCCAGGTAAAAAAATGTGTGGATATCAGCAAATAGTTGTTTATGCCACTGCGTAATAAATTGGCACAAAAGACTTCTCGCTGTTATTCTGGTCAAATGTGCGCCACCAGAGACAGCCTGTATGTGAAGGAGCACTAAAGTTAGCTCTGCACTAGCATTGTGCCTAACACAGAAATGCAAAGTCACTTACAGTTGCTGTAAAAATGAGAGGGCCACAATGTACTGGACTTTAAGGGCAATTCCTTTCTTGAGCAGCCTGACCCTTGTTCAGCAGCCTCAGGGAGCTGATCTGTATTGCTGTAGTTTGTCGTGTGGGTCTCTGGTTGGGCAGCCCACCTCTGCCACTCTGCTCCCTCTGGGTATATTGCTTTTTAGCTGTTTGGGGTTAATGAAAGGATATATAGGGCTGACCATGGCCCCTTCACTAGGCCCGAATTGGAAGATGGCCGCCTCCCGTTTCGCGGGCTTATCTCCCCACTGCCTCTTCCAGGGCCCACAGCCCTCCCAGGCCACTCCGACCGGGCCAGCCGTCCGAAATCGCCCCTCGGGGAGCCCCTGGCCCTTTCCTGGGGCACTCACCCTGTCCGGGCCTTCTTCGTCACGCCTGCCTCGTGCGCCGGTAAGATGGCCGCCTCCCGATTCAGGGGCCCCACCGGATCCCGTCTCTGCAGCCTCTGGTGCCGGATCTGGCGGGATCTGGACGGTACCCCTGGTCCAGGGAGCTCTCAAGCCTCCCGCAGACGAGCCTTGGCTGGGCCTTTGCACTCTTCTGCCTTGCCGGAGCGCGACTGCGCTGTCTTCGCCAGCAAGATTTCTGGAAGCGCCCTGGGGGGTTTTGGGGTACCCCCTCCGCTTCCCCCAGGTCTTGTGGGGGTTATAATTTTGTCCTGGCCGGACTTTATGGCCCTTTATGGGCCATTTAGGGGCCTTTTTAGTGAATCTGGAGCAGGAGCTCTTGCCACACACCCCCCTCAGCCCTTTTAAGGACATCAATCGAATTGAGTTTGATTTTGAATACTCTTGCCACTAAATCTGGTTAGTCAGAAGTAGTTTGTCCCAGATTCAAATTTTCCTTGATCTCTGGCCATTGAGGATTACATGTGAATGTAATGATTAAATCTGGTTTGCCAAATTTTGTGACAATAGCCATGGCATCATTATATCTTTCTTGCAAATTGCGAGGAGATCCTTGGAAAGTGGATGGCAAAATAATTGTTCTTCCAGCTGGAATGTCTCTGTTGGTAGCCAATTCAGCGACATAATCCATCAATCCACAATACTGTTCTAATCAAAGCTTATTTTGTTGAAATTTTATGAAATTTAGATTATTTGCTTCGACTTGTAGATAGGAATCAATAATTCATTGTTGAGTCAGTTTGCCCCCACTTAAAATTGTATCAAAAGAATCTCGAATAGAAGTTTGTGCCACTTTATATTCCAGCATAGAAATATTGCATCTAACACGAACTTTCCTATTGGGATAACTTTGCAATTGTAATTTTAGTTACCATCCAGGTTCACCATTTGGAAAGAAAATGGGATATGTCATTGGATTTAAATTACAACTTAATATATTTATGTTTATAAAAGGTTGTTCTTCATTGCGTGGATATATTCTAATATCCCGCTGAAAAGGTGGTTCACCATCTTCATTTTTAAAAACCATGGCAACCTCATTGACTGTTGGTAAATTATACCGTCTTTGATCAGTGTTGCGATCTCTTTTTAACACCATATTTACTCTTGGCATTGTCAATAGATGTCTTTGAGCATGTTCCTGTTCTTTTTCAAGCTGTGCTAATTGTTTGTATGCTTGAGTGTATGGGTTGTTGGCCATAATTTTATCCAACTGTTCATAGACTATGCGCAAACACTGTTTATTTTCTGGAAGCGTCATTATTTGTTCAACAGCTTCCATTGTATCTAAGACATATAACTGTGCAAATTTCCTTTGCTCTCCTTCTTGTGGGTGTAAATGTGAAGTTCGGTGGTAAATTTGTCCTTGAACTCTAAAAGAATAAGGACCATGTCCTGGGACATTTTCTGCTAATGTGGCACCCATTGAAGCAAATGAAATTGCACTGTTATAAGACATTATGTTTTTTTTTTTAAATTGGTATAATTTGGAAATGTTGGATCGCTCATGATACTTTGTAAGTAATCTGGAAATGGTTGTCTTTGTGGAAGTCTTACCTTTCCTTTCTGACATCTCCGTCAGTTGGTCTTTCCTTTAGAAAATGAAAGGCCCCACAAAACTGACAAACAACATTAAGTAATCCACAATAATGAGTGTCTACTTTTAGTGCTCTACTAAACACATTCTCATGCACTTCCTCAACATAGATATCACTACAACTTTCTATTTCTACATTGGTGTCATGTGTCTGAACATTGGTGTCAATAGGCAATATAGTATCATTGGGCAATGGTTCACAGACATGTTTTAGTTTACTTTTTCATTTCTTTGAAGCCCCAGCACACTCACTTTGTGCTTTCCTACTAATTTTTCTTTTATTTAAAAGTCTCTGTCAGTCTTCTTCTCTTAAGCGTAGGGAAGATTCAGATGACTGTGCATGTCTCCACCTTTGCTTCCTTTCCCTTGCCAATCTGATTTTCCGTTCAATGTTGTCTTCTCCATTATCCGCCATTGTAATCTGTAATTGTAATTTTTTTGTTTTCTGTACATAATGTTTGTAGCTGGTTTCAATCTAAAAGTGAATAGGATTAATTAAAGAATGCAAACATTTTAAAATCTTTTTCTTTTTTTCAATGCAATAAATGAAACTATTTTGGGAGTTTTTTATTGACATACAAAGGACTGCACATACATATTTTGAGCATTTTATTTTATTTTAGGACTACTGAATTATCAATTCATTACTAAATTAATATACGTTAGTGAATTAATCCAAAAATGAGATCAATGTTAAACCTAAAAAGTTACTTATATTGCCATAAAGAAGATCAAACATAAACAGCTATTATCATTATTTTTTCGCGGCCATATTTTTTCTCGTTTAGGCGATTTTCGAGTTGCGAAAATCGTCTAAATTTAGTTTAATTCGCGTTCCACCGCAATCACAGACGTCCTGGCTGTTGCCCCATGCTGTCTGTGATGTTTTTGTAATTTTTTTAGGGGTAGTTAGTGTGTTTTTGGGTTTTTTGGTTCGGCCGCTAATCTCGTAATTTTTTGCGTCTCGTATCTTTTGTTTTTCTAAGTCCCGCGTCTTGTATTTTTTTTGTCTCGTATTCTTTCCCCCGCTAAGTACTCCGAGTTCAACTGCTCCACTTGCTATGCGAGGCTCGCCGGCAATGAGCTCCGTTGGCACTCATTGCCTAAGGGCTCCGAGTTTAACAGCTCGCCTCGCTATGCGAGGCACGCGGGCAATGAGCAATGCGCGAGTTTAACGGCTCGCCTCGCTATGCAAGGCTCACTGACAATAAGCGCCTTCGAGAGTCATTGCCTAAGTGCTCCGAGTTTAACGGCTCGCCTCGCTACGCGAGTCTCGCCAAGGATGAGCGCCTGCGGCACTCATCCCTAAGTCGTACGCACCACGCAAACAGCGTGACGACGTCTCGTAGTTGGACAATTATAATATGTGATATATATATATATATATATATATATATATATATATATACAGTGCCCTGCCTTTGGGTGATGTGATGTGTTGGATTTGCGCCAGAAATAGCGTTTTCTTTGATGGCCGAAAAGTTCAATTTTAGTCTCATCAGACCAGAGCACCTTCCTCCATACATTTTGGGAGTCTCCCACATGCCTTTTCGCAAACTCAAAGTGTGACATTTTGTTTTTTGCTGACCACTCTGCCATAAAGCCGAACACTATGGAGCGTACGGGTTATTGTGGGCCTATGTACAGATACTCCAGTCTCTGCTGTGAAGCTCTGCAGCTCCTCCAGGGTTACCTTAGGTCTCTGTCCTGCCACTCTGATTAATGCCTTCCTTGCCCAGTCAGTAAGTTTTGGTGGGCCACCGTCTCTTGGCAGGTTTGCTGTTGTGCCATATTCTTTCCATTTGGTTTTCATAGATTTGATGGTTCTCCTGGGGATCATCAAAGATTTAGATATTTTTTTATAACCTAACCCTCAACAACATTGTCCCTTACTTGTTTGGAGAGTTTGTTGGTCTTCATGGCAGTGTTTGGTTAGTGGTGCCTCTAGCCTAGGTGTTGCAGCCTCTGGGGCCTTTCAAAAAAGGTGTCTATGTAATGACAGATCATGTGACACTTGCACACAGGTGGACATCATTTCACTAATTATGTGACTTCTGAAAGTAATTGGTTGCACCAGAGCTTTTTATGGGCTTCATAACAAAGGGTTGAATAAATACGCACATGCCAATTTTCTGTTATCTATTTCTAACAAATAGTTTTATGTATATATTTTTCTCATTTCACTTCACCAACTTAGACTATTGTGTTCTGATCCATCACATAGAATTCAAAAACATTGAACTTAAGGCTGTCATTTAACAAAATAGGTAAAAAGTCAAGGGGGTGAATACTTTTGCAAGGCACAGTATATATATATATATATATATATATATATATATATATATATATATATATATATATATGGTTCCCGGGTGACAAAAGACTCAAATTACGGGCTCCCAAGGCTTTCTGTATGAGTTAATTTTTATGTTCTGTTTGTTTGAATTAAAATAAATTACAAGAGTTTCTGTAACTTATTATTACAGTACAGGGGTATTGTTATTATTATTATTACAGTATTACATTGTATTATTATTACCACATATCAGCAGTTATAGTACTGTTATTTTTATTACTCATCAAGTATCTGAGTTATATACAAATCCGGCCTAGAGATGTTGTTAGTAATGTATCATGTACGTAATCTGGGGACCATCTATATATACAGTTGTGCTCAATAGTTTGCATATCCTGGAAGAAATTGTGAAATTTTGGCATTTATTTTGAAAATATGACTGATCATGCAAAATATATAGATGGTCCCCAGATTACGTACATGATACATTCCTAACAATGTCTCTAGGTCGGATTTGTATATAACTCAGATACTTGATGAATAATAAAAATAACAATACTATAATTGCTGATATGTGGTAATAATAATACAATGTAATGAGTAATATATGTACCATTTTTAAAGAAAACATGAGTGAGCAGGCAAAACACATTTCTTTTATTTCTTATGGGATTCATATTCAACTGTAGGTTATAACAGAATGGCACAATCATTAAAAAAAAAACATGGCAACAAAGAAAAAAATGTTATGCAGGTGCTTTTCTGCTCCCCATGGCTCAGTATCTAGCCTGCTCAGTGTATCCACGTGAGAGCTAACAAACTCATTGACTATTTCTGACTATTGCAATTTAAAAAGCCACAGGTGTGGATAATTAACCTTTGATTGCCATTTTAACCTGTGTTTGGTATTCAAACTTTTGAGCACAACTGTATATCACATATTATAATTGTCTAACTGCGATTCGTCGTCACACTTGAGACGAATCGCAGTTTGACAATGATAAACTGCGCATTGCGTAAAAGTAGCCGCGCATGCGCAGAGCGCGGCGCAAGTCGCGCATGCGCAGAGTGCGGCGCAAGCCGCGCATGCGCGAGGCCCGAGCCGCAAGCAGATGGGAGAGTGGGGAAGAGGGGGGGGGGAGAGGCACAGAGGGAGAGTGGGGAAGAGGCACAGAGGGAGAGTGGGGAAGAGGGAGAGAGGGGAAGAGGGGGGGGGGAGAGGCACAGAGGGAGAGTGGGGAAACGGCACAGAGGGAGAGTGGGGAAGAGACACAGAGGGAGGGGGGAGAGACACAGAGGGATAGGTGGGAAAGAGACACAGGGGAGGTAGAGGAGGGGGAAAAGACACACGGGAGGGAGAACAGGGGGAAGATACACATGGGAGGGAAATGGGGGGAACAGACACAGGGGGAAGGGGGAAAGAGACACAGGCCAGGGGGGAACAGGTACGGAGGGAGAGGGGGGAAGAGGCACAGAGGGAGAGGGGGAAGAGACACAGGGGGGAGAGATACAGAGGGTGAGGGAGGAAGAGACACAGAGGGAAAGGGGGGAAGAGGTACAGAGAGAGGGGGGAAAGAGGCACAGAGGGGGGGGGGAACAGAGGAAGGGGTGAAGAGACACAGTGGCGAGACACACAGAGAGAGGCGGGGGAAGAGGCACAGAGGGAGAGGGGTGGAAGACACAGAGTGGGGAGAGAGACAGAGGGTGAGGGGGAAGAGACAGGGAGGAAGAGGCACAGAAAGAGTAGGGGGAAGAGAGAGAGGGGAGTGAGAGGAGGGGGAAGAGACACAGGGGAGAGAGTGCAGGGGGGAAGATACACAAGGGAGGGAAATGGAGACACGAGGAAGGCCGGAACAGACACAGGGGGAGGGGGAAAGAGACACAGGCCAGGGGGGAACAGACACAGGGGAGGGTTGGGGGAGACACAGGGGAGGGTTGGGGGAGACACAGGGGGGGGAAGAGATGCATGGGAGGGAGAAGGGGGAAAGAGACACAGGGGAGGGGTTTAGAGACACGGGAGGGAGAGGGAGGTAAAAACACAGGGGGGCAGGAGATACAAGTGAGGTAGACGAGGCGGAAAGAGACACAAGAGAGGGAGAGGAGGGGGGAAATAAGACACGAGGGAGGAAGTAGACCGAGGGAGAGACTCGCAATGAGCTCCAAAGGGGCTCATTGCAAGGCCTGTGATGAGCGCCAAAGGCACTCATCACAAGGCCAGTAAAGTAGAGGGGGAGAGGCTTACATTGTGTGGCAAACAGCATTGCCAGGCTTCAGTTTTTATTGCCGTCATTTTTGACGGGCAAGTCGCTAGTACTATATATTCTTAATTACTCAATGGGCACAGAGCATGCTCAGCCTTTCCAATCTCAACAGCTTTATACTAAAAATAATACATTGAGAACCCAGTGGTTAATTAGCAATTCTTGGCAAAATTACCTCATTAGAGAGAGATATGCCATGTTTAGTGGGACCATTATAAGACTGACTGACAGGCTACACATTGCAAACTTCAATGTAAGTATTACATAAGAAAATGCAGTGTTTCAACGTATAAACTACTTGTTACTACCTGTATATTTAAATTATGCAATATATCTAACAGATGTTCCTTTAAATATGTTGTTAATACAAATGTTGTTTTACAAATAGTTGATAAATAATCATCTTTTTGTCTGGCTGTAGAATAATTTGCTATAATGACCATTATGTAGTTTCTAAGATGATTTGAATTCAATCATCTATTAGATCTGTTTCTTCCGATTATAACTGTTTTATTTCATACTTATTTGACAAGGTCCATATCAGTCCATAATGGTTTGCTTCCAAGATACTGTGATATAATTTGTTTGTTCTCTGTTAGAATCTTCATAGCAATAAATGTCATAAACATACACATCACAATACCAAAATGTCCTCAATATGTGTTAAAATAATAAACTCTGGTGTAAAAGATCTGTTATATGAAAGGTAAGAAAAAACACATTGCAGATTCCAAAACGAAACATTAATGGCTTCAATATATTTGTGAAAAAGGATAAAGATAATATCAAATTCTGTATTACTCATAGCTAATAATATATTAGCAGTCATTAGAAATGGGATTGAATGAAGGGTATAATCTAGGGTACATTTCAGGAATGGACGACCAAGGTCCATATTAAATTCAGGCCTTGTAAGTCCAACGTGTAGCACGTAAGGGCTGCATGCTTAAAATGTGTCCGTTTTACGTCGATATTAAATTAGAAAGGGCTCCGAGCTACTAGCGAGAGATGCTATTTCGGAAACCAGTTCTTGGCCGTCGAGTTACGTGCTCGAATACAAACAATTAAGCAAGCACGTAGTTATGGGTTCAGATGGAGCCAATGTAAAAAGAGATTGTTAGTGTTACATCACTGAAAAAGAGGAGGGTAGATTTCGAAGTCCAACGGGCTTCAACTACAGTTTGCGATTGGACCCACATTCCAGATATAAAGCAATATTAATAAAGCCGTAAATATGATATTCTATTACATGCGAGTTACAGGGATCGATATAACACAAAATATAACATGATTTGTGGGCTTGAGAATATGGTGCTATTATTTCTAAGACCTAACATCACTGTCCCTTATAATAAATGTACAGTAGAGTGTTGTTATTTGCATTACAAGTGCTACGTATTGGACTTTTACCACAAGTTGGGCTTTAGGCTCCATTTGCGTTTTACATGCTTGCTCGCGAGTGACCACTTTGCAATTTAATATAAGAATTGAATAAGTAGCGGTTACGGGCATGACAGATCAAAGGACTTACGTGCACAAAGTTCAATGTTGCTCCACACGTAGCCTATTCTCGGTCGCCCTGCGTCTTAACACGCAAGTCCGCTGTGAGCAACGTTACAGGGCAAATGTAATTACCGTAACACGTAGATTTGGAGTTACAGGCTATGTTTTAAAACGTAGCCTCAATTTAATAAGGTTGGAAGTCATGTCTGGTAGGTTTTAAGGGCCGTGTGCTTGTCTAGTCGGTTTTGTCCCTGCCTCATAATAAATGGAGTCTTTTATGTTTTTTCTTGATGGAATTCGGAAAACTAATGCAGAAATACATATTTTTAGGATGTAAATTCCCAACTCAAGGCAATATTTTATGGAATCTCCATCCAAATATTTGCACCACTTTCTATTAGTTTTCAATTGCAGTAAGAATCCCATCACATCTCAATCACAAGACATATCCAAGGACAAAACTGATTGGCTGAGAACCTGAATAGGAATTTAAAGGAAGAGGAAGATACATATGCCCTTGATTTATTCCAGGACAGCTTTTACCATACCTGAAAGGCTGTGTTCTGCTATTTTGTAGATAATTTTTGCGGTTTGACTGTGGAGGCATTATTACCTACTGTATAATCATGTATGTAATTCACATTGAAAACAAACTATATTACTGTGCTGCAGGTAGAGTGATGTTTTTTAATCTGCTTACCTTCACATTAAACATGGCTGTAGGGATGTAGACCCAGAGAAGTCATAAACTGGCATCTTTGGAATTATCTTTAAATTCCAACAAAATCTGTGTTTAGGACTTCTGCCACTTAGACACTTTTCCCAACTTTCTGACATCCACTGATAAATAGCATCATTACAGAGAAACTCATTATTTAACTTGTGGCTGGATTTCCTGAGACATCATGTGAAATTGTGTAACATTGTGCTCTGAAGTTGATTACTCCTGGACCATGAAGATGCAATAGATGTGTGACTTGTGCTGGAGTCTTAAATCACGAATTTGATGGCAATTAAGAACCAAAGAGGCTCATCTTTTGTGCCCATACCTAAAGTTTGGCTTCTTCTTCTGGATCACTACCTTGCCGTGGTGAAGGGGCTTGTGTACCTCAATGAATCTGTGAGCTATACCATGTAAGGTCACCCAAGATGGGAAGGTCATACTAGAGAGGTCAAACTAATCACAATCCACTGGAGAAGGAACTGGCAGCCCACTCAAGTATTTTTACCATGAAAACCATATAGATTCGCACAACCAGACACAAGATTTGCCTGGTCTGCTGCGGTCCATAGGGTCACTGAAAGTCGAACATGACTGAAGGACTAAAAAACAGCAACAAAGTTTGGCTTAATTAGCTAGGAGGACCTTATGCATATCCCAGGAGTGTTTACTTTGCATAACTTTGTTTGACCATATCATGTTCACCATTTCTGTATACATTTTTCACCTTCCAACTTCAAACAATATTTGTGTCAAATTAGTTAATTTATAGCAATCTTCGATAAACAATTGCAAAACAAAAAATTTGTAGAGAGAGGGAACACTGGCAATCTCATATTCTAGTATATCATATCACACGACCAAGTAAACTGTAGTCTAGATTACAGAAAAATGTGTCAATATCTTACTTCCAGATTTCCGGTAGTTGGAGATCACATTAAAACAAAGCGAGTATAAGGTAGCTTTAAAATACCACCAAAACAACCCTTTTTGAAGAACTACACTTGAAAATAAGCAACATGATTTTAGAATGTAAATATATTACCACTCCTAATTTATTACTTGTAGGTGCAATTACCTTAGCAAGACTTAAAGGGATGCAACTGATTTCATTCAAATATTTAAACGAGTCCCCTTCTGGATTGCTACCTTGTTGCGGTGAATGGGCTTGTGTACCTCAATGAAGCTGTGAGCTGTTCCATGTAGAGCCACCCAAGATGGGCAAGTCATAGCAGAGAAGTCAGACAAAATCGCAATCTACTGGAGAATTAACTAAACACCCACTCCAGTATCTGTGCCATGAAAACCTTGTGGATAAGCACACCCAGACACAAGATGAGCTTGGCGTGCTGTGGTCCATAGGGTCACACAGAATCAGACACAACTGAACAACAACAACATTTAAAAGAGCACATTTTAGCTATTTGTTGCATGAAATAAATATTAAGTAAAACTGGTCTAAACATCATTTAAAGTAACAGGAAGTGCAGAGTGCATAGGACTTGGAACCCAGTACCAATACGTTTATGATGCACCTCAGCAATGCACTGCCCACAGAACAAATTATCTATACAACACAGGAGTGATAGCTAGGAGAGAGGGGAGCAGCGAGCATTATGCATGTGTATTACACAGAGAAGAATAAAGTGCGTAAAAAGAGCTGCTGCAGCAGGATAGGGAAACATGATAGATAAAGTATTTTATTTAAAACCTATAATGTCTTGAGGTGGTGCTGTGTGATAATTGTAGATGACTAAATCATTGTATTGGCTATATGGGGAGAACAGGAGGGTAAGACTATAGAGGATAGACCAAAGGGGCTTGGATGGCATGATGGAAAGTTAAGGAAAAGAAAATATCACTTTTATATTCAATTATTCTTTATTGTAAGCTTCCATTTTCTTTTCTGAGCCTACTCCTTGCAAGTTCTATCTTAACTAAGTATATATTTTCAAACGAACTAGCTTTGCTTTATTACTAATGAGCACTGGCAGTAGTTACTGTCACATTCCTATTGTGTAGACAGAGCTCTTCTTCTATATTAATATTTCTTCCCACCTCAGGAGGCAGGCAAACGGAAACTAAAATGGTAGATTCCGCAGCAGCATTCTTGTAAAAAAAATAATAAATTAGAGGCTGTAAAATCATGTTGTCTGTTTTCAAATGAAGTTCTTCAAATAGTATCTTTTAAATTTATAACCACATTTGTCTTTTAAAATAACTGCTTGGATGCAGCAGACAAGTTAATATAGGAAATCTTATCTTAAAGATGGTGCATGTTATCTTTAAAGGCCTTTAAACTTCAAACACTTTTCAGTTGAGCTTCACATCCATACTTAATGGATATAACAATTCAGGTCCTGGCCAGGTTATTGCATGTTTTTAATGGCAGCACATTTCCTTATGTGCTTCTACTAGAAATAGGCAATAATGGAACTACAAAAACCGCTAACCTTGCATTTTGTGGGGCTGCTGTAACCACAAGATTTCAACCAGGGCATTTTCTGGCTTTGGACTCTAATAGATGGGATATGTATGACTGGATAACATATGTATAGCAAATGGTTTGTTATTTCAGATTTAAAAGGTCTCAAATTTACAATTTCTTTGGCAAAATAGAACAATTCATAGCTGCCACATATACATATTTATAATGGTTGCTATGAGCTTCAATAGCAGGCCTTAGCTTTTATGATAGATGCATCCTATATTCACTTATATATGGGGATTTGTTTTACATCGATGATCTTTGGGCTTGAGCATCCAGACACTCATCAAACTATGATGTTTGGATGCAGTGTCAATGGATTGCTTTTTTTTAACGAATAATATTTATTTTATTTATATATTCTACACCTTCATGTAACCTACATGCCAATCAATGCCATCAATGTCTGTGCACCAGAATTAGTGGCAAAATAATATTGTCCTATTATTAGTATAATTGTGGGAAACCTGTGACTCTCAAAGTCTTCTAATGTGGACTCTTGCTCCTCTTTAACAGCATAGACTCCCCTCAAAAATAGCATATCCTTCTCTCTTTCTTCATCATCTGTTCCTTTTCCCCTCATTATTTTGCCACTTTCTCTTCCACAGTGAAGTTCACCATTTTTATACCCATCCAATGTATGATGCTGCCCTTTTGGTGGATCACGGGCCAATACATTGCCCTTCAAATAAAATAGACTGACCTGACCATCACTGTATTAGCACCACCATGTTCATCACTCAAATTATAATTGATTACTGCACCATAGAAGATAATACTTCTTCAATTCCTAGTACTAGAATGCTGTTAAATTGGATTAATTTCAACCACAAAAGGATGGGTCTATCCAAGTTAAGCATTTCCATGTTTTTTATTTGGTGACAAAACTAATTATAGTAATAAAACCAACAAAACTACCTCGTACATAGCATAAAACATAAACATTTCCTCTCTCACACCTAATGAAAGTAAGTTCTGCCTTATTTTAATAAACTTTAGATGAATTCTTGAGATATAACATTGCCTCAGAGGGAAATAAAAATGGCAACTGTCAGTCACATATATTAAGAGAATGCAGGTTGCTACGGTAACAGCTGGCCCATGTGCAATGCAATTCAGAAGAAAACTCAAAATAAAAATTCCTGTATATATATAAGCAATGGTCATAATTTTTATGTTTTAAAACATTTTTGCATTATGAAAAAAATCAATTACATATACGTAAATATTGTATAAATAAATCCCTTTTCTGGAATACTTTATGTACATCTGCTGTTGTCACACTGCCAGTGACCCAGCTTAAAAACGTTACCATGAAATGTATATATCCAGCATTTATGAAATATACACAAACACCTCAGTCTCATTATATGGAAGAGGCCAAAAAGTAATGTGCTTTAAATCTGCAGCTGTGTGTCTGAGCCCTGCAATGCATAGGAAAAATGTAGATTGTGTTATTATGTCTATACAATGGTAATGGCCTGTAGAGTATTGGGTAATGTACAGTTCTCATATTTTGACAATTTTTTACAGTACTTACCAATATAGGAATCGTCCAAAATATCTAAAACTGTTCTAGGAGCCTGGATGGAAGTCCTTCATAAAGATTATACTTTGGAAAAATATTTAGAAGTCAGTGTTAAAAATTAGAAAGTGTTAACATTAACTCCTAGGCTCCCAGGAAGTTTTTACCCTTGTGTGTGTGTGTATGTATACATATATATATATATTAGTAATTTTTACGGTATCATAACATTTTATTTTGAATCGTCTATGCTGTCTCTCTCTGCCCCCTTTGTCTCTTGTCTCTCTTTCTCTCTCTTTGCCCTGTCTCTCTCTGTCCTGTCTCACTCTCTCTGTTTTGTCTCTCTCTCCTGTCTTTCTCTGTCCGGTCTCTCTCTGTCCTGTCTCTCTCTGTCCTGTCCCTCTCTCTCCTGTCTCTCTCGTCTGTCTCTTTCTCTGTCCTCTCTCTCTCTCTCTTGACTGTCTCTCTCTCTCTGTCTCTCTCTATCTCTCTCTGTCCTGTCTCTCTATCACTCTGTCCTGTCTCTCTCTCTGTCCTGTCTCCCTCTCTCTCTCCTGCCTCTCTCTCTCTCTGTCCTGCCTCTCTCTCTCATGACTGCCTCTCTATCTCTCTCTGTCCTGTCTCTCTCACTCTGTCATGTCTCTCTCTCACTCTGTCCTGCCTCTCTCTCCGTCCTGCCTCTCTCTCTGACCTCTCTCTCTGTCCTGTCTCTTTCTCTGCCATTCTCTCTGTCTGTGTCCTGTCTCTCTCCCATTCCTGTCTCTTCTGCGGCGTGTCCTGGCTGTTATGGTGGTGTGTATGGAAAACATTACAATTCTGTGAATGCACGCTTCTCCTGCGATGCCCTGAGTGTGTCCATGCTACTTGCCGTCAAAAATGATGGGAATTTAAATTTTAAGGCTGGCAATGCTGTTTGCCACCCAATGTGAGCACCTTCAGCGCTCATCCCGAGCCCTGTCTCTCCCGCGGTCTAATTCCCGCCCCCTCTTCTCTCCCTCCCTTGTGGCTCTTTTCCCCCCTCTTCTCCCTCCATGGTGTCTCCATTCCCCTGCCCTGTCCCTCCCCTGTGTATGTCTCCCCTCCCCTGTGTCTTTCCCCCCTCTCCCTCCCCTGTGTCTCTTTCCCCCATCCCTGTGTCTCTTCCCCCCCTCCCTTCCCTGTGTCTCTTTCCGCCCCTCTCCCTCCCCTGTATCTCTTCCCTCCCTCTCCCTCCCCTGTGTCTCTTCCCCCCACCCCTGGCTCTCTTCCCCCTCTCCCCTGTGTCTCTTTCCCCCTCTCCCCTGTGTCTCTCCCCCTCCCTCTTCCCTTTGTATCTTCCCCCTCCCTCCCCTGTGTCTCTTTTTACCCCTCTTCTCCCGTCCCCTGTGACTCTCCCCCTCTCCCTTACCTGTGTCTCCTTCTCCCTCCCTCACTTGTGTCTCCTTACCCCTCCCTCCCCTGTGTCTCCTTTCCCCCTCCCTTACCTGTGTCTCTTTTCAGACCGCTCCCTCCCATATCTCTCTGTCCCCCTATCTCCCTCCCCTGTGTCTCTTTCCCCCCTCTCCCCGTGTCTCTTCACACCCTCTCCCCCTGTGTCTCTTCCCCCCTCTCCCCTCTGTGTCTCTTTATCCCCCCCTGTGTCTCTTTCCCCCCTCCCCCATGTCTCTTTACCCCCTCTCCCCCTGTGTCTCTTTCCTTCCCTCTTCCCCCGTGTCTCTTCCCCCCTCTCCCCCCTTCTGTGTCTCTTTCCACCTCTCCCCATGTCTCTTTCCCCCTCTGCCCCGTGTCTCTTTCCCCCTCTGCCCCGTGTCTCTTTCCCCCTCTCCCCTGTGTCTTTTCCCCCCTCTCCCCGTGTCTCTTTCCCGCTCTCTCCCCTGTGTCTTTGAACCCCCCTCTTCCCCCATTATCCCCCTCCTCCCTCCTTCCCCCTTATCCTCCTCCCTCCTTCCCATCCTCCTCCCTCCTTAACCCTTACCTGCGCATGTGATGTCACGTCATTAGCATATGCCGGTTGGGACACAGCCAGGAGCGGCGCTGCCAGGAGCCGCGAGGAGAAAAGCAGCAGGAGGAGGTCATCGCATGATAGTAAGAGAGGGGGAAAGGGAGGAGGAGGCTAAGAGGTAAGGAGGGAGGAGGATGGGAAGGAGGGAGGATGAGGGAAAGGGAGGAGGAGGATAAGGGGGAAGGAGGGAGGAGACACAGTGTGCCTCACGATGAGCACCTATGGCGCTCATTGCAGCCCCGTCTGTGTCGGGTGTTGGTAACGCCTCGCTATGCGATGGACGCAACTGCGTTAGCAACATCGCAAACGTTATGAACACTGACAACTATATATGTGATATATAAACATATTTTATTTATATATTATTTATGGAAGATTCCTTTCAAAAATATATTAAGGTATTTGCACTGTAAGAAACCTTTAACAACACCAGAAAGATATACCACATTATCTGTGTGTGCAGTGCACTGATTTATTTTACATGCATGCAAAGTTACAAACATCAAGGCACCATGCCATTCTTCCACTCAAATTATAATGAGCTAATCTTTTCCCTCATAAATTCTACCATGCCAATTTCTCGTTTTTATTATTTTCAAACATTATTTTTGAGGCCAGAATATTTGAGGTGGTCTTGTTTTTATTGCTTTACAAATCACAAAGATATGGAGAAAGAATAGCTTTTTAGGACACTTAGTATATGAGCCTGTTTTATCAGAAAGATTAATTTGAACACAACACGAATTTTATTCCTTATGCATAAGTATATTTTGAGAGCAATAATTTTCTGAACTGTGAAGCGGCCACATTAGGAGATGTCTCCATATACAATAAATTAATATCAATAGTGTCTAGAGCAGAATGTTTTAAGAGGGTAAGACAATACAGTGCCTTGTCATGGAGTAGTGTGTCCTTATGTATAGAGATTTTCACATGCAATGACATCTCTGTCTATAGATGTGCTTGACAATGTCTGTACTGTATATATATATATATATATATATATATATATATATATATATATATATATATATACTGTATAACATCCACTTCTATTCATACATGTGCCTGGAACTGAAGAGGAGGAACTAAAGGGCCTACTGATGAGCGTGAAAGAATAGAGTGCAAAAGCTGGCCTGCTGCTCAGTGTTAAAAAGATGAAGATCAGGACAAACTGCAATCTCAGTTTCTGGCAAATAGATGGGGAAGAAGTGAAGGCAGTGACAGATTTTATTTAACTTTGATCCAAGATCTCTTCAGATGGTGGCTGAATTTAAAACGTTTCTTCTGGGGAGGAAAGCTATGGCAAGCTTGGACAAACTAGTAAAAAGTAAAGATATTAAAAGTAAAGAAGTCTGAGCTCCATAGGATTGACGCCTTTGAATTATGGGGTTGGTGAAAACTGCTTAGAATCCCTTGGACTGCAAGAAGATCCAATAAATCAGTACTTCAGGAAATCAAGACAAACTGTTCACTGGAAGGTCTGATCATATTTTGGCCATATCATGAGAACACTGAATTCCCTAGAGAAGATTTTGATGCTGGGAAAGATTGAAGGCACTTGAAGAAGGGGAGGCAGTCACGGAGATGGATAGATGAATTAATTGAAGTAATGAACATGAGCTCGATGTAGCTCAGAGGGTCAGTGGCTGACAGATGTGCCTGCGGTCCATAACGTCATGGAGAGTCGGACACGACTGAATGATTAAACAACAACAAATAACATCTACTTCTATTTATATAGAGTATGTGGTTGCCAATTATCGGATGGTAATTAGCAACAGGAAAGTAAGAGTATTCACGGAGCTGCACATATGTGATATAGGTGAGTGTAGGTGTCACGACCGCCAGCTTCAAATCTCCCAAATCTCCCCAAATCTCTCTCTCTCTACGGTCGCAACTTTTTGTTCAGATTTCGACACCAGCAGACACTTCAGATAACTGCATCATTACCGCAGAGACATGCACCTCAGACCCCAATTCTTAGGATCTAAGAATCACACACCATGTACCTTGAATTAGTGCAAGCAGACTCTGACACAACCTTTCGTTAGTGTGTCCAAAGTCAGACTGCCCACTTCTTTATTGTTACAGAGATATATATCAACACCGAAAAATTACACAAAACACCAAAGACCTTCCCCAGTTCTAGCCCATCCTTCTAGGCAAATAGCTTGCTATCCCCCCTCACCACATGCTTTCCAGATGTATAGAGGCATCTGGCTTTCTTCTAATTACACCTTTTTTTCTCCTCTTACAGAGCCATAAAACTAGTTCCCCCTTTCATGAATAAAGCCAGAGCCTTCATACGTGGCCGTTTGCAGGGCCATAAAGATAATAAAGAAGATTAATCCTTTGTCACATAAGTGACTACAGTATTTTTTAGATAATTATAGCATCCTAGGGCCTACTTCTATCACAGATGCATTATTACAGTGCATATAACATGATCTAGTAACCACCAAATGAATTATTGTAGTTCAGTCACAACAACAAGTTTCAGGTCCGTTGTAATAATTCTTGACATTAACACCCAGTGTGCCAGCATTCCAAATAGCAGAGTTACTTGTGGGTTGCAAGGGGTCCCATCATGGCCCCAAATCGTTCATGACAGTAGGACACAAAAAACGAAGTGCTCCTCTCATACTCATTTTTTTAAATATTTAAATATAATTTGTATAGAGTGCTATAACTATTGACCTTTTAATCTCACCTTGCACACTCCAGTTTGAAAAACTATGGGAGGTTAATTTTATTTTGTTCAGTCAGTCAAAATATGCAAAGCTGTTTGTAAAATCAACCATTTTTTTTCGGACAACCATTGTGTACAAAGATACACTGTTTCATTGGTCAGAATCATTTTGGATCAGCCACACTCTACGGGTTTAGGCAGTAGAGGAGAGAAGAGCATTCTAGAAAAACATACCATAGTTGCGAGATAATAAAT